>OZ010666.1:60433618-60911080 GCA_963932185.1 Troglohyphantes excavatus | reverse complement strand
ATATATATATATATATATATATATATATATATATACATATATATATATATATATATATATATATATATATATATATATATATATATAATATACTGTCAGTTCAGAAACAAAGCACTAAATTATAGATGGTATATGAAATTTTATTTTATAACTTTATGTTTCAACTGCAACTATATCGATTCAAACCAGAAACTGAAAGTTTTATTTTTCTATACATTTTTTTGTTTGTAGTGTCTGTTGATTTGCAATGTTTTTCATGCGATGTGTGAGATGTCATACTTCTTGTAACCTTCCTCCCCCTTGTCACAAAGTGTCACAGCATCATGAACCCTCTCCAGTCCAAACATGACATCGTTTGTAGACGACCCCTCCAATCAACGCACATATATTTAATGTCGTGCATAAAAAGTGTTTAAATTTTCTTCAAAACACCCTTGTTACTGTCAGGGTTAAGAAAACATATCTTGCCCCTGAAAAGCTAATATACACTACGACATAAAATTAAAACTGCATTTTTAAACTGACGAAAGTCAAATATATTCTATTATTTAGAGTACGTCAATGTCAATTACTAACCCCGCCTTCTGTTTACAAATCCCCCCGACATAGAGGAGTGATGTAATAAACAAAACAAAAACTGACGTTCTATTGTGAAGGTGCAACACCTTGGAGTGGTTGGGTCTTTCCTCCTCTTGAGATCCATAATGAGGTCGGTGGAATGCTCCTTTTTGATCTTTTGTATTCTCTGTTAATGGACGTCTATTAGAAGTTCCCATAAAAAAAAGGTTCCTCCAGTTGTTTGTGGGTGTATTGCCTTCCAGTTAAGGGCACTGTTTTGTTTCAAGTGCCTTCTCTTTGACCGTCGCCCACGCTTTGTTGGCAGCGGTCATTTCCTTGTCGTCGTCGTTATGGAGTGGCGCGTGCGAAAAGTGTATAGCTCTTTTATTTAAAAAAAAGGAATTGAGATTCTTTGACCATATTCAGACCGACATTTGCATTAACCAAATTCCGATTCCCTTTGACCAAATTCAGATTGCAATTAACAGGGAAGGCTTAAGGCCCAAGCGACCGCTTGGGGTATCGTGTCAAGAAGAACGCCAAATCCGTTGGAAAAACAAACATTTAAATGGTTATATAAATGGTTTGAACATTTTATTTTACATTATTTTTTTTACATTTGATTATATTTATTTAATTGTATATTACATTTAAATAAATTTATTTCATTAAGAGAGATATTCACAACATGTTGCGTATACTCCCAATTATCTGAACTCTCCAGTCATCAGGATCAAACAAAGCGAATTGCGGATATAGAGAGAGAGACACTAAATGTTCATGTACATGCTTAAAGTTTATATATATATATATGTACTTTTAATAAATCAATATTTTAAATACTTTTCTTTATAAAATTTTGTTAAGGGAGACCCGAGCCTCAAATTCCAAAAAAATTGCTATTTTTTTATATATAAAACGTTACATTATACTTAAGAAGATGTATACAAAATTTCAAAGCAGTAAAAGAAATGAAACATATGTTTGTTTAAATGTTTACATACCATTTATCATCTTTCAATTTACATTTCGTCTACAACGTTCATAATTTACTAAAAAAAAATATATTTTTAAATTTTGGTCACGTTTAAAATACAGGATTTATAAACAATTAACTTAAAACTAAACTGTTAATAGTTTTTGAAGCTTTAATATTTGTTTTATAAGCGTATGAATAGCTTTGTTTTAATTAAGTTATAAATTCTTTTTTACGAATTAATAAACATAAAAATTTGAATATTTTTTCGGTTGTGAACTTAAAATAATTTTTTGAAAACAATTAAGACACAAATCTGCAAATATCTATTCATACGTCTGTAATATATACTTCGATGTTATTTAATCAATTATAAAAATTTAACATTAAAATTGAAGTATTTTTAAAAAAAAAAATACTCTTTAAGCTATAAAAACGCAAAAATAATAATAAAATTGGGTCTCGAGTCTCTTTTAAAAGTAATTTGAAAGTATAAACAAATGACTCCGACCGATACACTGATTGATTCTTGTGTTCTGATGCTCGGACAATTTTCAGTACCCCCAAATCATCCAACACTTCTGCTCTAAAAGCCAACATAATAGACTTCCACAACGCAAAAAAAAAAACGAACAATAGCTTAAATTTTTATTATATTCAACTAATCCTTATGGTTCATCCCATAATACACTGGAAGCCGCTAACGTGCTCCAGATATGTGTTTAAACATTCCGAAGCGAAACGCAGGGAATTGAAATAACTAAATCCGATCACAGCTTCTGTGTTCTATGAATCATTCATAAATATCGCAAAAGAATAATAAATTGATGTCGATTATTTTCACTGCTCAATATATGGAACTGAAATACAAAATGCATTTATAGATTTCAACTCAACGCATTTAGTTAAGTTTTTTGAACGCATTAAATGCGATACTCGGCCTTTAGGGAATCAGTGCAAGACCATGGCCTCTGTCAATTTTTAGCCTATTTATATGAATTTTCTTCTACTTACGGATTAAATAACTGGGTGTACAGTACTACTACGCTGAATCTACTAAATTGTGCACTCTGGTCATTTAGCATTATGCCATGGTCACACTTGTATCCAGCTTGGCCTAATAGGTTAAAAGGTTGGTCATGGGCGAGAAATATGGTCCCTCCGCCATTGGCACTGATCGTTGGAGGCTGGAAGGTATTGGAAGGGCTGGTCGAAGACAACGACTAGGACCTTCCAACCCAAAACCCCAAGTCAAAGAACGCTCATTCGTTCCCAATTTCGTTAGGGGACGTGTAGCAATTGCTTCGCGTAATAATGAAATGAAGTTGATGGGGAAACCGAAATTTGTAGCTGGTTCCTCTTATTTTCGACAACTTAGAAAGGTTAGTTGGTGAATAAACGTCGAACTAAAGCATCACAGTGGGCTATTGTCGATGGTTCGATGTCCATCTCGAAAGAACAATGCCTCGTATTTTTTAACCATGTTCTGAAGACGAGATCAACACATCAGTTTGCATCTGACGCAACCTCATAGGTATCAGGACATTGGACCATGATCAAATATATCGTGCGACAGTCCCTTGTACTCAGCGAATGAAATTGTGGATGTTTTTTTAAAGACTACTTGTTTTTATGAACGAATCTGGCAACCCTCCAGTCACAATGTCGCTACAAATTGTCAAGTCGATGTTGATATTCAATTTTCCAATCCACCGATGACGAGTCGTTTACCACTGGCCAACCCGCGTCCTGACTACTTTGGCAAGAAAGTATAAATTCCACGGTTACGATTTTAGTCAAATTGTCACTACCACGCAGATATTCGAATCCCCAATCCTCCGATGACGAGTCGGTTACTACTGGCCAATTCCCGTCCTAACTACTTTGGCAAGAGAGTATAAATTCCACGGTTACGATTTTAGTCATTGTGAAGACCACGCAGATATTCGAATTCCCAATCCTCCAATTATGAGTCGTTTACCACTGGCCAACCCGCGTCCTGACTGTCCTGACTACTTTGGCAAGATAGTATAAATTCCACGGTTACGATTTTAGTCATTGTGAAGACCACGCAGATATTCGAATTCCCAATCCTCCAATTATGAGTCGTTTACCACTAGCCAACCCGCGTCCTGACTACTTTGGCGAGAAAGTATAAATTCCACAGTTACGATTTTAGCTCCAACGAACACGATCAAATACTTCTCCCGTTATGCTTACTCCATGAACGTTTCACGTAAAAAGAAAAGGTTTTAAAATATCCTCTAAAGAGAAGAAGAGAAGCAGGAAGGGCAGAGAGCGAGCGACATCAGTAATCAAGAGGGCAGAGAAGCGCGTGCCGCAGATTGACAAAGGGTGCCTCGCCCGTATGTGGCGACCTTGCTCTCCGACCCGCTGTGTAAATGGAACGCCGCCTTCACGCCTCAAAGTGGGACGCGCTCTCTTCTTCTTCCTCTTGGGAAAATCCAAAGGGATGCGGGTTCGATTAGGCGGGATTTATGACTTTCGATTGATTGCTCTGAAATTCGGGGACTTCTGTTCTAATGACACGGGAACACTGTCTTTTTCAACTATAGTCAGATGATGAGAGCAACACTTCAGCTGGCACCAAACGCAACCTCCATAAGCTTGAGGACATTGGAGCACAGCCGATTTAACACAGTGGACATATGGACGGACGGATTCTGTGTGTATGAATTCATTTTTGACACAAAACGTCTTTAAAATTGGGTATTGGAGTATCAGGACAAAAACACGATCTTACACTTTTAGCACTCTCAGAAATAACTCTCATTTATGCGCATTCTGAGATCTAGTTCATTTTGACAATCGTTTTGTCATTGATTCACCTGATTTTTGACGAAACAAGAACCTACAAATTTTTAACGAAATAATTTACTCTAATTCCTTTGGATTAGCTCGCTTGACTTCGAATTAAGTTATCCCTGATTCGAGTCGAGCCGTCAATTTTTTTTTAATTCGTCCTAATTTTTGACGAAATAAATTTTATGCCAAAAAAGACAAAATGAATTCTGCCCTCATAATTTAAAATGCCCTAACTCCTTTTTTTTATATTGATTTTTTTATAGCTTTTCCGATTTGTCTTTTAAAGAACACCTTTTTATGACATTATAAAAAGACTTAAATTAAATATAATTTGTGAGTTGTAGGGAAATTTATATTGACCCTAACACAAGTTCGAGGTACTGTTTGATAAAAGATGTAAAATTATATTTAGAGTTTGGATCTATTAAATTATGAGGGAAGCCTTTCCTCCGTTTGACGAAATATTTAATTGGAGAATTCAGCAGGCTTCTATTTCGTCAAAATTGACAAGTGTCTTCAAAAATGAGCACAGTAAGACCATTCCAGGGCAAATAGCTCGATTGACACGAGTTTGGTCTCATTTGATAGAAAATTAAGCGTCAATGCGTATAAAATATTGAAACAAAGCAATGTCCTATACTAAGACGTCAATTGATAAAAAAGAACAGTTTGTTCACCTACCCTATGTTGGCGAGGTTTTTCGATGGCAACCGTTTCTAATTCTCTAATCAACTGAAATGGTATTTCACGTAGACCCTTCTCGCCTTGCACCGACACAGAAACAGACAATTTTTTTTTGTATAATGTCGAGCCAAAGGTGATTCTCCTATATTTTAACTTTAAATTATTACACATGAAACATGTCAGTTAAAACATTGTTTACTTGGCAAAATTTCTATGTGATTTTTGTATTATCAGAGCGTTTTGAGCAACCATGTGACTTTTCTTCTGTTTTAATAGCTCAGGAAGGTATGCCTTCTAACTGTACACTATATAAGAAATATAGCCCCTATACTTAGAACATCGTTCTTATGGTTTACTACTAAATAAATCCCAATAAGTTATTTTTATCTATGACTCCTGACTAATTGCTTCCTTGCAAAATAAATTATTGCAGTCTTGTCACTTTGCTATGTCTGTTTTAGTTCAACCAATCACCAAGTAGTGTTCAACTAGTAATTGTTATTTTTTTGTTAAATGTTACGGTTTTTTTTATGTTCTCTCCCCCCTTCTCTCTCTATATTTTTTTCATTAGAATATTACAAAAAAAAATTGAATTATTTTTAGTTCAACTAGGAATATAGAAAGGGTTATTTAAAATTCCGATATAAAAAATCCAAATGACTACTGACCTTCCATCTGATACTGAATTTTATTCACAATCTTTCCTGACGACGAGAATCGACGACAAAAAAAAAATTTCGATTTTATATTCCTCTATTTAAGTGGCTTTCTAGGTGTGACATTTCCGAATCTCAGCCAACCAGATAACCAGTAATCGAATTAACACGTTCAATTTCCATAATCGGAAATCCCATCTTCTGACTTTCTTGTTTTGCTCACTCCCTGTTATTATAACATCCCAAGACGAAATGGAAATCTAAATAGGCCAGTTAGTGGAGCAGCACAAAAAAGACTTTTCCTTGACAAGTGGGCGTTGCCTGGAGGGTAGATCGTTTTTTGGGTAAAAAGCTCGCGCTTTTACATGTCTTGAAGGCTGCCGAATTTCGAAATCGCCAAATATGAGTAAAGATATCGCCAAATTTCTGTAAATCGAACATTTTGGCATTGTCGGATCCAGGAATTTTTGCCACATTTTTTCGCCATAAAATATAATTATTAGCAAGAAGAATTATTCCGTTTTTATATTTACTAAAAGTATTTTTTATGTAATTTATTTTTTTGTGGATGCATTCTGTTTTGTACCGAAGAAGATTTACATGGTTAGCAAAATGGAGACTTATGTTTCGAAAATAAACAGTGTGCACTTTAAAATTCCATTAAATTACGTTAAAATCCAGAAAAGAAAACATTTTGTTGTTGGAAAGTAACATAGCGATTAGTTTATCGTACCGCGGAAAAACAACTACTAATCATATGTTCATCTAAAATACATTTAATTTCTGGTGTCATTATAGATAGGCAAAAGGCGTAACAATGCAGATTAATGGATATGGGTTTAAAGTCCCCCCCCCCCCCACCTACTAAGTAGAAACTTTGGAATATGTATAAAAAATTATTTTAACTAAAACTTTTAAAACTAATGTTTATAAAAAGAACAAAATACTAATAAATATTTCTTTACCACCTTTTTCCGTTTTCATCGAAGAATTTGTAACTGTTCAAACTTTAGAGAAATTGTACGTAATGGCCTTAGTTATGCATAAAAGACCCTTTGTTGACCTAAATTACAACCCTTTGTTAATTGCTTTGGTTGAATAATATTTCAAATGCAAACAAAAGTAAAACAATTTACTTTGAAAATCATTCATTTTTAAAGCGGAATTTCAGTTCTGTTCTTTAAATTTATCTTTTAATAATTGAAAAATATTTATTTTTAAGAAAATACATTTATTTATTCAAAACATACAAATATATATTTTTTAAATATTAAATTTAGTTTCAATATATATTTTTATTTACTAATAAACGTTTTAAAAATTCGCCAAACCGACGATATACCCCCAACTAAGCAACCCTCCTCCCTTTTTAATCTTTTCCCTTGAGATATGGAACACTCACACATTCCATCGAAATGATAAATCCATCTCTGGATCAAAAAGATGGGATAACTTTTTCCAACTCCAAACTGCCACTCTTGGGTGGGTGGAGGCCCTTTTTTGTGCCAAATGTCCCTCTTTTGGGCGGACGGTCAGCCAATTCCCTTCCTGGTTTACTCTTTTTTTTTAAAGTCCAGTTGTGGGATAAGATGCGAAGAATAAGGGTCATGTTGTTTACGAGAGATTTGCAGGGTCGTTTCTCAATTGTCAAGTGAAAGCTCTTTTTTCCGAACAAAAGGCAACATGCGTCCTCTTTTGGCACGTGCTGGAGATCTTATACTTCCTCTGGGATCGGAACGGGTCGCCTTTGAGGTTTGGACATTCGAAATTCGACTTCCCGTTGCGGGGATTGTGTTTCGCTTTGACGTGCGGCCTAATGGAATGCGTTTGTTGTTAAAGCCTCAAATTTATTCACGGTAAACACCCTTAAGAATCATTTCAAGATGTTTAAAATGTAAAGGAATTCGATTTATATTACCATAGACGAGTTTGACCTGGAAAGAATAAGTTTTAAATGAAAATCTTGTTTTCTGGTTATTCTTATAAGTCGCTAACTTCTTTGAATAGTATTGGAAAGTTACAAGAAAAGGTCGTACTTTGTGGAAAAGTGGAATAGTCAAGAATAATAAACGAGATGTTTTTAGAACATAATGTATCTGCCCTTTTAACAATTTATTTCTAAATCGATGACAATGCAATTTAATCCCATTTCAGTAGGGCGGTCCGTAGCCCCACAGGTCTTATCGTCTGCTAGCAACCAGACGAGTGCGAGTTTGAATACGGCTAAAAGGGACTTGAAAAAAAAATTAAATATAGTGAATTATGGTCGGAGGGTTGCCAGATTCGCTGCGAAGTAACAATACGTGGTCCGATATCTACAGCGTGCATACTGGACAGGTGCACCCAAAATCTGATCGGGGTCCAATGTCCTGACGTCTATTGAGGTTGCGTCGGGTGCCAGCTAAGGTGTTGTCCTCGTCATCTGCTATGGTTTAAAAATACGACGCACGCGCTCTGCTTACTGTTCTCGGGTCTTTACTTCGAGATATGCCCTGAACCGTCGCCAGTAGACCGATGTGCAGCTCTAGTGCGACAACAATTAACCAAATCAAACCAGTTGGTTTTAATTTCTCAGAGAAAGTATTATATATGATGTTAGATTCGCTAAGAGAAAACAATTGTAAATTACCATGAATTAACCGTCTATCTTAATTAAATGGCCTAACTAGAAACTAATGGACCATATTCTACTTTGATTCTCAGCAGTAAGGTTAAGTAAAAGAATCGCCTTGCAAAGGGGTTGATGCACCTTAAATCTGCCAGGACTCGTATGTTATCATGCGGACCAAAATGTGGAATTTTAGAGAGTGGTTTTCAAATTTAAATTTTTGTTCTCGTTATCTTTCTATGATTTAAAATTACGAGTCAACGTCCTCGTGCCTTTCCTTCACGGTGGACCCATTCCGAACCGTTGACTAGTAGCTCATTGTAAAAATCGTAATGCGACGTAAGCAAATAATTTTATTTCAAGTATGGTTGGCTTGGATTAATCTCGAAATAGAGCTACACAATAGGCTACGGGATCCATCCCGAACTAAAGATTAGCACTGTCTTTTTAAACTACGGTCAGATGATGAGAGCAACACTTCAGCTTGCACCCCACGCAACCTCCATAAACTGGAGGACATTGGAGCACAGCCCATTTAACACAGTGGACATTTGGACGAACGGAACAATTCTGATAGCCATCGTATTACCACTTGCTGGGGATCGAACCCATGCCCATCGGATATTGAGTCCGACACCTTCACCATTCGGATTTAAAGTATGGAAAACCCGAACAAAAGGAATATTTCCCTCGTCCATTCTTTTCGAAAAGACAAAAGCCACTTAACTGATTCCCGTCCCCAATCCCCTGTGCAGGGTAAAAAACTAGACGACACACTGGCTCGTCCAAACAACAACGGCCAAGGGCCTCGTAATCAACAACTTCACTAATTGTTATTCAGCATGGAAGGGAGGGAGGAGAAAAAGCATTCCAAAGAAAGAACCGGGAAAGGTCGGTAGTCTGCCTGTCCGGGCTGTTTGTTTATTCTGCTCTTAATAGGTGAGGAATTCTGAGTCAAGAGGGTGTTGCTATATTTACTTAATCTTCGACAACCACTTGTTAGAACCGTGATTAGGATCTGAGTGTGAAGAATTCTGCGGTACACCCACTTGGTCTATTAATTCTCCCCCCCTCGTGAATGATTGATCATTTCGAGTTTTCCAGCCTTGTTCTTTGCATGGAAATTGCCCAGAATCTTTTTTTTTTCGAAAGAAAGGGGTTGTGTTTGTAATGCCATTGTTGGAGACTTGTGCTTGTCAAATCGACTGCATGGTAGATTGTATGAATGATAAACTTGGAAATATGTAAATGTAGTAACTGTTGTTTATACAAAATAAATTTGTGCCGCGTAATTAGGAATTCGTTCTTATTTTTTTTTTATTTACTTATATTTTTTTTTTAAAAATTGAAAATCCCATCGGATAAGACTATTGTAATAAGTTATTTTTATTTCAATTAAGAATAAAATTTATAATTTGTCTTCGATCATAATTAATCAAATATATAATTATTCACACGTTATTAATTGTAACAGTAAATTATTTAAATGTTTATTAATTTCTCTAGAATAAAAACTAGTTTCGATTTTTAAATATGCACCTGTTAAAAGATTCAACATGAGACCGATTGATGACACCGAGTAAAGAGAATTGGTGCGCTATAAATATGTCGTTTCTCAATTATTCTCATATTGCTTGCGATGTAGAAGTTTGGAGTGTGGAGTGTTAGTTCAAATGTTGTCTTCGTCATCTTAACGTTATTTAAAAATAACGAGACAGTTTTTCTAGGGCATTTTTCCTTCGGAATGGATCGCGAATGAAAATGATTGTCAATAATCCATTGTGCAGCTCTACTGCGACAAAATTTTAACAAACCAACTTAAAGACGATTAAGACGTCTCTAATATCTAACAGTATATACCATAGACCTTCCATTCAATGACCCTATAATACATAGGTCCTTTCGCTGTAACGCGACTGCCTCTTAAATTCACGATCAGTTCATTAGTTTGAATGTAATAATTTATTTCTTTGCTTTTGACCCCACCGTTTGCCCCCGCCCTTTTTTTCGGATGTTGCTCCCTCTCTTTTTTAATACAGCACTTTTTAAAATAAAATACAAGTCAATTGTTTTACTGCATTCCCAAACCAAGAATTTCCTTCTGGCCATGATTCAAAATTACAAGGCAGTGTTCCTGGGTCTTTACTTCGAGATAGACCCCGAACCGTCGTCAATAGTCCATTCTAGTGCGACGACGCTCTAGTGCGACGTTGATTAACTAACCAAAGCAAAGAAAAATTTCGTACCTCTTCCCCTCCCATTTCTACACATTAAATGTATTTACTGTACTAGTAAATGCGTCTATCGCAAGTACTGAAACAAGGTTATGTCGTCATTTGAAGTGTACAGTCTCTGTAACTAGTGTTTAAGTATCTGCTTACATTAACATTACAATTTCTTTTAGCCTATTTTGGAAACGTTTTGTACATGTACATATATTTATTAACCCCTAGCCTATAACCCCTATAATTATTAACCCCTAGCCTATAATAGCCTATTTGAATAGCTTATTTCAGAAAATCCATAAGTTTAATGTTAACTTAACCCTCTGCACTCTGAAGGCGCCTCTCAGGCGCCAACATAACGACCAGTTCTTTTGTTTCCCTGTTCTTTAAAATAAACGAGAACAGCAGGATATTGTGTTCAGAACATCAATCTTTTTTGCAAGTTGTTCTCTTGCAATTACAAAACAGATTAGGATTTTTTTCCTCTGTATGGGTATAAAAAAATCTAAAAGAACGAATCTAAAGAAAAGAATGTAAAGAGGAATAACTGTTCCATAGAAAGAACACAAATCGTAAAGTGTTCGTGGAGTGCAATGGGTTAAATGTTCAGTTATCTGATTAACTATATTGAAGTAAATGAACAGTTCAGTTGTTCACACACAACTTCTTTCCTTTTGATCGTGCCCCCTCACTTTTAGCACTCAATCGCCGCCACTGTTGAAAACCACTGGTCTATCTGTACAAAGCCAAAAAAAAAATTCTATCGGAAAGTAAGTTATTTATATAATGCAATGCAAACTCTCTATCTTAATAAATCAATTTAAACGTGTGTGTATCTAAAATTTTTAGAGATACACCCATTTAAATTGAACGCAATGGATCTATGGCACACGCTTAGACACGAAAAGTAGCCACTGATTATTTTGCTTCCAAGTGGATTTTTTTTCCCCTTCTATCTCCCAAACACAAATGTACAACAAATGTTGCATTTCAAGTCGGAGTCAAGGAATTCCAAAATCGCGATAGAGTAATAAAGAAAAGATTGCACTGCAATAAAGAAATCCTCGAAAAGGAGAGCGAAAATAACCCTGGTCTCCCGACTCTCTTTACCCTGCTCGTCGAAGTGTAACTTTTTTCTTTCTGGAAATAAAGTAATAAAATAAAAAAGATGTTTCAAAAAGGATCTTCCTGCCTTTGAATGAGAGTGCCCCGGAGCTTGATTACTTGCACGCGTCGTTCCTATCAAACTCGGTATTTGGGGCATACCCATCCCGGGACTGCCGATCCTAAAATTTAAAAATCGCCAAGTTTTTTAAAAAAAAATTCGCCAAGTTTTTAAAAAAATTCGCCAAGTTTTTTAAAAAAAAATCGCCAAGTTTTTAAAAAAATTCGCCAAATTTATTAATTGTAATTTGTATATTTTAGGGGATAAAAATGAAGAACATTAAAATAGATTTCATCCTTTGTTTTACTATAATTTCTTTAGTATTGTTAGTATTTTTATAATGAGTGATATTATATAGATTTCGAGTATAGTGCTATATTGTTCGGGCTACATATTTCATATATAAAAGTAATACAAAATTCTATATATTTAATAATTATACTATATATTTAATATTTATTCTATATATTTAATATTTATCTATATATTTAATAATTATTGTATATATTTAATATTTATCTATATATTTAATAATTATACTATATATGTAATATTTATTCCATATATTTAATATTTATACTATATATTTAATATTTATTCTATATATTTAATAATTATACTATATATGTAATATTTATTCCATATATTTAATATTTATACTATATATTTAATATTTATTCTATGTATTTAATAACAAAAATAATAATTAAATATTTGAAAATGTCACAGATTTTTAAATACATATATGCATTATATTTAAAAACATTAAATCAAATTATTATATTGGTTATCTGTATATTTATTTTATTAAATACCACGGATAATTTCAAGACTAGACGTTTTTGCTTTTTTTCTTCATTTTTGTGGGGTTTTAACGTTTTAACTTCCCGGCAAATATTTTTTATTAAGTTCCAATGGTGTGAATATCCCCTGAAGTTATCTGTTAAAAATGAAAAACTCATAACAAATCATTCCATAAAAAAAAATAACCATTTTCCACATATCTACTTTTGCAGCTAGATACTGCACTATTCAAAATATAGACAAAATGTTACTTAGAATTTTTAAAGCATTTTATTGAATAAATAGTTTTTTGTAAATTTACCTTTTATGTGAACAACGGAAGGTTATATTCTATCCTGGATAAAATTAGCTTGATAAAAATATTAAAAATAACTTGGCTCTTTGTTCAAGCAAGTCGCTCATCTTGTAAATTGTAAGAAAAAGGTTAAGGAAGCGTGGGCTGTATCTCCCGGACATAGAAGTATATTGACCAGTTCCAAAAATTCTTGTCACCTATGTAGAAGTTATGTTACCCGTTCCTTAAAAAAAGTTAAAACTTATCTCCTGTCAGTATCCCATGTAAGCAATTTTTCCCTCATACAACTAATCATAACATTTGGTACGGAAGTCAATAACGTTGCTATGTTTAACAACACAATTTTCAGTTTTTATCGGAATTAGTTTTCTATATTAACATATTTCATTTATAACTTCAAAACAATATATTTTCCAGCTTCATAATTGTAATAAAAGAATTTATAAAATAACTTAATTTAACCCTTTGCACTCCACTGTCATAAAAAATAACGACTTGTTCTTTTGTTTCCCAATTCTTCAACGTTATCGAAAATTGCATGTTCTTCAGTTTAAAAAATGACATTATTCGTTAACTTGTTCTCTCACTACTTCCGAAACAGATTATAGGGCGATTGTGGCAAAATGGCCCCTGTGACGTCAGATTGTTTAAAGGATTCAGATAAACTGATTGGTCTACTCGTCCAAACTCACTTTCTGATTCGCTAAGAAGCCAGTATTAATTGGAATTACTATTCAACTGCCAACAATCAGATCCGCACTTTTTAATTTTTGTCATCTAATTTTCTTAAAATTTTTTTAAAAAATCTAAAGGTTTTGTAGAAGTGAACAAAAACTAGGATGACTGTTCGGTAAAAAGAACGTAAATCTCAAAGACGTTCTAGAACCTTCCAAGAACGATTGCATGAAAGTTTGGCGCACAAAAACTTCATCCATTCAATAAAATACCTCAAAAATTTCAAATAACAACATATTGTTAGCTTGAATCTGTGTGTCTGGCAGTGAAAGTAGATATGTTACCGTTAAAGTATGAAATCCGTTATTTCATAGAATACCTAGTTATTCCATGAAATAACTGATCGTGTCCATTAAAGTGTAAAACTCTCTTGTATTTCATGGTTTAACTAGTTATTTCATAGAATAACGATCTGCAGCCCGTTAAAGTGTAAAATAAATGAAATTAATGTCGGATAAATCTCATTCTGAAGTCTCTGTGGGGTTTACCGTCCGTATCCCAGTGCCTGAAGTTGACAGGGGAAAAGGTACTGGTCAGGGATTTAAAAAATGTTCGTGTAAAACCCAGTGTGTCAACAAAAAATGTTTTTGTTTTAGAAATAATGTTCTTTGTAATTCCAAGTGTCATTTTAGTAATTCTTGTTGTAACAAATGATTTTATGGTACGTTTCCATAAATACCATTTATACGCTGCATAAATTAGAAAAATTGCTTCTTTTTCATTTTAATTGTCTATCATTAGTTTAATTTCATTTTAGATAAATTGTTTATTTTACACTTTAACTGTCTCTCATTAGTTAATTTATAGAATACCTAGTTATTTCATAGAATAACTAGTTAAAGTGTCAAATTAATAACATATTACACACTTTAACGGACACGATCAGTTATTTCATGGAATAACTAGGTATTCTATGAAATAACTGCATTATATACTTTAACGGTAACAGGTGTACTGAAATAGTTTTATAGACAAACATTTTTTTAACACTGCATTAGTACCATCTTCCACTGAAAATGTTATTCCGTTGCAAGTGTTACTAATGCAAAGTTAAGGCATTTGTTGTGAGGTTTCCAAAAATTTTAACTTCAGACAATATTCACGCTACTGAAACTTAATAGCAATTATTGGCTCAATATACGATTTTTCACAACAAAAGAAAATACACCGTGTTCCAATTATCCCAATAATTTATTACCACTTAACATTAAAAAAATCGCCAGACTGGCGATCACCCTCTACTCTTGGTACCCTGAGGGGGGTGAGAAGAGCTTTGTTTTTGCGGTGTGGGAAGGGCGAACCCGTGTTCCGGTCCGCCGATCTCACTTTTTCTTGCAAAGAATGTTTCACTTTCGTTTTGAAGAACTTCGCCAGAGACTCCGAGATAGACCATTAGCAGGGGGGGGAGACAGCTCGCTCGGAACCGGTGGGCCGTAGAGGAATTTTCGGCCATTTAACGTGTTTGCAGCTGACTGTTATTGCCATTTATCTCGAAAAGAGCTCGTGTTTTCTATTAAGGCACACCAGTGACATACCTAGACGGGTAGCATGGTAGAGAAAGGATATTTATTAAGAATTTAATTTTTTTATTAGATAATAGATAAATAAATATAGTTTATTGGAGTATTTATTTTTTTATATAAATTCTTCTATTGATCCATAATTATCCCGCTCAATACTTTGTTTCTACATAAAAGAACTGTATCGTTTATTTCAGGAACCCCACATCTGCCATTAAGTTAACATTACACTTATGGATTTTTTTTTTAAATAAGCTATTCAAATAGGCTATTATCCAATAGGAATCCTGCCATCTCACAAATCTATGACAACATAAACCAATATTTCTAATTTCCTGCTAAACCCAATATTAGGATCCATTGGCATCGCACAAAAATTGACGTACACGAGTCAAAACACTATCAGAGCCACTGGGATGAATATGACCAGATTGCACTGGTCGTAACAAGACCAGATAAACCAGTATTTCTAATTTCTGGCTAAACTAAAAATGACGATTCATTCGCATTTCGCATGGTACCAAAATTGCCATACACTGATCAAACCACTATCAGAGCCACTGGGATGAAGACAACCAGATTGAACTGGGCTGAATATAACCAGATTGCACTGGTCGTAACAAGACCAGATAAACCAGTACTTCTAATTTCTGGCTAAACTAAAAATGACGATTCATTCGCATTTAACATGGTATCAAAATTACCGTACACTGGTCAAAACACTATCAGAACCACTGGGATGAAGACGACCAGATTGTACTGGGTTGAATATGACCAGATTGAACTGGTCGTAACAATATAAACCAGTATTTCTAATTTCTGGCTAAACTAAAAATGACGATTCATTCGCATTTAGCATGGTACCAAAATTACCGTACACTGGGTAAAACACTATCGGAGCCACTGGGATTAAACAACACCTGAAGACGACCAGATAGTACTGGGCTGAATATAACCAGATTGCACTGGTCGTAACAAGACCAGATAAACTAGTATTTCTAATTTCTGGCTAAACTAAAAATGATTATTCATTCGCATTTAGCATGGTACCAAAATTGCCGTACACTGGTCAAAACACTTCCATGTCGTACTGGACTGAAGCGATCAGATTGCACTTGTTTGAACATCACCCGATACCCCTATCTCAAGTTTCACATGGGGCACTGGTCTGAACTCTTTCAGATTATATTGGTTTGAACCATCCCGTATAGCACTGGCTTTACCTATTTAGAATGATCAGAACCCTTGTCATTCTATGAACAGCAGTTTATTTAAAAGATTAACACATGAACGTTTTATTTACGAAGACATCTAAACTTAAAATGTTTTTGAATCCTTCACCCTACTCATTATATAATGCCGAAAAACTGTTAATTTTCTATTGAATTTTCTATTGATTAAATTTCTATTGAAATTTGTATTAAAAATTCCGAAAAAGTTCATACAAAAAATTTACAAGTAGAAACCGCCGCAACCAAAAGAGTTAAATTTTATTTTATTTACCACAGCTTTGAATACAAAGACATCTAAAAACAAAAACGATCGCAAACCGACATTTAAAAGATTGCTTAATATGATATTAGTAAACAAATCCTAAAAGCTCTTCATTTTATCACAACTTTTACTCAGGCCAGTCAGTGGCAATAAATCTTGATAAACAAGATCATATCGTAAGACATAAAAGCAGCGTCTAAATTTCCCAATTTTTAAATTAAAATAATTTTCTATGCGTTTCAACTAGAATCTAGGAATGAAAATAGGGCACTATGATAGCTTAATTACTATCAAATGCTTATCTAAAATATCAACCACGTCGTTTTCAAAAACTTAACATTTATAAAGATTTAAGAATTCTCTTATTACAAAAACAAGTAGATTCTCATTGCGCTATGTAGCAAACTATAATTTGCTAAATACACAATGCAAGGCTCCAGGATGAAAAACTTTCAAATAGTAAACGCTATGAATTGCCCTCACAGTGATGAGTATATGTAAATGTTAAGATTCTGTGATAAACAATTAAATTTAGTTTACACAAGAACTGGATAATTTCTTTTAATTAGTTCGTGAATTTCAATGATTTCAATCTTTCGGGTACGTAAATTTGCATAAGGAATTTGATAAAAATCGTTAGTTTCGTAAACTACGTTTGAAAAATAAAAAAATTAAAGGTTTTCCTGTGCATATTTTATTTTGATTCTTTTAGACACTGAAAACTAAATACCACTAGGTTGGTATTGCAGTCGCAATAATGTGACCCTACAATGTTTTGAGATTGGAAAGAGATTAACCAATTTGGACTCTTGATCGTCCATGTTGCAGTACAGGCAAACACGTCAATCAACAAGAATTTATCATTCACTCATTTAAATATTCTTAATTTACCAATAAGTTTGCATTATATGAGGCGTTTAGTTTTAAAATCGATTTAATAAATTTGCATAAATTTCACAAAAGACGCAAAACACGTTTTGCAGCCACGTATTATGGTATATTAAACCCATGAGTTTGAATGCATTTTTGGAGTGGCTTCAGACCCTTGTGGACAATACGGCTTTGCTAGTTCATGTAGTACATTAACACGGCAGAGCTCGCGCTGTGTCTGAGGGAGACAATCCAGGCGAATCGAATTGGTTTGGTTAAATAACGTCACACTAGAGCTGCACAGTGGGCTATTGGCGACGGTTCGGGTCGGGGAAGAAAGACCCCGGGAACTATGCCTCGTTTTTTCGAACCATGGTCAGGTGACGAGGACATCACCAGAGCTGGCACCCGACGCAACCTCAATAGGCGTCAGGACATTGGTCCCCGATTAGATGTATCGTGCACCAGTCCTGCATACACGCCAGTATAATTGCTTGAATGTTCTGGACGACTTTCTAGTATTTTTGTAGCGAAGCTGACAACCCACCGATCTCAAGATCACTACTTTTTAAACTTTCTTTAAGTCCATCCCACAGGCTTGAACTGGCAATCCTCTGATTACCAGCTGAGCGCCTTCATCCACTGCGCAACTAGAAGCTCTGCGAATCGAATTGGAGATAGTTTATTTGGTTTGCTTTTAATTAACGTCGCACTAGAGCTGCATAGTGGACACAACTTTGCACACTTGACCTTCGAAACATGAAGTCTACATGAGATTTTGAAAATCCACCCTCATCCCCCTTCTCACCCCTTAAAGTAGAAATGACTTCCTAATAAAACCGCTAGATGGCACCACAGGGAAGAAATCGGGCAACACTTTGCGTAAAGACCGGACAACGGCGGTTACTTATGACCAGTTGCTCTAGTCAATATTCAAATGCATCCACACACAAAAAAATTAATGAGCTATGTGCTGAAAAAACTATTAAAAGTTGAAATAGAATATTGTGACTTTGTAATAAAAATCCAGTGAAGTATTTCTCGCTGAACAGACTTTCGAAGTGGGCAATAGAAATACACTCGAACAATACGCGCAGACAACAACATTTTATTGCTACCAGTACTTTTCAACGGTATTAAGTAGTAATTGGTTTCGGTACGTCACAGCACACACATAACGTAATTCCATATCGAATTCCGCGAATGCAGCTGTCCACTGCAAATCGCGTTCACTCTCTGGAATGTGGAATGCAAGAAATTTCAGGGACTTACGATATTATTATTCACCTGATGGATATATTTTTCGCTCGTCCTCGCGTATAATAGGCCTTGTTGGAATGCAGTGACCATTGCGTGCGTCCGGAAGTCACGCACGCAAGTTCAGGCTCGACGCACGACTCGTAAAATTCCGCGAATTAAAATAGTTTCCGTTCGAAATTCGTCTCGATGTTCGAATGTTTTGTTGGGAATGAAAATAATCGCCTGCTGACAATTACAAGGTGATTTAACAAAAATATCAGAATGGGCTGTTAAATGGGGTATGTCTTTTAATATCAGTAAATGTCAAGTGTTGCACATAGGTATCAAAAATAGTAAGGCTGCATATGTTTTACAGGGTGCAGAAATCAAAAATAGTGAGATTGTAAGCGATCTGGGTGTGTTGGTAAATGAGGATTTTAAAATGAGTCATCAATGTACAGTGACTAGCAAAAAAGCTAATAGAATGATGGGGTACATCAGGAAAAGTGTTTCATCAAAATCTAAGGATATTAGTAGTGTAAAAACACCGGTTCTAAGCCGCGGAGTACGGCGGAGTAATGAGGAATACGAGGTGCTGTGTGGATTTTGGTGGATTTTGGCGGTGCTCTGTGGATTTTTGGTGGTGCTGTGAGAATCAGGGCGGATCTCGTCTGTCAAGCCGCGGGGGCGTGGCCTAATGGAGATGACCTCAACCAATCAGGTGTCAGTAAGTGACGTCACACGCAGGTGGCGGCGTCGGGGAATAGGTGTCGACGCAGAGCCGCCCATGGGCATGTCACACCGTGTCTCAACGTGTTTGTACAGGAACGGACCAATCAGGTTCTTGTGTGAGGATGACCTCATGAACAACCAATCAGGTGTCAGTAAGTGACGTCACACGCTGTCGGGGCAAGGTTTTACTAGTTCTGCTTGTAACCGCAAGACAACGCTGCATGTAGGGGAACGGACCAATCATATGCTTGTTTAAGAATGACATCATGAAGAACCAATCAGGTGTCAGTAAGTGATGTCTATGGAGTGTCATGTGACATGAAAGTTGCTTTTTTGTTATTTTGCGTTTTTATTTGGGTATTGGTGGAAATTTGCGACGCACAGCATCTACACATTTTTAATTATAAGCTGTGGGTTGTGACATCATAGGTATAATGTTAGGAATGGTTGGTTGTTGAAAAAACTGTGAGCTGTGAAAGTAATGTGAAAAAACTGTGAAAGTAAATAAAATATGATAGAATTAAACTAATATTCTTATTTTAATATTTATTATATTTTAATATTTATTTATATTTTGATATTTATTTGTATTTTATTATTTATATTTTTACATTTATTTTTAATATTTAATTATATTTTAACTTCTATATTTTATTATTCATTTATATTTTAACTTCTATATTTTATTATTCATTTATATTTTAATATTTATATATATTTTATTATTCATATATTTCATACATATTTTAATATTTATTTATATTTTATTACTCATTTATATTTTACATATATTTTATTTACGTATACATCTGTGCCAAAAAAATTAACTCAGTGAGAGCAATTACGTCCCACTAGAGCTGCACAATGAACTTATGTTAAAGGGAATGACAGTAGTGTATATATTTTAACTATGGTTAGTACAAAAGAAAAGAATTTTGCAAGAATGGTTTTAGAAAAATATATTTTATGTGACCAACTCCAGCATATAATTTCGCAATATAACTCTATGAGGAATCATCCTATGGGGGTAAATAACATACCATCGTGTACAGGAAGGTAGACCAGATTAATAAGTAAAGCTTTTTTTACCTTTTGACATGTGTACTAAGGGTATAAAAAATGACAGTCTGGGGTTCTATGAAAATAATGTTTATAACAATATACGTTTAAATTACAATTTATATAACGGAAATCAGTCTCAGTGGATGAAAAAAAAGTAATTAATATGAAAGCTGATACTTTGAAAAAGAACCTTGGGAACCAAAACCTTGTATTACGGTTAATTAAACTTTTTATAAAAGTAATGTGTTCTTTAAATGTTTTTCACATCATACGTAAAATTATTATTTTAAGAGGGAAAATATCATATCGTTATGACTAGAAGGAGGGATCTCACCTTGATCACAATTGGATGCATTAGAATTGCTTACTGTTTAGGAATATGATGTAAAAGTTACTCTATCGCACTGTTTGTTGTGCTGGGCTTGATAAGAGCAGATTTGGGGTTGGTATGTAAGATAATGGATCTATTACTTGTTCTAATACGTGTTGAATAAGGGAATTTGTCTTAGATGTTGCTGTTTTAGGGGTGTTTTATAATTGGTTGTTTGATTGAACGATACAGTGCAGCTATACAAAGGGGTTTATTTATACGCTTGGTACAAGTACACATTTTTTCTTATGTCATAAAATTACACTATAACAAAACGCATAGGTGGATGGTAGAAATGAAGTAGCACCATACAAGGGGAATTATTATGGCTGGCTGATTAAATTTTCAAAGACTAAGAGGCAACAAGTTCCCATATGAGTACAATTGAGGGTGAATGTGTAGAATTTGGCGACATCAAGTATCCACAAGGGGACAATTTGAGAGGTGTATTCGTAAAATTGGCGACATAAAGTACTCATAGGGAGACGTTTGTAGGCGTATACATAAAATTGGGGTGAAAGCGGGGTTTGTAGTTGTACATTAGACAAGAATAAATGAAAAAGTTTAAGTTTGAAATAAATTATAAAAAGAATAAATGTTAAAAAAAAAAAGTTAAAATACAATTTAAAAAGCAAAATGTAAAAAAAAAAAAAAAGTTTAAAAAGAAAAATTTAAAAATAAAAAAAAGTTTAAGTGTGAATTAAAAACTAAAAGGTTAAGTAAGAAAAAAAAATAACTAAAAGTGAAAAAAAAATTTTAAAAGTGAAAAAAAATATATATATATTTATATAAAAAATATTTGAAAAAAGTTTAAGTGTGAAATAAATTATAAAACTAATAAATGTAAAATAAAAAGTTTACGTGTGAAATAGATTATAAAAAGTATAAATGTAAAAAAATAAATAAAAAGTTTAAGTGAAAAATATAATGTAAAGATAAAAAAGTTAAAAAACAGTAACTGTAAAATAAAAAAAAGTTTGTATAAAATGAACTTTTAAAAGAAAAATGAAAAAAAAAAGTAAAAACAATATATATAAAAAAAGTTTTAAGTGTAAAAATAAAATTAAAAAAAAAAAAATTAAAAAAAAAAAAAAAAGACAAATGTAAAAAAGAAAAACGTAAAAAAAAAATTTAAAATTTAAAAAAAAAAATTTACAAACGAAAAATATGAAAAAAAAAAAAGAAACGTTAAAAGAAAATTGCTAAATGTAAAAAAGAAATGTGTTAAATGTAAAAGATTAACCATCATAAGTTTTTTACCCGAATCGACCCAAAGCCATATGGTGTTACGGAACGTACTAGCCCCATATAGGCACAGATGCCCGTGGTGAGTTCTGTGAATGGTCTACCCACTAATCAAACGACAAGTACCACAATTACATTAAATAATTAGCAACAAAAAAAGCAGGAAATACTACTATAGATATAAAAAATATTAACAAAGTATCGAAAATAGAACCAAAGGTAACTAATAAATCTGTATAGAATGAGTGTCTATAAATGTATAAGAGAAACCAATGTATATATTTCTACTAAAATGTTGACACATATACTAAATTTTTAACAAATTAAGTCAAATGTTTGCGAAATAGAGAAAATAATACATACTTTTTAAAATTGTATCAAATAGTCTATGAATGGATAAAAAAAAATATCATGACATGTATTTAAAAAAAAAATTAAAATAATGGACTTACGTGTAACACATTAAGTTAAGAAATTTATACTTATCAAAGAAAGTAACGTAAGTCATATATAAAAAAAAAAACCTGTAGTTAAGTACAATTGTTAATTGAATATGCTACAAAATATTGTCAAATTACACCATTTTTAGTGATAGGACAAGCAAACTTGTTAAAATGTCATATAATTATCAAAAATATTATACAAAGTACGAATTTAAAAAAAAAAGTAAATGCAAAAAGAAAAAAAAGTTTAAGTGTAAAATAAAATGTAAAAAAAAAAAAAATGTAAAAAATAAAAAAAAGTTTAATAAAAAAAAAGATAAAAAATAATAAAAAAAAAAATTTAAGTGTAAAATACAATTTAAAAAAAAATGTAAAAAGAAAAAAGTTTAATAAAAATTACATGTAAAAAGAAAAAAGTAAAAAAAAAAAATAAAAGAAAAAAAAAGTTAAAAAAGAAAAAAAAAAGTTAAAAAAGAAATAAAAAGTTAAAAAAGAAAAAAAGTTAAAAAAGAAAAAAAAAAGTTTAAAAAGAAAAAAAAAAGTTTAAAAAGAAAAAAAAAAGTTTAAAAAGAAAAAAAAAATTAAAAAAGAAAAAAAATTAAAAAAGAAAAAAAAATTAAAAAAGAAAAAAAAATTAAAAAAAAAAGAAAAAAATTTTAAAAAAAAAAAGTTAAAAAAGAAAAAGAAAAAAAAAAAAAAAGTTTAAAAAAAATAGTTAAAGTGTAAAATACAATTTAAAAAAAAAAAATGAAAACATAAAAAATTTAAAAAAAAATGTAAGTGTAAAATTACATTTTAAAAGAAAATGTGAAAATAGAAAAAAAAGTAAAAAGAAAATTGCTAAAAGTAAAAAAAAATAAAGGTGTAAAATGTTAAATAAAAAGACCTTAAGTGTAAAAAATAGAAGAAAAAAGTTTAAGTGTAAAATATTACTCATCATAAGCTTTTTACTCGTATCCACCCAAAGTTATATGGCGTTACGGAGCGTACTAGCCCCATATAGGCGCAGATTCCTTGGTGAGTTCTGTGAATGGTCTACCCACTAATCAAACGATAAGTACAATAATTATATTAAAATATTAGCAAAAAAAAAAAAAAGCAGAAAATACTAATATAGATATAAAAAATATTATCAAAGTATAGAAAATAGAACCAAGAATAACTAATAAATCTGTATACAATGGGTGTCTATAAATGTATAAGAGAAACCAATGTTTATATCTCTACTAAAATGTTGACACATATACTAAATGTTTAATAAATTAACTCATATATTTGCGAAATAGAAAAAATGGTACATACTTTTTAAAATTGTATCAAATAGTCTATGAATGGATAAAAAAAAAATTGTATATATAATTTTTAATTGTATCTATAAATGGATAAAAAAAATCATGACATGTATTAAAATAATGGACTTACGCGTGACAGTTTAAGTTAAAAAATTTATATTTACCAAAGAAATTAACATAAGTTATTATAAAAAAAAAAACTGTAATTAAGTATAATTGTTAATTGAATATGCTACAAAATATTGCCAAGTTATTCCATGGTAGCGATTTAACAACCAAACACTTTGTCTTTAAAGATTACGATAACGCAGTTTTAGAAACTAACATAGGGGCAAATGTGTATAATTATCATAAAATACTTCACATTACTGTTAAAATGTCATGTAATTATCAAATATATTATACAAAGTAAGAAAAATATTACTTAATATGTTAAAATATTACCAATAGTACATGCCCAACAGATCAAAATGACCTTCAGCACCCTACGACACATGAAAACTTACGGAGATTAACAGCAATCTTGCCTCAAAAAATAAAACCAATAGTGTGCTGCTAAGGATAAAATGTCAAGTACACACCCAGTGTAGGAGATGTATACAAATAATATTGTTGAATTATTAACAAAGTGATTTCATTAATACTAAAATAAGGTCTTTGTTACAATAATATTTATATATATGGAAATTAAGTTCTTATTAGTGAAATTTATGTAATATTTTTAGACTGCTTTGTTCAATTTATAATATGTAGGTAGAATTTTTACATAAAAAAAAACCCCTTTGTGTTTATCAAAAATATTTCACAAATTAAGAAGAAGAATACCTAAGGAAGGTCTTTGCACATGATTATAGTACAAAACCATGTGGATTTACATCAATTTTACCAGGAACAAGGGGGTCAGTATACGGCTATGAGTCAAATAGTCAATTTTTCACCACATTCAGGCATTTGTGTTATTAATGCCTGAATGTGGTTTTAAAATTGACTATTTGACTCATAGCCGTATACTGACCCCCTTGTTCCTGGTAAAATTGATGTAAATCCACATGGTTTTGTACTATAATCATGTGCAAAGACCTTCCTTAGGTATTCTTCTTCTTAATTTGTGAAATATTTTTGATAAACACAAAGGGGTTTTTTTTTTATGTAAAAATTCTACCTACATATTATAAATTGAACAAAGCAGTCTAAAAATATTACATAAATTTCACTAATAAGAACTTAATTTCCATATATATATATATTATTGTAACAAAGACCTTATTTTAGTATTAATGAAATCACTTTGTTAATAATTCAACAATATTATTTGTATACATCTCCTACACTGGGTGTGTACTTGACATTTTATCCTTAGCAGCACACTATTGGTTTTATTTTTTGAGGCAAGATTGCTGTTAATCTCCGTAAGTTTTCATGTGTCGTAGGGTGCTGAAGGTCATTTTGATCTGTTGGGCATGTACTATTGGTAATATTTTAACATATTAAGTAATATTTTTCTTACTTTGTATAATATATTTGATAATTACATGACATTTTAACAGTAATGTGAAGTATTTTATGATAATTATACACATTTGCCCCTATGTTAGTTTCTAAAACTGCGTTATCGTAATCTTTAAAGACAAAGTGTTTGGTTGTTAAATCGCTACCATGGAATAACTTGGCAATATTTTGTAGCATATTCAATTAACAATTATACTTAATTACAGTTTTTTTTTTATAATAACTTATGTTAATTTCTTTGGTAAATATAAATTTTTTAACTTAAACTGTCACGCGTAAGTCCATTATTTTAATACATGTCATGATTTTTTTTATCCATTTATAGATACAATTAAAAATTATATATACAATTTTTTTTTTATCCATTCATAGACTATTTGATACAATTTTAAAAAGTATGTACCATTTTTTCTATTTCGCAAATATATGAGTTAATTTATTAAACATTTAGTATATGTGTCAACATTTTAGTAGAGATATAAACATTGGTTTCTCTTATACATTTATAGACACCCATTGTATACAGATTTATTAGTTATTCTTGGTTCTATTTTCTATACTTTGATAATATTTTTTATATCTATATTAGTATTTTCTGCTTTTTTTTTTTTTTGCTAATATTTTAATATAATTATTGTACTTATCGTTTGATTAGTGGGTAGACCATTCACAGAACTCACCAAGGAATCTGCGCCTATATGGGGCTAGTACGCTCCGTAACGCCATATAACTTTGGGTGGATACGAGTAAAAAGCTTATGATGAGTAATATTTTACACTTAAACTTTTTTCTTCTATTTTTTACACTTAAGGTCTTTTTATTTAACATTTTACACCTTTATTTTTTTTTACTTTTAGCAATTTTCTTTTTACTTTTTTTTCTATTTTCACATTTTCTTTTAAAATGTAATTTTACACTTACATTTTTTTTTAAATTTTTTATGTTTTCATTTTTTTTTTTTAAATTGTATTTTACACTTTAACTATTTTTTTTAAACTTTTTTTTTTTTTTTTTTTCTTTTTTAACTTTTTTTTTTTTTAATTTTTTTTCTTTTTTTTTTAATTTTTTTTTCTTTTTTAATTTTTTTTTCTTTTTTAATTTTTTTTCTTTTTTAATTTTTTTTTTCTTTTTAAACTTTTTTTTTTCTTTTTAAACTTTTTTTTTTCTTTTTAAACTTTTTTTTTTCTTTTTTAACTTTTTTTCTTTTTTAACTTTTTATTTCTTTTTTAACTTTTTTTTTTCTTTTTTAACTTTTTTTTTCTTTTATTTTTTTTTTTTTACTTTTTTCTTTTTACATGTAATTTTTATTAAACTTTTTTCTTTTTACATTTTTTTTTTAAATTGTATTTTACACTTAAATTTTTTTTTTTATTATTTTTTATCTTTTTTTTTATTAAACTTTTTTTTATTTTTTACATTTTTTTTTTTTTTACATTTTATTTTACACTTAAACTTTTTTTTCTTTTTGCATTTACTTTTTTTTTTTAAATTCGTACTTTGTATAATATTTTTGATAATTATATGACATTTTAACAAGTTTGCTTGTCCTATCACTAAAAATGGTGTAATTTGACAATATTTTGTAGCATATTCAATTAACAATTGTACTTAACTACAGGTTTTTTTTTTTTTATATGACTTACGTTACTTTCTTTGATAAGTATAAATTTCTTAACTTAATGTGTTACACGTAAGTCCATTATTTTAATTTTTTTTTTAAATACATGTCATGATATTTTTTTTTATCCATTCATAGACTATTTGATACAATTTTAAAAAGTATGTATTATTTTCTCTATTTCGCAAACATTTGACTTAATTTGTTAAAAATTTAGTATATGTGTCAACATTTTAGTAGAAATATATACATTGGTTTCTCTTATACATTTATAGACACTCATTCTATACAGATTTATTAGTTACCTTTGGTTCTATTTTCGATACTTTGTTAATATTTTTTATATCTATAGTAGTATTTCCTGCTTTTTTTGTTGCTAATTATTTAATGTAATTGTGGTACTTGTCGTTTGATTAGTGGGTAGACCATTCACAGAACTCACCACGGGCATCTGTGCCTATATGGGGCTAGTACGTTCCGTAACACCATATGGCTTTGGGTCGATTCGGGTAAAAAACTTATGATGGTTAATCTTTTACATTTAACACATTTCTTTTTTACATTTAGCAATTTTCTTTTAACGTTTCTTTTTTTTTTTTCATATTTTTCGTTTGTAAATTTTTTTTTTTAAATTTTAAATTTTTTTTTTACGTTTTTCTTTTTTACATTTGTCTTTTTTTTTTTTTTTTAATTTTTTTTTTTTTAATTTTATTTTTACACTTAAAACTTTTTTTATATATATTGTTTTTACTTTTTTTTTTCATTTTTCTTTTAAAAGTTCATTTTATACAAACTTTTTTTTATTTTACAGTTACTGTTTTTTAACTTTTTTATCTTTACATTATATTTTTCACTTAAACTTTTTATTTATTTTTTTACATTTATACTTTTTATAATCTATTTCACACGTAAACTTTTTATTTTACATTTATTAGTTTTATAATTTATTTCACACTTAAACTTTTTTCAAATATTTTTTATATAAATATATATATATTTTTTTTCACTTTTAAAATTTTTTTTTCACTTTTAGTTATTTTTTTTTCTTACTTAACCTTTTAGTTTTTAATTCACACTTAAACTTTTTTTTATTTTTAAATTTTTCTTTTTAAACTTTTTTTTTTTTTTTACATTTTGCTTTTTAAATTGTATTTTAACTTTTTTTTTTTAACATTTATTCTTTTTATAATTTATTTCAAACTTAAACTTTTTCATTTATTCTTGTCTAATGTACAACTACAAACCCCGCTTTCACCCCAATTTTATGTATACGCCTACAAACGTCTCCCTATGAGTACTTTATGTCGCCAATTTTACGAATACACCTCTCAAATTGTCCCCTTGTGGATACTTGATGTCGCCAAATTCTACACATTCACCCTCAATTGTACTCATATGGGAACTTGTTGCCTCTTAGTCTTTGAAAATTTAATCAGCCAGCCATAATAATTCCCCTTGTATGGTGCTACTTCATTTCTACCATCCACCTATGCGTTTTGTTATAGTGTAATTTTATGACATAAGAAAAAATGTGTACTTGTACCAAGCGTATAAATAAACCCCTTTGTATAGCTGCACTGTATCGTTCAATCAAACAACCAATTATAAAACACCCCTAAAACAGCAACATCTAAGACAAATTCCCTTATTCAACACGTATTAGAACAAGTAATAGATCCATTATCTTACATACCAACCCCAAATCTGCTCTTATCAAGCCCAGCACAACAAACAGTGCGATAGAGTAACTTTTACATCATATTCCTAAACAGTAAGCAATTCTAATGCATCCAATTGTGATCAAGGTGAGATCCCTCCTTCTAGTCATAACGATATGATATTTTCCCTCTTAAAATAATAATTTTACGTATGATGTGAAAAACATTTAAAGAACACATTACTTTTATAAAAAGTTTAATTAACCGTAATACAAGGTTTTGGTTCCCAAGGTTCTTTTTCAAAGTATCAGCTTTCATATTAATTACTTTTTTTTCATCCACTGAGACTGATTTCCGTTATATAAATTGTAATTTAAACGTATATTGTTATAAACATTATTTTCATAGAACCCCAGACTGTCATTTTTTATACCCTTAGTACACATGTCAAAAGGTAAAAAAAGCTTTACTTATTAATCTGGTCTACCTTCCTGTACACGATGGTATGTTATTTACCCCCATAGGATGATTCCTCATAGAGTTATATTGCGAAATTATATGCTGGAGTTGGTCACATAAAATATATTTTTCTAAAACCATTCTTGCAAAATTCTTTTCTTTTGTACTAACCATAGTTAAAATATATACACTACTGTCATTCCCTTTAACATAAGTTCATTGTGCAGCTCTAGTGGGACGTAATTGCTCTCACTGAGTTAATTTTTTTGGCACAGATGTATACGTAAATAAAATATATGTAAAATATAAATGAGTAATAAAATATAAATAAATATTAAAATATGTATGAAATATATGAATAATAAAATATATATAAATATTAAAATATAAATGAATAATAAAATATAGAAGTTAAAATATAAATGAATAATAAAATATAGAAGTTAAAATATAATTAAATATTAAAAATAAATGTAAAAATATAAATAATAAAATACAAATAAATATCAAAATATAAATAAATATTAAAATATAATAAATATTAAAATAAGAATATTAGTTTAATTCTATCATATTTTATTTACTTTCACAGTTTTTTCACATTACTTTCACAGCTCACAGTTTTTTCAACAACCAACCATTCCTAACATTATACCTATGATGTCACAACCCACAGCTTATAATTAAAAATGTGTAGATGCTGTGCGTCGCAAATTTCCACCAATACCCAAATAAAAACGCAAAATAACAAAAAAGCAACTTTCATGTCACATGACACTCCATAGACATCACTTACTGACACCTGATTGGTTCTTCATGATGTCATTCTTAAACAAGCATATGATTGGTCCGTTCCCCTACATGCAGCGTTGTCTTGCGGTTACAAGCAGAACTAGTAAAACCTTGCCCCGACAGCGTGTGACGTCACTTACTGACACCTGATTGGTTGTTCATGAGGTCATCCTCACACAAGAACCTGATTGGTCCGTTCCTGTACAAACACGTTGAGACACGGTGTGACATGCCCATGGGCGGCTCTGCGTCGACACCTATTCCCCGACGCCGCCACCTGCGTGTGACGTCACTTACTGACACCTGATTGGTTGAGGTCATCTCCATTAGGCCACGCCCCCGCGGCTTGACAGACGAGATCCGCCCTGATTCTCACAGCACCACCAAAAATCCACAGAGCACCGCCAAAATCCACCAAAATCCACACAGCACCTCGTATTCCTCATTACTCCGCCGTACTCCGCGGCTTAGAACCGGTGTTTTTACACTACTGATATTATCTTGCCATTGTACAGAGGTTTAGTAAGGCCACATCTTGAGTATGCTGTACAGTTCTGGTCACCATATCTTAAAAAAGACATTGCATTGTTAGAGAAAATTCAGCACAGGGCTACTAAAATGGTTCAAGGGTTTTCAGGCATGAATTATGAAGATAAATTAAGAAATTTGAATATGTATACCCTGGAAGAAAGAAGGGTTAGGGGAGATTTGATTCAACTATTCAAATTTATCAAACAAGGAGATGTGGAGGGTTTAGATTTTAATATGAGTGATAGAACGAGAGGTCATGGGTTTAAGTTAAACAAATCCCATTTTAATCGGGAAGGGAGAAAACACTATTTCTATAATAGGGTAATAGACAAATGGAACGACTTGCCAGTGAATATTGTTAATTGTATAAGGGAGTAACGGATTTTAAGAAGAATTTAGATATGCATTGGGGGATAGTTAAGAGGTACTAGATGGACCAACCTTGTTGGACCTTGAGCCTGTTGTTGGTCGTCAATATTTGTATTTGTATTTATTTAATTATTGAAATCAAAAGGTGGGTTGCGATTTCGGACCGACAACGACACCGTAAAACATAATCACTTGTCTCTAATTCCACATCATTTCGTATATTAAAAAAAAATACTGTTTGCTTTTCATGTTTATTTTTCACCAAAGCAAACTTCTTATTCTTCTACATTGAATCTCGACACCGGGTTGTATGTAGTGTCCATTAAGATTTGTTTAATAGGGAGGCCTGATGCAAGTTGAATCCAGGCACGTAGGTGAGGGGGTGGTTCAGGGGGTTCAAACCCCTCCCATTGAAAGTCAAGAAAAAAAAATTAAAAATCCAATTACTGTAAAAATCATAAAAATACTTTAAAAAACTAGAAAAATTTCAATTTCTAGTAGTATAATACTTCTTGTTGAGTTGCACGAGGAAAAACCTGGTATTTACCTGGGGTCCCATCCCGGAAATTAGTTTTCAAAAGGCTTCAAAAACATGTTTTGAGGTTATTTTTATCTCAAAATAAGCGTAACATGACGTCATCGTGTTTCATTATATAAACATTTGAATTTCGGCGACGAAGGAAAAAGATTTTAAAACGGGATCCCTATATTATTTTAAACAAGGAATCTAAAAATTTAAATCTGTTCTCTAAATTTATTTCGTAATTAGGGAGCGATATTTACTAATTTTAAAAATAGTTAATACCTGATATTGGTAATGATTTCATGAAAAATAAATGACAAATGTAGCTGTTTCGATACTTCTATGCCAACGTATTCCTGTTTACTTGAATAAGTTGTTTTTTTAAATGGGGGGGGGGGTAAGTATTTTTTTTTTGGGGGGGGGGGGGGTAGGGATAAGTCACTCAGTCACTGAACCACCCTCATGAAAAATTTATACCTACGTGCCCGTAATGTACGTGCCTTGTTGAATCTGTCGAGGTTCAAATGTCCTCATATTGACCAATGTGTGGAATTTTAAAGAGTAAAGTCTTAGGTTCGAATGCTTTGTTGTAAATGAAAATAATCAGATACAGCAAGCAATTCTATTATTTAATTATTCGATGCCCATAAATCATTAGTTCTACCTTACGAATTGAAATGTTCGTATAGAGAGGACTGGTGCTCGTTATCTCTATTGTAGACCAAATGTCCTCGTATTGGTCAAGGTGTAGAAGTTGGTTGGTGTAGAAGTAGGATTCTGCTTAAGCTTTGGTTTAGTCCTCTGACTATGGTTCAAAAATACGAGGCAGAGTTACCTTTGGTATAACTCCATAAGCGCCACCAATAGCCCACTTGTGTATCTGTAACGCAGAACTTTTTTGACTGTCACCCAGAATCAGAACCCGGGCGTTGGCGTCCGGATACTCTACCGATCGGACTAAAGTAATTATTCGAACCCAAGTGGAATATCGGGAATATGAAGTGACCTCCACATATATCTAGTAAGACATAAATCAACCAATCAACAGGGATTCGCACAAATATGGAAACAAATAATTACTTCGATTGGTCAATAGCGGTTTTTCCATAAGTCAAAATGCATTCCTCAGTAGCCAATCAGTTTTGAAATTCTCTAATCTAATGACTTTGACATTTAAATTTAAAATAAACTTCCGTCTCAACAAACTCCTACTCAAACTGGTAATTTTATTTTCTAAAAAGTTCCCACGGTAATTGGAGTATACAAGGCGAAAGGCGTATTGTTTTAATCATTATCCAAATAAATATATATCTTGTTTGTTGTAAACCCGATCCCTCCCTTTTGCCTCTAATCGATGCATAACTCGACTCGTTTTAAATGAGTTTAATTTCGGTTACACAATTCCACAAAGCATTTTTTGTAAATTTACTAGCCAAGGTCGGGAAAGAGAGAAAATGGGCACTTCGCAAATTATACGTATACTTTTATATTGTTGTTTCTAATTGTGCTATTAAATTGGGATTGTGTATTGTTTCTCCGATACACTACTGGGGATGGAAAATATAAAATTAGCGAAAGAGACAATTTTGAGCAGTCTCATTGTTTGTATTTGAAAATCTCCATATTAAAAGTAGCATGTACTAAGATGCGTAAATATCACTCTAAAGTACAATTGAGGACGTGCTGTGTAAGAACAACGCAGCTCCTGTTTCAAAATTGTTCAGTAAGGGCAAACATCACTGAACGTTTCTTGCAGCGTATAACACAAAAGTATAGCTCGTTTTTGCTTTATGTGTCTATAGCCATTGCTGAAAGCTGTCTGGTTCTTGCAATGGCAATAGCCCAATTGCGGCCCTAAGTTAGCCGGGTTACCATATTCTCAGAGAAGAACACAATTGTTTATCGCACAGTCAAAAGGTTGTCATGGGCCGCAATTGGAACTTTCCGCTTTTTTTTCTTTATAGGAATAAGTGAAAAAGTATAAATCAGAAAAAAGAGGAGCTACCTTGTTATTGCACTTACTTCTTCAATTGCGACATAGTAAACTTAAAAAGGTTGATATACCATTTCTAGACAAACAAAATGATACCAAAAAGTTCATAATTACGACAGGCTCGAAGTTATCTAGAACTTACCGGAGATGCAAGATGGGGCAGGACGCATACAAACTATTCACGACCAAACCTTATGGTCTGTGGCTTCCCGATTTTTTAAAATCTTATCTGAATGTTTAGTCAAAAAACATAAATATGCCCATTAAACCGCTTAACTGACTAATCCGAGATAACTCGTGTTGGCGTTTATGACAAACACATGTTATCCTAAGTTAATTGATAAGGGAAGCGGTTTAGAAACAGGGTTCGAAATTAGAAGATAAAAGTTAGGCGTCACTGGTAATTTTTTTTTTGCTGCCAAAATTTTCTACTTATGCGTAATTTTAAAATAATTAAAATTGCTTAAGCAAGACTGCCAACTGTTGCGACATTTTTGTAATCGTTAATGCTTCTTTTGCATAAAATTAGAAAGATGTTGCCATTAAATATCCCCGTCTCACTGACAAAATTACTGAAAAGTATGAGAGCAATTATTGAAAATCAACGTTCGACGTAAAAAATGACGACTGTGTGTAAGAATACGATTATCAAACTGAAATTTTTATAAAAAGTTAGGCGCCAAAAATGACGACTAGGTGTAAAATTACGGTCTTTAAATTGACATTTTTAGGTGCAAAATACGACTAACGACCTTCGAGCATGAATGGACTGTAGTATAAGCGAATATGACGTCATAATCGTGAAACCAACATATCAGACCGAATGGCCTCAGACACGTGACTTATTTTCGAAATTATGAATTAAAAAATACTCGCGATTGGCTGATGAATTGGGAAATGTGTGACAATGAAAATTTATTAATGGAATGACGCAATTAACCACGTGTCTGAGGCCATACATGTTGGCCTCACTTTGATGTTAGCGAGATTATAACATTATGTTTTCTCTACTATGAAGGATCCATGCTCGAAGCTAACGATCGCTAATTTCTAACCCTGTTTTAAGAGGTTCTAAGTGCGACGTTATAAGATTATAAAAACTGATATTACTGACAGATACTCCACAAAGAAACGAGTTTATATTATGTAAAATTCCGTTTTATTCCATTTCGTAAAATAGAGAGTCCAGCACACCCTGTTTATGAGAGAATATTGGAATTTTTACGTCTTCACTGGTTACTCTGAATCACTGACCCGGTTTATTGAAAAAATGTATAAATTCAATGAATCTCCCATCCTAGAGCTGGCTGATTTAACTTTTTAAAGTTTGAAACACACAGGCTGGCTCGTGCAGTTCCTTGCTGTGATTACGCATTTTTTCGTTCTTTTGGACCCCCCCCCCCCCTTTTCCCCCCTTTTTCTTCCTCTAAACGTTTCAATGGTTATTTTCAAACGAGAGATAAATTCGTTCTTTGTTTTCTCTACCCAAAACAGTTTTATTTTGAATGAAATTTTTTTTTTACTTTTGTTATTACAGTTTCCGAATAAAACGAAAGATAGAGAGAATTCGGTTTTCGAAAAACAGCACTCGCCAATGCAATCACGTGTCGCTTAAAACAACATCGACGTTGCTTTGGGATTATTGTACTTTTAAGGAAGAATTCTAAGTCATAATATAAAGTTATTTATTTCTGTAGAATTTACATGTAACACTTTCACATACTACTATCTTCTATAAACTATTATAGCAGAAGAAAAATATTTTGATCAAGTATCTTTTCAGTCCTCAAAACAAATTATTTCCACCGGTTGTTTGCGTTAAATGCTTTATTTTAAAGAAATATTGTTTACATTATTACGATATTTACAACGTGCAATGCCATTTTGTTAGTAGGAGATTTTTCGTTTGTTGTGTTCCAATGCATAGACAACTATTTTCAAATTCCATAGATATTGAAATCGAAGAATAAATCCAAACGTAGTGAATTTTCAACATATTTTTTTTTTTAAATCCTAATACAAATTTCAATTCAATATAGTGTGGGTTCTGTTAATTGGAGATTGGGTAACGCCCCTGAAAACTAGTTATTGAGAATCAACAAACAAGTTTGGACGTATCAACAAAACGGCTTATTTAAATCCTTTAAGTAATGTGACGTCACAGACAGAACCAAGTCTGGAACAGTAGCGGATCCAAGAGTTGGGAAAACGAAAGCCCTGCGCCTTAAAACAATATTTAAAACTGCATACAGAAGCAAATACATAATTTTTCATAGTTATGGTCACACATATATTTTCAATTCTTCCAAAATTCTTTAAGGTACTCAATTTTGTTTCGAAATGAAGGGGCTTTAAAAATATTGAAATTTGATGTATGTGCCGTTTAGTTTCAAAACCTGGACAGTTGTATAGCGAACTTGGGTTCGGAGAGTCTCCAATTCGTTCCTAAAAAAATTCGTAAAAAAATTTTCACGTAAATCTGATCGTGGTCCAATGTCCTGTTGTCTATTGAGGTTGCGTCGGGTGCAGCTCAGGTGTCATCTGACCATAGTTCTTCCTCTTCATCTGACCATAGTTCATTCTCGTCATCTGACTATAGTTCAGACATACGAGGTAGTGTTCCCTGGTCTTTCCTTCGAGATAGACCTCCCGAACCGTCGCCAATAGCCCACTTGTGCAACTCTAGTGCGACGTTATTTCAACCAACCAGAAATCCCACATTGCAACTAACGCGCTCCACTAATTACTAAACCATCCGTTTGCTGCACAGTAGAGCTCCCGACCGTCCCTCCTTTTGGTTCCCACCGCTCAGGCAGTGAGTCAGTCAGTCCCTTTGTTAGAAGATCCTTAAAATGTAATTTTGCGCCACATTTCCGCTCGGCAAAGCCGCCCCATCAATACCCCGAAAACACTTGACCCCTTCGCCGGGCTGTATGTGGTGCCTTTCATCTATGACCGCAGGAGAGAAATTCAATTTCCTTCAAACTAATCTCCTCATGGCAAAGTGGAATAATGAGGGTTTTAATTGAAAATGTGTGTGACAAATACCTATTTTGAAACTTTGAGATGAAATGTTTCCGCATTTTTTTACATAAGAAAGTGAAAGTACTGTTTTATAATTGGAGGAAAAATTAATTCTGATTTATATGGAAAAATAATTAATGTGATATTTGTTTTTTTATGCAATTAAAAAGCATTGTGGCTATAAATTGTAAAGTATATATAGAATCGGTCGATGAATAGATGCGTTTTTGATTTCTGATATTTATGTACTTACTTGGATATTCCAACATTTTTTTTATTTTTTTTTTTAAGAATACAAATTTTACTGAATATTTTTAGTGCTACTTTCAATCACGTTTCTTCCAAATATAAATGTGTCGTCTAGTTGGTTTGGTTTTGTTAATTAACGTCGCACTAGAGCTGCACAGTGGGCTATTGGCGACGGTTCGGGGTCAATCTCGAAGGAAAGACCAGGGAACACATACACATTCACACACACATTCATACACACATTCATACATGTCGTCTAGTTTCAAAATCAGATAGATCCGTTTTCATAAATTTTACCAAGAGACCACAAAGACGATTGACAGCCACTGATCTCTAACTGTAACTTCTGGATAGGGCAAGACATTTTGTTGACTTGAAGCCGATATGGAGGCCGCCATGATGGGGCACACTTTTCATGATACCGCAATATTTCGTATATTTTTCATGTTAAAATACACCGACATATATTATTTTTGGGTAAGTTTTTTTATTTTCTTTTTAAACCCATTTTAAATGTAATCTGCTATTAAAATAGGAAGTCATTTGCAAGTCAAAGTAGAAGTAGTTAAAAAGCAAGAGCAAAAACTATCTGTTTGGCAATATAAAAATTAATTCTACAAGAAGAAAATATAATATTTATATATATTTAATACTTCTACAATGCTTTGGTAATAAAAAAACACCACTAAATAATTTTTTTTTAAATGTTGGGGCACCGTATGGCAGCTTTCAATTGGTTTCAACGCGCCCGTAGAGGAAACAAAGTTTGAGCCTTCCAGCAGTTACAGTTAGAGTTCAGTGTTGACAGCCCGTCAATTGGATCTAAAACCATGAGTTTGAATGCATTTTTATATTGGTTGGTTTTTTAACGTCGCACTAGAGCAGCACAGTGGGCTATTAGCGACTGTTCGGGGCCTATCTCGAAGGAAAGACCCAAAAACGATGCCTCTTAATTTTTAACCATGGTCAGATGACGAGGATAACACCTGAGCTGACACCCAACGCAACCTCTATAAGTGTCAGGACATTAAACCCCGATCAGATTTATCTTGCACCAGTCTCGTATCATACACATCGATAATTTTTGTGGATGTTCTGGACGACAGTCCTAGTACTTGTGAAGCTGACAACCCTCCGATCACAAGATCACTACTTTTTTACTTTTCATAGTCAAGTACGTCGCACAGGATCGCACCAGGAACCCTTTGATTCCCAGCTGACGCCTTTATCCACTCGGCCACGGAGGCCCTCAGTTTTAGATTAGATTCAGACACTTTAGATCAATACCGCTTTGTAATATGATGTAGTGCTGTCTTTGGTCCACTTTTATTTATTATTTTTATTGGTTTGGTTTGTTTTAATTAACGTCGCACCAGAGCTGCACAGTGGGCTATTGGCAACGGTTCGGGGCCTATCTCGAAGGAAAGACCCGGGAACGATGCCTCGTATTTTTGAACCATGGTCAGATGACGAGGACAACACCTGAGCTGGCACCTAATGCCCTCAATTGACGTCGGGACTTTGGACCCCGATTTGATTTATCGTGCACCAGTCCCTTATACACGCCGTTAATTTTTTATGGATGTTCTGGACGACGTTCTAGTATTTTGATAGCAAAGTTGGCAACCCTCCGATCGCAATATCACTACTTTTTTACTATTCTTATACTAGTACGTCGCACAGGTTCGAATCAGGAACCTTCTGATTCCCAGCTGACGCCTTTATCCACTCGGCCACGGAGGCCTCTTGAAGAATTATAAAATTTATGTTAGTTAATCCGCTCAATTATCGTACTATTTTATTGATATGTTTTTAAGAATTGAATTCTAATTTTCTGTATATTGATGTTGACTTTCGTTTATTGAAGCGATGAACGCTATTATTGCATATGCTGAATGATCCAATTGATTAAAAAGAACGGCATGGGTGATTAACGTTGCACTATAGCAACGACATAAAAGGGCTATTAGCGACATTTAAGGATTGAAGAAATAGTCAGGGAACATTACTCGACATTTAGAACCACGGTCAGATGGAAATGAAAACACATTAGCTACTATCCAAATATCGAAGCTTTTACACGACTAATGTAAGGCTATTTGGACCGCGACAGATGCAACGCGTACTAGTTCGCTACGTGCATCCACGACGAACCTCCATTGTGGTACCGACGGTAATACTAGAAAACGAATTATTTCGTATTTTTAGATTTAGAGGTACTACCAAGTAAACCCTTTTCTGTTATAACCCTAATTAGGCCCATTCTACGCGGTCGTTATTTATGCGCGTTTGCTTTTGCAGATGGCTCTGTGATGGGTGAATGCTAACAGCTTGGTTTGTATTCCCCAATCACAGAGCCATCTAACAAGCGTCAATAACGTCCGTGTACAATGGGCCGAAATTTAAAACGCAGTGTGGACAACAGGAAGGTTGGTAAATTATGCGTGTCAGAGAAAAAATCTATAATAATAAAAGACTTTGTGTGTTGGTTGGATGGTTAATTAACGTCGCACTACAGCTGCAGTGTGGGCTATTGGCGACGGTTCAGGGCCTATCTCGAAGGAAAGACCAGGGGACAATGCCTCGTATTTTTGAACCATGGTCAGATGACGAGGACAACACCTGAGCTGGCACCCAACGCCTTCAATAGACGTCGAGACTTTGAACCCTGATCAGATTTATCGTGCACCAGACCCGTATATACGCCGTTATTTTTTTTGTGGATGTTCTGGACGACATTTTAGTATTTTGGTAGCGAAGTTGACAACCCTCCGATCGCAATATCACTACTTTCGGATTGAAAAAAGTCTACTGTAAGATACACATTTCATCTGCACATAGGAGTTCAAAACTGTGAGGGCGTAGTTTGCGTAGTGGTAAAGTATGCGTCTCGTAATCGGAGAATTGTGAGTTCGAATACCTACGTGGACTTTAAAATTGTGGCGAGCTTCTGATCGGTGGGTTGCTAAATTCATTCCTAAAACAAAGTCGTATAAAAATATCCACAATTTCAAATGATGTATATTAGGTGACTGGTGCATGTTAAATCCGATCGTGTTCCAATGTCTTGACGGCTATTGATGTCGCGTCAAATGTCACCATGTCCTCGCCGCGAGCAATCAAAGGATCGCGAGTTCGAATCAAAGCCGACTTGACAAAAGTTAAGCTTTAGCTATATTTTCTCTTACCATGTAAGTTTACCATGTTCTTCTACAAGTATGTACAACTCATCATAAATTTAACGCTTTTCTGGTATTTATTTGTCATGCAGGACCTTCTTTTATCAAAAACCGCCTCGAACTAGAGTTGGGACTAATATAAATTTCACTATAACTCGCCATTATATTTGATTTATGTATTTTTAATATCAGAAAAAGGTGTATTTTTAAGGACAAATATGACAAGCTAAAAAACTAATTTTAACAAATTTGGAGTAGCGACTTTTTAACTTATGAACGGCAGCTTTCACCTCCATGTCAACTCCACTTCTTCTATACTCGTTAGTCGCCAATCCACACCTTTCATCTTCTGATATTGAAAGACAGAAACAGCTCATGGCCACCATGTTGGCTATTAACCCTTTTTCTTCCGAGACATGATCTCCAATGCATAGTATGTATGATCCGATTTGAATTCCAGAAAACGAATTATTTCGTCTCTGTCATCGAATTCCCCGCTCGGTCCCGCCCTCGAATCCGGGCCCGTAGGGGGCTGAGGGCCCTTAAACACCTCATCTGCATAGTCACGACTCGACCCATCCCGGGCCCGACCGAAGAGGGTGGTCCATCATAAAAAGGGTGCAGACTCCTCATTTGCGTACACTTAATCGTCTTGTCGGGAGATCTCTATCGGGACTCTCGATGCTATGTCGTGGGGTTTCAAGATTTGGCGAAATATTTCCGATTTGGTGAACGTTTAGGTAATACGTTAGTACGTAGGTAATATCTTTGTGGTTTATAAAAGAGGAAGGTTGGTTGAATTTGTTACATTTATGGGCCATTGGTGACGGTTCGGGGTATATCTCGAAGGAAATACCCTGGAACATTCCACCGTAATTTGGAACCACAGTCAGATGACGATGGCAAAGCCGGAGCTGGGCATCCGACACAACCGGAATAGGTGAGGATATTGAACACGGCGGATTTAACATGTACCTGCCCCCTCTATACGATAGTTTATTTTTGGTGGGCGAAAGATACCTGGAATCGTGTCCGTTCCCTTATCTTCGAGCATGGGTCCTTCATAGTAGAGGAAACATAATGTTATTATCTCGCTAACATCAAAGTGAGGCCAACATGTATGGCCTCCGACACGTGTTTAAGTACGACATTCCATTCATAAATTTTGACTGTTACACATTTCCCAATTCATCAGCCAATCGCGAGTATTTTTTAATTCATAATTTCGAAAAGAGGTCACGTGTCTGAGGCCATTCGGTCTGAGATGTTGGTTTCACGATCATGACGTCATATTCCTTCTACTACAATCCATTCATGCTCGAAGTCCCTTACAGGTACCGAACCCGATGCTCTCACCATTCTCCCATCCACCTCCCATTCTGGTTCTTATAAAAACAATAAATAAACACGCTCCCTTTCAGAGATCGTATTAAAATCTCGAATGAAAATGTTTGGTAAATGATATACAGTTTTCGAGAGAAACCCATACTCTTTGGAGAAACCCCTTACACATAATTTTGTTTTGAGACAGCTGCCTTAGAAACGGACGATTTTACTCAATTGCAGGGGTGGAATGTAGAAGATAAGAAATGGATACCATTCAAATTGGCTAACCATTTCTACCTAAACTTACAACTCGATTTAGAACGTTCCGTTATAGCAACCATGTCCTTGGGCTTTCTTGTGACGGTCGCACAGTTTTGTCATCATTCCAATTTTAAGATATAGCCCGTGAAGTTTGTTTACTTAGGCTCATTCTACACGAACTAGAAAAACAAGCGCAAGCTTCTCGGTGATTCGAGAATCCATCCCACATGGTATGAATAGTCCAATTACCGAGAAGCTCTCGCGCATTTTTCCCATTCATGTAGAATGGGCCTTAGACTAAGGGCCTATCTTTTTATATACATGGTTCTGAATTTATAAAAACAATAGTCAATAATTCAAAAATATCAAATTTATATGTTTTAACCTTTTAAATGCGTATTTTTAACGGATTCCCATTGTTTTACAAAATTTTACTCCCCTCAATTACCAGCCACTCTAACACGAAATTCTTCAAAAACGGTTTGAGTCGGAACATGTTATTTAACTTAACCGCAATGTAAGGCTGCCGGGGACGATTAAGTTTGATTCACTTTAACTTAGTTGTATATATCTTCTCAAAATTGCTTTTATGCAAATCACTTTTTGGTGAGAAATTACTTTCTAACAATTTTGAGATGGTAAATACGGTAATTTAGATTACGGAAGTTCCTGCTGCATTTAACATGTCAAAAGTGTTTTCATGTTAAGTTCTTAGAAGTTATTTGCATAAAATTAATTTTAGGATAAAGGTAGTAGAGTCCTATTTATTATAACTATATTCGAGGAATATTTGAGCTTTATGAGCTTGAGTTTAATCCTTGTTGTTCACCAAATGTTAGATAGGAGAAATATTAAAAACTCGAAACAATGTCTACTGATAGAAAAACGCAAGAACACGTGTCGGGACTAAAAGTTAGCGAACATGTCTACGCGTTTTTCTTTTGTAGCGGTTGCGTTTTTCCTCCAAGGCTCTAGAACCAAACAATCCAGCGTCCAGAATATTTTTTTTACTCACAACTTCTAACGGATGTAAAAGTTAATTTCTCATTGGTTCCTATAGATATCTGAAGATTAGGAGAAACATTAAAAACTCGAAACAATGTCTACTGATAAAAAAAACGCAAGAACACGTGCCAGGACTAAAAGTTAGCGAACATGTCTACGCGTTTTTCTTTTGTAGCGGTTGCGTTTTTCTTCCAAGGCTCTAGAACCAAACAATCCAGGATCCAGACTCTTTTTTTTTACTCACAACATCTAACGGATGTAAAAGTTAATTTCTCATTGGCCCCTATAGATATCTGAAGATTAGGAGAAACATTAAAAACTCGAAACAATATCTACTGATAAAAAAAACGCAAGAACACGTGCCAGGACTAAAAGTTATCGAACTTGTCTACGCGTTTTTCTTTTGTAGCGGTTGCATTTTTCCTCCCAGGATCTAGAACCAAACAATCCAGGGTCCAGAATCTTTTTTTTTACTCACAACTTCTAATGGATGTAAATGTTAATTTCTCATTGGTCCCTATAGATATCTGAAGATAAAGGAGAAACATTAAAAACTCGAAACAATGTCTACTGATAGAAAACGCAAGAACACGTGCCAGAACTAAAAGTTAGCGAACTTGTTTACGCGTTTTTCTTTTGTAGCGGTTGCGTTTTTCCGTCAAGGCTCTAGAACCAAACAATCCAGCGTCCAGAATCTTTTTTTTTACTCACAACTTCTAACGGATGTAAAAGTTAATTTCTCATTGGTCCCTATAGATATCTGAAGATTAGGAGAAACATTAAAAACTCGAAACAATGTCTAAAACGCAAGAACACGTGCCAGGACTAAAAGTTAGCGAACATGTCTACGCGTTTTTCTTTTGTAGCGGTTGCGTTTTTCCTCCAAGGCTGTAGAACCAAACAATCCAGCGTCCAGAATCTTTTTTTTTACTCACAACTTCTAACGGATGTAAAAGTAAATTTCTCATTTAGATAGTCTTTCTTAGATTTCTCTCTCAGATATATATAGGGAAGCCTTAGATATCTGAAGATTAGGAGAAACATTAAAAACTCGAAACAATGTCTACTGATAGAAAAACGCACGAACACGTGCCAGAACTAAAAGTTAGCGAACATGTCTACGCGTTTTTCTTTTATAGCGGTTGCGTTTTTCCGCCAAGGCTCTAGAACCAAACAATCCAGCGTCCAGAATATTTTTTTTACTCACAACTTCTAACGGATGTAAAAGTTAATTTCTCATTGGCCCCTATAGATATCTGAAGATTAGGAGAATCTCTGCTCCCTCGTTCGACGTTAATTCTCCCAACCCAGCTTAATCAGAATTTCTTAATTGGCGGATTTCTTCTTCCACTTGGCGATTTCTGAATGCCTAATTCGGCAGACCTTGAGGTTTATCATCATCGTCCGATACAGGATGGGGGTGGAGAGAGATGTGATTCAAGCGATTGGAATCGCAGGGAAAGAGATGTTCCACATTCCATCCTCTACAAACCGGGGTCAACTCGCCGCGCCGTCTTCGAGAATTTAAGGGGAAATCAGAAAGAAGATTATCTTTTAATGACGAGTCTTCTCCGAAAACGATTCCCATAACCGATCGTTTGATGCTATGTGAGTGGTCGATTAGAAATGCATGTTCTATTTCTGGAAAATGGTGCTCGCTCTTCCATTAATCGGAAGGCTGTGAGAAAACCATCTCATTGTGTAGGGAATTGTTATTGTTTGAGGATTCCTTTTCTTTAAAAACCTCCCGGGGTTCGAGTCTGGAAACAATGCCTTGTTTTCGGATTGGTTGTTTTTTGGCGCGAGGAAGAGCTACCTGCGGCATTCCGCGGAATTGAGATTCCTTTTTGCCACCAGTGGCGGACTCGATGGAATTTTCAACAATATATTATTTTTCGTTCTTTCAGTCAACGAGATTTCACTTTTGTTGTTCGAATTCCTTTCCTTTCTCGCACAAAAAGCAACTGTGCTGTCTTTTGGGATAGCGCAGAATCTTGGTGTTCAAAAACATCGTTGCTTTCCATTAACCTTTTCAAGGATCGGGCATACAGGGAAAGCGCTTAAGTTATTTTCGTTTTCGAAGTCACAACCTTTCATTTCAACTGAGAATGTTTTCTAGAAAACTTCTGCAGAAATTTATATCAAAGTAAGTATTATTTATTATTTCGGGTGAACTTTGGAATAAGAGTGGGGGGGGGGGGGGGGGAATGACTTACAATAAAAGCAAATCAATGTTTTTCTAAACTTTATTGGCACATTCTACTCAGATGAACCTATTTACATCTTAAGAACATCTAAAAAAAAAACATGCCAACTGCAATCAAAAACACGCAGTTATCAAATTATAAAATAAATGCAAAATGATAGATGTCGGGTATTTTTTACTAGGAGTGACAGGTGCCTTCTCTCGGAGTGGTGGAACCAGGTGAAAATACTTAAGGTTGTGTAGGGAATTAAAATTTAACAGTTGTCAGAAAATTTGAAAATGTTATGAATATTTCTTATTTCCTCGTCTTATGTTGGAGTTGGTTTCTCAGTGGCATTCCTTAAAAAGATTGGATATGCATCTTTATATGTAGTCAAAAATGGTTTATATCATAAATTCATATCACTTTATAATAATTTATATTCCAGTAAATTATAAATTGGCAGTGGAGTTATTCAAAAAATTTACAAAAATAAAATGGCCTAGGTGAGTCCTAATTTTACAAATAATAATAATCCAACACTGCTTGAGTATGTTTATATTCTTTCAAGATAGTAATTTTCTTCCCCCTGTATTCTTCACTATACTGTCCTAGTGTCAGGAGACTCGTCCGTTTCTATGGTTACCACCAGACAACATAATTCTGTCGCAAGGCTTTCTGCTGGCGATGAGACAGTGGACGCTATTTTTACTAATATTTTATAGTCTCAGTAGCTCATAAGTATATTAAGATTGATTAAAAGTGTTTTTGTTTTTTTCATACAAAGAACAATTTTTAAATGATCGGAATCAAATCGTCCAAAACTGTTCCGAAACAATGAACAATTGAAAGTTTAAAAGAAGATTTCATTGCCGTAAAATTCTTTTTTCAAAGTGCATGGAACATTAGTGAAAATCATTTTAATAGTTTAATCCATTAAAGAAGTAATAGTGTATATATACATTAATTATAGAATAAGAAGTAATTATTGCATATACATTGCAAAATTGCATTACAAAAATAAATATTTTTGTTTTTATAATTATGCAATCTCTGTTTTAAAATTCCGGGAGGACTTGATTAGTGTACTTGTGCAGGAATAACAGATTAAAACCCCGATTCTAATTGTTCATGTAATTTATTTTTGTCTTTTGTTTTTGTATATTTGTCTCACATTGTGTTTTAAATTTTTGAAAAACGTATTATATTGTATTTTGTGTTATCAAACTTTGTATCCGCTTTTGTTAAAATATGTTGCCAACCTTTGTAAATGGGCTACGGCCCACTACAATAAACTTATCTATCTTTATCTATCTATACATTAATTAACTAATATACATAATTTTTATATTAAATTGTATAAAGTGAACGCTTTTGTTTTAATGTAGTTAAATATTTAAAGTATTTTGGAATTTTTTATGTATTTGTTAAAAAAAACTTTCCAAAAAATACAAAATACAAAAAAAAATCATAATTAATAAAATTACTTAGAAAAACTGAATTCAAGAAAATGAGCAAAACAATAAATTACTTTTCCTTTTTTTTAAAAGAAAAATAATTCAATGTTTAGTTTAATTTGCCCAATTAAAAAAATTCTAAAATTTTATTCGTTACATTTATTCACAAATAAATTATCAAAAAAAAATCTCCGGTTTATTGAGAACACCAAGTAATTAAATATCCAATAACTGGAGTACAGATTTATTTTTCTTCAATTGGAACATTTCTATTTTTCCATAATCCTAAAGTTAAATTAGACGTATTCTCGAACATGCATAATAAAATACGAATAACTAATCTTTTCCTCATAATCACATGAGTGCTGTAAGTCCGTTTAAAATACGTTACCCCCATAAAAAATTTGTAGTAACACTAAATCATCACGAATTCAACAACAACAACAACAATCCAATTTCAGCTGCTTTGGCAGAAGTTGATTCTGAATACCACATAATTTGTAAATCAAAATCACCCTAAATATTCAGTAGACGAGGCAACGTCCGATCTCTTCATAAATTAAAGTCGATTCTAAAGACTAAATTTTAACACTTGTAGGATTTATAAAAGAACAAAATAATTGGCCGTTTTCTCAACTTGAACTTGGCGGCCATTTTGTTTAATTCAAAAGAAGACATGTCCGAAGAAATCGTTTAAACCTTATTGGTGGAAGGGAGACGGTGGAAAGGGTATGCAAAACAGTCTTTGATGGACAGCTGGGGTATGGAATGTGCAAAAGAATGAAAAAGAAAGTGCTCGATTTCTTGAAACCGGTTCGATTCAATGGTAAAGGAGTGGTGACCACGCCGCCTCTCTATAATCGGCGGTTTATCGCCTTGAGATAAACTTTAATCCGAAAGGGTTATGGCTGTCGGCCGCATCAGGAAGATATTAAAAATATGATGGATTATTGTTCTGACGCTGTTTTCGATTTTAGATGTCAATAATGGTGTTGAACTTCGAGAGGAATTTTTAAATTGAGAAGCGGATTTTTTTTAAATAAATCTTTGTGAGTATGAAACAAAAACAAGAAAACTAGTGATTTAAAACATCCTTCGCAGCATTAACGTCGTACTATAATTTGAACCCTTTCCAGCTCTTTGATTTTATTATAGTCAGTAGTTAATTACTAGTGCCAAATACCCTTATAAACATGACGATAAAATTTCTCCAATGAACTGGAAATTGAAACCGTTAAATTTCAATTGAAAAGGGCTGTTTGTGCTGTATTTTAGCACATAATATTTTTCAAAATAAAATTTTTGTTACCAATTCGACAACCTGAATTGACTTTTTCTTGTGAGAATTTATCGCGTAAACTAAAAATTAATGTAAGAAGGATTTATAAAGAAGAAATTAAAAATGTTACCCTGTGCGAAATTGCAAAAGTTGAGGTGAATCACTGAACTTCGAATAATAGGACTACTCTCAGAAGGCAAGAAAAAAAAACTATCAGCTATATATTTTATTAAAAAAATGATATACTGCTAATTAACTTATACATACTTACTCATTAAAAATTAATGTACTACTCGAACCAATGAAATAAATAATAATATTCGAGAATATAATAAGAAATATCTCAAAATGTAATACATAGTTTAAAATAATAGTTGTTAAATGTTCTATGATCGAATCTCCAAGCTCGCGTCCTTCTCTGCAAACTATGTTTCCAATTTTATCTAATAGTATAAATTATGTAGCTTTGCCGCAAAGTTCAGGGGATAGATTGGGCGTGAAAAAGGGCTGGGACAATTTTAACGGTCCACGTAAAGAGGTGTTTCATAAAATAAAAACGATTAAAAACATTTCTTATAGATACCCATCACTAATCTAAAACACAGAAGTAAAATGGTCTTTAAATCGTTTATGATTAGTTTAATTTTAAGTTGTTATATTGTAAGAATCTAAATCTACAAAAGTACGTGTAAGACTTGTACAGGAATTAAGGGATTTCGTATTAATTATATAAATTATTTTGTCTAGCATGTAACTTCATTTGTGCATGGACAGTTCAGAAATCTAACGACCGAAACACTTTCAACAGAATTATATTACAAGACTTCACGTACGATTAGATTTTTACTTTGAAATAGTGTTCTGTAACCACTCCATTTCGTTTCTTAACACTCTTGTGTTTTTGATTCAGGATTTTAATTTGAAAGCTTCGTTTCGCTTCTTCGCATTTTCTCCTATTTGATTTTCCTATAAGAATAACACATCACAATCGCATTTTCGATCAGAAATGAATCCAAACCATTTTTCAACGTCACCCTCCCGTTACAAACTGATCAATATTTTGAGTTAAAAGACCCTTTTAATTGCTAAACTTCGAAGCGCAATAACGCATATAAAGTTCACATTGCGCAAATCTTGCATCGCTGAATCACTGAACAAACCGCCGTGGCGCAGTGGCATCGCTTTGGCGCTCGCCAAGTAGGTTTGCAATGAGCTGATAGAGAAACCCGAAACAAGCGGATCAGGAGGAGACGGAGAAGTTCATTTAGGTTTTGTTTCGTCTCGATTGCGGACGTTGAAGATTACTCCTCTCTATCAGTTCAACTCTTTCCGTTGACCGCTTAGAAGAGGAGAACCTTTTCCCACTGCTCTTGGATATTTAGCTCGATCTAGGATTAATTCTTTTCGTCGTCACGACTGCATGGGTAAGTGGTCATCTCAGCTTGTGGTTTATTGCTCTAAGAATTTATTTAAATTATAAAATCGAAGGTTTATTTATTTATATATATATATATATATATATATATATATATATATATACAAAATATCCAATTGACAATCGTGAAAAAAAAATCTTAATAAAAATTTAGGAATCCGATTTTGGTCTGGATGTAAATCCAAACATGTTATAAATTATTTTTTCTTTGTATGTCAATGAAATATGCAGATTTACTTACCCGACTTACCCCCACGTTAAACTAAAAAAAAATCCACATCGGTCAATTTGTGTTCTCAGTATTATAGGACAATCGTACGTCATACCTAAAATTTGTATAAGATATTGGTATTTTATCCAGAACTATAAAACAACTTTCTACTTATTATAATTAATAAAGAAGATAAAACGCATCACTTTCCTAAAATAATATTTCGAAAATACTACTTTTTTTTTTAAAAAATAGGCATATTTTAAACCGCAGAGGCTTATGCGGGATACTAGCGAAAAACGATCATAATCCGTTTTTGAGTATTTCATCAAAATATCCATTTGACAATCGTGACCTACCACAGCAATATAACGTGGTACCCCATATTCAGTTTTTCCCCCGTAAATTATTTTTTTTTAAAAAATACACTTTACGTCCAATCTACCATCTGATAATTTACAAGATCATACCGCCATTTTATCTATAAAGGATGATTTTTTAAGCCAGCAGTTTGTAATAGTCTCTTTTAGGCTAATTTGTGAAACTTAAAACCAACTTTCTAATGAAATGCATTTCTATAATTTATTTATTCTATAAGATAAGAATTATCATGCCACTTTGGGGAGTCGAGAATCTTGGAATAACATAAAGTTGCCTATCCAACAACTAGTAAATTTGTCTTTTATAGAAGAATCGAAAATAAACTTAGGCATTTCTGGTATACGCTCTTCCAATACTTGGGGCCCAAGATTTATTTTCATCATTTTTCCTTGTATAAGGAGACGATTCAAGGAATATTTGTTACTCTAGCGAATACGATTTTGACAAATTAATTTACACTAATAATTTTTTGGGTAAGCGATTCGATTTGGAAACCTAATCATATATTTTTAATGTAATTTTCTAAATTTATCATCTAAAAAAAAACCTGGTTTTACTATCAATTTCCAAAATTTAAGAAAAACCACTGTTTAGCAGTATCAAGAATGCATTTTTTTCTTCAAAAATCAGTGGCGGCCCGTGGTCGAAAATGTTAGTGGAGCCAAAATCATGTAAATCCCCCCCAGTTGATTGAATGGAGTTTTTTCCCCTCCAGATTTGTGCATTACGGTAACAGGCTTTCTATTTATCGGAGATTTTGTTTACTACCGTAGAAATTTCATTTTCAATTCTAATCTTCATTGAAGAAAATTAGTAAAATATCTTATTTTAGTTTTAAAATACGCTAATGAATTTAGGTGCAGCCCGGCTGTACTTGCTGTAGTGGGCTAGCCGCCACTGTCACAAATGCACAATCCAAGCCTGTGGGAAAAATATAGATAAAAGTAATGTTATTGTACGAATTTCAAAAGTAATTGTTTTAAATATAATGTACAATTTTGTTAAAATATCAATTTAGATAAATTTCAAATACTACAGATTTTCAACTAAAATCATTTACATTTTCACTTTTTCGCGAAAATTCCCTAAGCTTTCCCTAATTCGGCGCCCTAAGTGGACATATGTCTTAAGCCGCCCCTTTTTATATACTCATACATACTACAGGACGGTCACACATTCTTGGGAGATGGTCATGTTTGGCTCTTTAACTACACATATATATTCTTTTTGCTATACTTTGTTTGTTGCTACCAAAACTAAGCAACTTATTTACCCTTTATATTATCTGCCCCATAGAGTTTACAAGTCCACGGTGACCACGGGGGGGGGGGGGGGGGAGAGATAATTTTTAAAACATGTTAGGTCTGAAGTATTCTGTTTGCAGCAGAACATGTATTTACATGGTTTCGGACATGTGACGCTTGACTAATGGTTTCTTCAGCTTGGCTTTTCAGTTTTTCAACCCTTCAAGTGACCCTACCCCCATCTGCGAATCTACCAACTTTGAGGAATGTCTGCTTTGTTAATCGAATTACCTGCTTTGAATCCACCTGCTTGTTAATTGAGGGGCTGACATGGGGAAGACAGTAAGTCACAAAAAGTAAATTTTACAGGGGAAGCAAAATACGGGTTTTGCAACGTAGAAGAACTACATGCAAATGCCATCTTCCGTCGCTCGTAGAAACTAAACCATTTTGCCGATTGACTTGCTGTTTATTCCATGCCATTGGCTTGAGTGTCTACTGTTTTTTCTGTGGAAAAAAAAAACGAAAAACTAGAAATTTGTGACTTACTGTCTTCCCCAAGTCAGCCCCTCGATTTTCTATCCGTCAGACATTTACGCGTCTCTTATTGTAAGGCAAGTCGTCCTTCCACAAAGATTTGCGAACTCTTTTGTCCTGCATCCCAAAGCGACATTTTCTTCTCCTGTTTAGGAATTAGCCCACAGACAGGGCAACTTTTCTTTAACTTAGCCCACGTCAAAAGGTTAAAATATAAGCGAAGCTGGTGAGAATGCCAGTCAAGCGCGGATCCAGGTGGGGGGTAAAGGGGAAATTCCCCCCCCCCCCCTAACATCTAAGATTATATTGTCAAGTCACCTTAGGCAAATGAAAAATTTCATACTAAGGTTGTCAAATTTGGTGTTCATGATAACAATATACTGTATTACCCCCCCCCCCCCCCCTAACAATAATTTCTGGATCCGCCCTTGATGACAGTACAGCGAGATGTGATACAGCCAAAAAATGACCATCTTCCAACAACTTGTGACCACCCTGTATATTGCATGTCAAAAGGGCCTATATTTCCCATTTGGGCCGGGGCCCACTGAGGCCCTGCGATGTCCAAGTGGTTGAGTGACCTCCGATTCGCGCCTGGCCTTGTGGGCGTACGAATGGCTCCTCCGCCTTCCATTTGTTTATGCAAATGATTTCTTTGCTCTTGGAGCTTGCGTGATCTGAATCAAACACACATCTTCCAACCCCCCTCTCCTGGTCGAAGAGGTGAATGCCGACAGGTGTACAGATGGGATGGCAGCATTTAAGAGTGCTTTAATTGGAATTCCGTCACGCGCAAATTACCCTGTGTGGAGAATTTATCTTTCTCCGGTGTCAGTCGACTCGGCCTTTCGACAATTAAAATTAAATTTATGTGGTGGGATCTTGCGTTGATTTTTTTTTTTTCGTCGTGGTGCTATCTCGCATAAAATGCACACCCAGACCTTAAAGTAATAACACGTTGCTGGTATCGTAAATGAAATTAATGTCGAACCTCTCCTCCAACTGATTAAAGATTAAATTAACATTTTAATTTTGTGGACGGTCTATTCAACAGGATAAATATTCAGTTTTTAATTTTCACCTGCTTACTTGATATTAATTAACGTTTTCTTGGGTTTGCAATTAGATTTAAATTGATTGCTGAATCCACAGATTTTCTTTTATTTATTCCACAGTCAATTTGTATTGGATAATATCTGTACCTCAGAGCTAGACGAGCCTAAGTTCAAATTTGACAATTTATTGCAGATTGTATCATAAAAGTTCGTTTTCTGTAGAACTATAATATCAAAATTCACTCACATTTTTTAAGCATTTAGCGAGAGTTATAAAAGCCCAAGTCCAATGCTTTAGTTGAGGGTAGGATTCAGTTTTATCCCTCATGTAAAGTTGTCCAAATGTGACTTGGTCTCGTCTAACGGCACTGAGGTACAGATAGGTTTATCTTATGAAATAGAGTGAAACTTGCATTTTTTATATTAATATTGTGCTGTTGATAGAAATATTTCATTGCTATATCAAATTTCATCACTACTTAAATAGCAACGAAATTTAATTTCGCCTTTTTGTATCACACAAAATATTTGTACTTTTGAAAAATTTTATATATGAATGGTAAACTAAACTACTTTCGTTATCAATTCAGAAGTATTTTTTCAGCTGCGGGAACTCTTGCGGGAACATTAATTAACCAACCAACTGAGAAGGTTTTAATTGTGTATAAATATATTAGGTGACACAATTATTTGCAAAACAACTTACGTGTGGCAAAAATGTTTCTAATTTTACAATTAAAGATAATATATATATATATATATATATATATATATATATTAAAATTCGTCAACAATAAAAATACTCCCTTCCAAGACAGTAGCTAAAAAAATCGATTGATTAGATGAAATTTTAATGTTAGCATATTCCATACTTAAATACAGTAGACCCTACTTACAACGATCCCTAGATATAGAGACCCCTTCATTATTACGACCACCCCTTAAAGTTCCAATCGGTTGGTTAATTTATAATTCAATAAGTTTCTTACTCTTTAAAACACCAGCCGTTTTGGTCCGTAAGAGAACCCTATATCCATCCTTTAGGGGTGTGCGACGAGTTGCATCGGACAAGGCCCCGCACGTCTGAAGGGGCCCCGCGCCCAGCTAGAATGTTAAAATGAATAGAGTTTTTCAGAGAAATTATTTTTTAAAAAATGAATTGCTTTTTATTTGAGTTTACTCGTATATCTAAGATATTTTCGTTCAACACTTATCTAGCGTTAAGTTATCTAGCATTAGTAAATGAATCATTATTCGACCATAAATAAAAAGATTTTCCATTAAAAAATAATTGGGTGTGCACTATACTGCCCCTTTCAACGTTCCTGATTAAAGGGGCCCCACATCCAGAATTGCAATCGGCACCACCTAGGCTGCTGAGGACGGCCCTGGTCTGTAGAAACACAATTTAAAAAAGGCGCGAAAATAATCAATAACTTCGAACACAGGATGTGCAATTTGCAAGGAAGTTTTCACATGTGGGGGAATCTGTCCGTAACGAAGGATTCCAACGGACTCAGCAAGGGGCCTCCAGCTGTAAATCAAAAACAAAACAAAAAAATCAGCATCCCTCAACCTCTAATAAGAACCACTGATGCATTTATTCTTTATCTAAGCATGGGAAAACGATCACGATCTTTGTTCTTCGGTATGATTGTCGCTTCCTCTGCAATTAGATACACTTCTCTGACCAGATACAAACCGGTATGTGCCAGTAGCAAAAGTCCTACCGCAGATGGAAGTCGGCCGAGTCTTGTTTCGTTAATCAACGGAGGTATGTGGAAACCGTATGTGAGATAGGGGGGCATTTCTAGGGATTCTTGGGTGATGACTCAATGCCCTTTTAAGAATCGATTCCGGTGTTCGTATGTTTAAATAAGAGTAGTCAATGGACCTGAGTGTGTTAGGAGGTTCTCTAAAGCAGTGGGTTCCCAAAATTCAGTCGACCGCGGACCACCGATTTAAACATGAGAAATTGCGCGGACCATCCACTTTCTATTAACAGTAAAAACTATTCAGGTACCACATATATATGTAATTCATATATCAAATACTGTATACTTCAATAAATGTACAAATTAAAAATTGAACTAAACTATTTTTTTTAATTAATTAAATAAAGTAGATTTATAAATTAATTAAATCTTGTGTATTTCTTTGATTTAAAATTTTAATGATGATATTTCAATTTGCAATATTTTTGGGTAACACAGCACACTTTTAAAATTGCGGGTAAAAATTACACTTTCAAAGTTGCAAGTAGAAGGATCCCACTTGATTTTTATTTCCAAATATACACGTTTAATCTATACATTATATTAGCTGATTCAAATTAACAACATCAAAAGAAAACAAATAACGAAAAATAATTAAATATAATTAAATTTCGTCTAATAATCCATAAGAGTTAAGATAAAGAATAAAGTATAAAAATGAGGTACCACAATACATAAAACGTTATTTTTTTTATAGAAAAAAAAGATGGTTCTAGTATAAAAAAAGAATACATTCTGACACAATGCCTGTTTTTTTAAGCCAAAATAAAAACATTTTTAATTCAACAAAAGTTCCATGGACTACTTAGGGCTCTTTCGAAGACCACGCGTTGGCAACATCTACTGTAAAAGATTATGCGACACACAATCCTGATAGATATATCTTTATTAATAAAATATCATGACTGGAGATCGTAAAACATTACCACTGATATTTAGTATAACTATAAAAAGCCAATTTATGGATGTAGACGTATCAAAACGAATTTAATGTCTGTTTTATTTCGAAAAGTAAACAAACCATCAAATGTAGATCCACCCTAAGATATATATGACTCACCAGAACTGATAAGAAATTGCAGTGCAAATGAAAACTTGACACATTGAACTAAAGTAAAAGAAAGATAATTTTAGAAATCTTAATATGATTTGAAATTTTTCAAAAAAGCTTGTGGTTGATCAAAATTAGCTAGGACAGAAAAATCTGTTTTGTCAATTTCTTCGATAAAATAAGTAATTGTTAATTTGAAATCATTGTATTGTGTTCACTTGAAATCATTGTATTGTGTTCACTTGAAATTCTGTAAATTTATCTACTTTTCAACATAAGACTCCCGGGATACTTTTAAGAGTGGACAAATTAATAATAAGTACAAGTGAAATTTTGATATGATGGTTCAAACCGACATGATCATATACCAATATAGCAGATGTATGCTTAGAAAATTCTACATTGCGTTCGATATTATTGATATATTATTAAATATTATGATAAATATTTATTAGTTTGTGTAACTATCTTAATTACTCCTCTACATAATAATTTTATACCTTGTGTCTTAGCTAAGTTAGGGTAATTATAAAAAAATTAATATTATTTTTGTTAATCCAATTAAAAACACATACATATAAATCTTGATTATAAAACAAATTACGTTCCGAATTATATATATTTTCGTAGTTATTATTTTTTTTATAACATAAGTAGTGTTTTCTTGAATACATTTAATATCTAAACAAGCATCGTTTTTATTTACGTACAGAATCCATTGAGTTACGAGCCAAAAATGAAATATTAAGTATTTAAAATTGTATTTCAACTCGATTGTTTTTAAAGAAAAATATTCATTTCAAACTCTAAATACAACTCATCCCAAATGAATAAAACAAAACAGAGAAAACAAGTTACATGCAATCATTCCAATGTGAAAAATTTATTGCGAATCTATTTCCAAACGTCAAATTGAAGAATTATTCTTTTTACGGCATGAATGTTGTGGCCTTCTGTAAAACTACCCTTCCCACTATCACGCTGAACGTGCAGGGAAAACAGGCTTCTCTCCTGTGGTTATGCAAATAATGCAGTATAACGATGAGTCGTAAATTCAAATGTTGTGATTCTTTGCATTTAAACTAATGCATATTCGGGTGTTAAAAATAAATCCCCTCAAAATAAACTGAAATTATCCTCAATATATAATGTGAATAATTTCCTGTCTCACTAGAAATTTAAGTTCCTGGTTTTGCTTTGATTGCTAAATTTTCATGCGTGATACTTTTATAACAATAATATTTTAGAAAAAAGTCACTATGTTATATGATATTGTAATTGGTACATTTACATATATACAGCAATGACGCATTGTATTGTTTCCTAGTGAATTTCACTGCTATTTGCATTGTCACTACTGATGTGCAATAGGCGCTATCGTAAACGTTTTACAGATTAATTTAAATCTTGATTTATTTTCTGCTGCATCATTTACAAGGTAGAGTAATTTTTTAACATGCATGCTTGATATGCCGGAAATACAACATATCTGGCAGAGTATTAATCTTTTCCTGGTGATTTTTTTTAATCTTCAAGTTTTAAAAATCCTTTATTACATTTTTCCCCTTAAATTTATTACGAAATTTTTAATGAAAGTTATTTTCTACAGATTAACCCACATCGTAATTATATCCTTTATTATGCTCCAGTTATGATATGACTTAGCACAAGGAAGAAACAAATTAAGCTTTTTTTTTTTTCAACTTCCAGTTCTTTGAAAGCGACGTTATATCGGTGAAAATAATATAATGTATGATTTCACTAGGATTTTTGTGTGTTTCATTTGACATCACTATAACAATATAAAATTTTATATAACGCGTATAGGTTTTACATAAAAAATATGTATAAGCAACTGATATAAAAAATTATTGATAATTTTAGTTATTCAAATTTTTATTATATAACACAGTAAATTGTATAAGGAATATGATAAGATGCATCGTAAACAACATATCAGATTTTTTGTGTGGTCTCTATCATTTAAAAACTGGTACATTTGCATATTAGTTAATTCAGACGAATTATGACTTATTAAAAGAAATTCACATTTTTTTTCTTCCGAAAACAAAAAATAATTAAGTTAAAACAACTGCTAAAATGTTGTTACAACTAAAAACGCTTAGTAATTAATTTTTTGCGCTATTCTTTATGATAATAATTCTATTTTGCTCCAAACGATATCGATATGGCATCATTTCGATTATTCTTTGCATTGAAAACGTGGGTGTAAGAATCAGGCAGCTCCATTTTTTAAAAAATTTCGGAAAGGACGAAAATCACTGTACGGTTTTTGCATCGTATAACACAAAAGTACAGCTCCTTTTCCTTTATATCTCTATAGCTATTGTTTAGAGCTGTATAGCTCTTGCACCCACGTGTTGAATTGTAGAAAACATATCAATACACAAATACATTGAAAATCAATAAAACATTCAAGTATTAAAATTTTGAACTGGGCAGATTTTTACATACACAAGTTCTCTTATTGGGAGAAGGCCTCCATGGCCGAGTGGTTAAAGGCGTCAGCGAAGGTTCCTGGTTCGATGCCAGGCGATGGACTTGACAAAGAAAGGTAAAAAGTAGTTATCTTGTGATCGGAGGGTTGCCAGCTTCGCTACAAAATACTAGAAAAGTCGTCCAGAACATCCTCAAAAATTAACGGCGTGTATACGGGACTGGTGCACGATAAATCTGATGGGGGTCCAAAGCCCGGACGCCTATTGAAGGCGTTGGGTGCCAGTTCTGGTGTTTCCTCGTCATCTGACCATAGTTCTAAAACAACGAGGTGCATGTATGAATGTGTGTGCGAATGTGTATGTATTCCCGGGTCTTTCCTTCGAAATAGACCCCGAACCGTCGCCAATAGCTCACTGTGCAGCTCTAGTGCGACGCTAATTAACCAAACCAAACCTTATTGGGAGAAACTCTGACCATTAAAACCATGTGGTAATACCATCATGGGTTTATTTTTAGACTACTTCCCGCCTTTCCTGCATGCTGTTTTTCCCTTTTGGAATCAAGAAGCATGTAGGAGTAAAAGGGAGCAGCTGAGCACACGTCAGAATAGGCTTCTTAACGAACCACGCTTGGGAGATTCCGAGATTTGCCCGTGTCTTCTTTTTTAATCCCAGATTATGATCGCCAACTATTTCCAATATTAGGTCATAAAAAGTGTTTTGATTCGATTGAGTGCGCGCCGTGGAACTTTTATCGGTGGATTTTTTAACGGCTAGAAAATTATCGTCCATACGTGAAAAATTATTAACTCTGGGATGAACTGTTATTTAAGGAGTCTGTTATTTTTTTGTTATTTGTTATGGAACATTACCCAATTATCTGTTGCCTTGGGTTTCATTTCAAAAGCAACGAAGGGTTTTCTCTGAATTTGTTTTGCAGAGCCACAACGTTCCCTTTAAACTCTGTGATGTTTCCTGTAAAACTACCTAATACGATAATAATTTAGTAATATTTTTAGTATTTTATATGTAAAAATATTAAAAAACGGTAAATTGATATCTTCAATTCAATTTGAATATCTGATTTTTCTTTTCCTATAGAAATTAAACTTTATTAAATCCTATATTTATAAACCCATTTATTATAACCTATATTTATCTTCAAAACGCTTATTTCCAAGGGGGAAATATATAAAGGTCACCATTAAAAGCAATATTTTATATCCTCTTCCCATTTTAATATTCAAAGTGCAAGTTTTTATATATTTGAAAACGTCTGCTCATAAATAATCACTACAACAGATCCGGAATCAGGAAGCGATAAACTTTTGCACTCCGTTCCGAACCCTTACTCAAATAAAACAACTTTAGTAACCATGACCTCGAAACTGCTCAATCTTAAATTATCTATAATATTCATAAGGACATCTCTTACTTCAATAACAAAAAAAAGACTACAGACCTAATCCTAGAAGCCAACGCAATTACCTTAATGCACACACACACACTTCAATGTCCCTAAATCTTCCATATTGAGCAAAAAGAAATTATCTAATTGAATCAGTTTCTAAAGAGATAAGCAAATCCTTTTATTAGCGTTACGATTTGACAACACGGTTATGCATCAGAGGGAAGAAAAAAGGTTTTTCCTTCGAATAAAAAGAGTTACGAAAATAAATAAAAACAAGATGGCGACTGGACCTTGGCGCCGACCCTGGCGCGTTCACGCATCTTCTCTGTCTGTCTCCGTCGTGATTATGATCAAATGATCGCCAACACATGAATGTCGACAGGTGGATCGACCTTCTTTGGTGGGGGGGGGGGGGGGGGGTGTCGGTCGTCCGTGTCTTCCTATGTGAGGACGCTCCAAGGTCGGATTGAATGCCCGCTCTCGGGCTGAGGATGACATCTAGGAGTGGTTGGTTGAATTTACGTCGCATTAGAGAGGCTATTGGCGACGGTTCGGGGTCTATCTCGATGGAAAGGACCTGGAATATTGCCTCGTATTTTTTGAACCATGGTTTGGTGACAAAGACAACACCTGAGCCATCTGGAAGTGGATATCTTTCGTGGAAAGGTAAATGTTGTTTTTGCGGGGTTGCAGCAGGGCCGTCTTTAGCATTCGCGGGGCTCGGTGCGTACTGACAGAGCCCCTTTAATCCTCCACATAAACTTATTAATAAGTTTCATAATATATATTCACACTTATTTATAAGTTTGCCAGCTTTTGGAAAAGCCAAAAAGGATTTTTTTTATTATTATTTTCTACAAATATAGTTGAAAATCAACGACAAATGTCAGGTGCGGGTACATTTCATTTGAGTAGTAAAGATCCCTTTTTGCGGGTCTTGCACGCGACGAATTTTAACATGTGTGGTATTAAAATGAAGGGAAATTTCACAGAACAATGACTTTTATGATTATTAACTTTCTTTTTTAAAAAATGCTTTTCAAAATAATTCGTTTCTAAGCATTTTTTAAACGACCCATTGGTAGTGCTGCCACCTATGAGGAGAACTGTTAAACTTTTGTGGTAATAAGAATTTAAAAGGCAGGGGAGGGGGTATGTGAGAATTCCCGCCACGGGCATGATAGTCTACTAATAAACATATCCGAAAACACCATGGAATGTGCACATAAAAATTGGTAGATCACAGTTTTAATTTTAGAATTTTGCAAACCAGCCATGACGCATTCTCATTCACTGTTTTGCAACCGAAGATAATCCTGTTTCGTTTTTAATCCCAATTCTGCTGAGTTCATCCGTTTTTCGTCATCTGTACCGTACGTGGTGAAATGATACAGCTCTTCGTTTCTCGGATTACGGAAATACCTGCGTGGTTGTCCTGACTCATCGAAAGAGTATTTGCTTCGTATCCGGTTGTGTTTTTCTGTTGGTTACGAGCAGTAACTCAATCCCTTATGTTTTTCACAATTGAGTAGAAATATTAGCGTTATCGAGTACAACAACCTACTGGAAAAGGTAATTTTTAAGGTTTTTGTTTACTTATTTGAATATTTTTTTTTATTACAATTTTAAATAATTGCTTGTGCCAAATTTTAAAACAATTAATTGTCCTATATCTATGAAGAACGTTAATTTTTCTTAATCAGCCTTGTTTATTTATTATTAGCTGTTTGCCCCCCCCCCCCCCCCGCATTGCTTGGCAACCCTTTAAAACATATAAATTTAAATTTATATGATATTAACACTTTGCACTCCGCGAACACTTTGCGATTTGTGTTCTTTCTATGGAACAGTTATTCCTCTTTACGTTCTTTTCCACAGATTTTTTTTATAATCATAAAGGGAAAAAAATCCTAATCTGTTTAGCATTTGCAAGAGAACAAGTTGCAAAAAAGATTGATGTTCTAAACACAATATCCTGCTGTTCTCGTTTATTTTAAAGAACAGGGAAACAAAATAACTGGTCGTTATGTTGGTGTCTGAGAGGCGCCTTACGAGTGCAAAGGGTTAATAATTGGGCCCTCTTTGTATCGGGATTGATGCTCTACCAATAAGAGCCAGATCAGCTCTTTCTGAATCGTGGCAATATTTTTTTTTAAAGATGTTTCTTTATGAAATATTTCTAAAATTTTTAAATTAATTTAAAACCCTAAATTGAATTTTATCCAAACCTCAGACGCATATCTTTGAGGATGAATAGTATTCATATATGAATTTTAGGCTTTTATACGCAGAGGAAGTACATGTTTTGCATTAAAACCGTGCAGTACGTAAAATGTCTCTTCTTTTTTCAAATGGGATCAGAAACAATGTCTCTATTAAAAACTTCTTAATTTAAATTTTTATGTACTTTAAACTTAAAATGATCGAATATGTTTTAAATTTTATTTGGTTCGCTTAGTCTACTGTTCCCAAACCTACTAGTTTCTACACTTGAGAAAATTTTTACATCACGACAATATTTCTATGTATTTTATCATAGAGTATTGTAATTGTTGGTGAGGTATAGTTTCTACGTTGTTATGAATTGCATCAATAGTTATTTTTCTACGTTCAAAACACTTTGGAAATGGTAGAAAACCCACACCTAAAGGCCATGCTAAAATAACGTGTTAAATCAGTTTGTTTGACCCTTTGCACTCCGCGAACATCTTTCACATTGCGTTCTTTCCACGGAACAGTTATTCCTCTTTCTGTTCTTTTGCCCAATGTTTTTTATGCTCATAGAGGGTAGAAAATCGTAATATATTTCGGATCTGCAAGAAAACAATTTGAAAAAAAATTGATGTTTTTTAAACACAAGATCACGCCGTTCTCGTTTATTTTAAAGAACAGGGGACCAAAATAACAAGTCGTAATGTTGGCGCCTGAGAGGCGACATCGGAGTGCAAAGGGTTAATTCAAATCAATGCAGAACTTTTATTGAAAACTAAATTCAGTTAAAGTGGAAAACAGAACTGTAGTTTCAAAATCTACAAAAGAGCTTTTAAAAGCGTGCATTTCAATAACGTTTATAGAAATAACGTGACCAGACATTAGCTAAACATTTTTAACTTCTACAATTGACTTATTTTTTTTAAGTTTACTAGACCGAATTATTTATCTCTATTCAATCCAAAGCGAGGAAAGATACATAAAATCCAAATTACGTCGCTCCCTTATAAATCACTCTACTCCGCCACTCCCAATTTTGTTCATAGAATTTTCTCCAACAACAATTCCGATTCTTTTCAGCAGACATTTCCAGTATGGGTTTCTAAAGCGACGTTATATTCTCCTAAAATTGCAATGATTGTTTCCATTACAATTTTAAATAGCATTCGAAATGGAATACGAGTACAAACACAGAAGAAGTTCGAAGGTGTCTTTTGTACTTCCTAATACTCTTTGGGGCCCGATTACAATGGGGCTGGCTGCTGCAGTTTGTGCATTAATACGGGCAGGAGCCACAAGAACGGGAGCTTCGTAATCGGTTCTGCCTCCGCTTTTCAGACGAAACAAAGGGATTAAGAAAAGAAAGGGTCAGTTTGGAGTCCATTCCCACGCACGCCCATGGGCCGGCCCACTGTGGAAGGATTCTGTAACAACAGATGGGCTGGTGTGTATTGGTGCCAAGTTTGGCTGAAAATCGCCGATTTAAGATTTTCAAAGGTTTTCTGTCTGGCTTTTGGATTGGTTGAAATAACGTTGCACTAGATGGATTATTGGAGACAGTACGGGATCTATCTCGAAGGAAAGACCACGAAATATTGCTTCATAATTTTGAACCGTAGTCTAATGACGAGGACAATGCCTGAAATGGCACTCTAATCTTCAACCTTCCACACCACGAACAATGTGAAGACATCTGGACTATAACAGATTTAACATGCACAACATTCCCTTACACGTTGGTTGTTTGGGTGGACAAGGAGAATCGAACTCGCAACCTCCAGCCTACAAGCTCTCTTAAAACGAGGATCGAACCTTCAATCCACTGATTATGCAGGCAGTCGAGAGGACTCTTAACCACAGAGTTATGATCCGAATATCGACTTAGCGTACAGCGAGCTCGTTATAGGACGGTTGCTAGTTTCGTACCTCGTCGTCCGCAAAAAAAAACATCCGCCGTGTATAGAGGAACTGGTGCACGTTAAATCTGTCGTAGTACTAGCTTCCTCACGCCTTCATCAGGTGCGTAGGGTACCAGCTCAAATGTTGTATTCGTTATCTAACCATCGTTCAAAGTTACAAGGCAGGGTTCCCTGGTCTTCCCTTCAGGATCGAGGCCTCCGTGGCCGAGCGGTTAAAGGCGTCAGCTGGGAATGCGAAGATTCCTGTTTCGATTCTAGGTGATGGACTTGACTAAGATAAGTAAAAAAGTAGTGATCTTGTGATCGGAGAGTTGCCAGTTTCGCCACAAAATAATAGAAAAGTCGTCCAGAACATCCGCAAAAAATTAACGGCGTGTATACGGGACTGGTGCACGATAATTCGGATCAGTGTCCAAAGTCCCGACGTCTATTGAAGGCGTTGGGTGCCAGTTCAGGTGTTTCCTCGTCATCTGACCATGGTTCTAAAATAACGAGGTGCATGTATGAATGTGTGTGTGAATGTGTATATGTTCCCGGGTCTTTGCTTCGAGATAGACCCCGAACCGTCGCCAATTGCCCACTGTACAGCTCTAGTGCGACGTTAATTAACCAAAAACCAATCCCTTCAGGATAGATCGCAAATCATCGCCAATAGCTTATTGTGTACCTCTAGTGGACGTAAATTCAAACAATCATTTGAAACTAGGCGAATTTTCTTCAACTTGGCGATTTTAGAAAACTCCCAAGTCGTCAGTCCTTTGTTTGTCCGCTTCGGAAGTTTGCAAAAGGAAGAACAACCGCCAAACCATTAGGTCATTTCGTTCCTTAATGGCGCGCGATTCTGCGACCTCCACGGGGTGTTGCAAGCTCAATCTCTCAAGTCATTTTTGTATTCTGTCCGTCGGGGATTCATTGTTCCGGGCCTGTCAGGTGTTATGTAAGGTAATCAAACCTGTGGTTTTGAGTTTTATAAATTGAAACGTACGAGGCGGTGTCAGAAAACAATGCCTCTTACAAGGAAGTTGGCTTCTTCGCTTAGTGTGCAAAGAACGAGATCGGGATCATTGCGGGTGGGCGGGGTGATTCCCATTTCGAGGAATATAATTTTTATTGTTGCAAAATTGTTTTGTTTGCGATGAAAAAATATATTACGTTGCCTTAACTGACGCGTTCTCAATTTGAGGGAAAAGTCTCATCGAGCTTTTCAGGACTGCCACTAGAAGTTTACTTTATATGGTCTTTATATGGTAACATTAGTACTATAGTATCATTCAATGTCCTCGACTACTTCATCTAAGTAGATGGACTTTAGTACAATTCTTTATTTATATAACTAAAGTTGTGTACAGAAAAATCAGATATTGAAGTGAGTAAGAAATTCCGAATTTGAATTATTTGCAGAAATATATATATATATATATATATATATATATATATATATATATATATATATATATATATATATATATATATATATATATATATATATATATATATATATATATATATATATATATATATATATATATATATATATATATATATATATATATATATATATATATATATATATATATATTAGTTAGTTAGTAGTTTTCTTAATTTCAACATATATTTAATTTTATGAATAAAATATATTTTTAAAATGTCAAACAGCGTGTTACTGTCATGGTTAAATGTGTTTTTAAAACTAAAATCTAACTAAATATGTCTTTAGAATTTGATGGCATGCAAAGGCCCACTTTCTTCTAATATATAGCAGTATTGGATTATAAAATTATTTTAGATGATTAATCGTAAAAATAAATTACGAGAAAAATATAATTATTGTAAAAGTATGAGTCACTGTTTATGTTTAAAAATGCTACAAAACAGGGTATGGTAATTGAAAAATTGAGATGCAAGCTTCATTAAGAAATGTTAATATAGTCCGCGGAATTAAATGTAAATTATTTCTTTACGGCACAAAAACATACAACCTAAAATTTATAAAAAATACCAGAAAATGACGACATGTTTGACATTCAGAATAATTTTTCGTGATTTATGCACCGATTCAACTTTTTTTTGCATTTTTGGTCTTGGACTGCAAATTTTCAGTTACGAAATAGTAAAACATCGTGTTCATAAAGAAAATTACAAATACTAAAAATGGCTTGTAATTTAGTTAAATGCATCACCATCTATTTTTATACCAGTGTGCTCCTACACTTTTTTCTCGCAAGCACATCGCATCAATTTCCGAACACGCTCGCCCCAAGAGGACACCTTATCCAAACGACCCCAGCCCAATCCAGTTCCTAGAAGGAAAAAAAACACGACTCGGCGTGATCGATTAATTAGCATCTACTTAAAGAAACACGACCCCAAGCCAGACAATGTGTCAAAAAGAAACAACACTGCGGAGGTACACACACACAACATACCCCATTCCCTCTAGACAAAAGACCCTCCCTACGCCGGATCTTGCGCTTGGGCGTTCACCGTCATATCTCACAAACTATACCAGATACCAAGAAACATGGTGGGAATGAGCCTCGCGCACAATGGAGATACGTAATGGGCGAGAAAGCGTTGAGAAACAAACGCGTTTATTAAAACCTGCGTGGTTTTCTGATTCGGATTCATATTCAAATGCGATTCTATGGGCGCAGTCCCTCTATCTCTTCGTACGGGAGACCTTGTGTTCTCCGCCCATGCAATTTCAATGGGAAAAAGGAATCCATTGGGAATCGGATTGGATTGTTCGTAGCGTGAAACGTGCGTGAAATTCGGTTTGACGCGTGTTTTTATTATTGCTGGTTGTTTTGGAGGTGTATGGGTTAATTATGATTTGGGCAGGTGGAGGAGTGCTAACATTGAAAATAAAGAGATTTGCCTTTTGATAAAGGGTGGAAGTCTGTTATTGCGGTGTTAAGAAAAATAATTATTCAAGATGGAGACTGAAATGGTGAGAGGGCTGGCCGGAAAGATATGGAATATATCCGATTGTAAAACTTCACAAAAGCTTAATAAGGTCTTGACTGGGATAGGCCGGACTCGGGATTGGCTAGTCTCGTGGTTGATACATATGAGCCCAACCAAGACTCGTTGTGTTAAATGTGATTGTGGCTCAAAAACGTCCTCACATTGTTGGTGGTATGGAAGTTTGTAGAGTGGCTCTGTACAGCTTTTCCTGGTTCAAAATTAGTAGGCTATATTCTTGTATTTCCTTTTAAATAAATTCCAAACCTTCGCGCCAATAACCCATTCAGTAGGTCTAGCCACCTGACGGATGCGTACTTGTATATCCGTTCGTCTATCTCCAGTTCCCCCAGTACTATACAAAATAAAGTTCATTAAAAATCTCTCTTTGGAAATATATTTCAAATTTAAAGCACTGAAGCGACTTTTTAAATTTTTCTTTACCGAAATAATTAAAAGAAATTTTTTTAAAGACAGTAATATGCGTTGGAAATATAAATTAAACTTTACTGCAGTGAAAACAAACCTACATATTCAATATTATGCTTATCTGTTAGAGGGATAGAGCCACGTTAATCCAACTAGCCAGCCAAAGCCAAAAGCATCATCAACAGTTTAAAAGCGATATATTTATACAATACTTAAATTTTACCTCAAACGTTATTTTTGCCTAAATGCCTTGAATGGCATCAAAAAGTATTAATTGATCTAGAAATGCATAAAATTACCTTCACAATTATTATTGCGCAACATTGTTATGGGAAAATTGTTAATATTACAATTTCCAAATACGATTGTAAAAAAACATTAATAATAAAATTATCAAAATACACGACATTTTAAGTCATAAAACATCGGAAGAAAGTAAAAATGCATATAAAATACATGAAATTAATATAACCGCCAAGTAATCGTATTAAGTGCTGCTATAATTTTCGAATAAATTTAAAAGACAATTCGCGATAACTTGTATAAAAATTAATATTCTAAATCCACAGTATGATGTTGTTAAGATCAAATTCTTTTCATATATACCTATCAGTATTTTTTTTGTGTGTAATGTACAAGGCCTTCCATTTTCTGATACTAATGGAGTTATGTATTATACTGTACATGAATCCATAAATATCAAGTTTGAGTTCTAGTTTCTATAATAAAAATTTTAAACCAATTTGGATAATGAGTGGCTCTACTGTCTGGAGTGAAACTAAATAAAACATTCGGTTGATATAAAACCATTGTCCAATAATAGTTGAATAGGGTTAGCGTTACTACTCTATAACTTTTGATACTCGAGTTGTTTATAAATCTAGTACAAAACAAACGTCCTGTAAATCCCAATTTGTATTTGACAGGCTTCTCTAGTGAGGAAACAATCTAGAGTATAAATTTATAATTAAAAAAATATCTGTTAATCAACATGACCAACAATTTTTTTTTCGGAAACTTAATCCCCAAACTGTCTTAATTGTCCGAACCCCAATCTTGCTGTACGCACAATGTGTGGTACGACGAATCCTGTTTGTGCAAGTCATTTTTAAACTAACAAAAGTGCAATTGGTCAGTCGCAAGTATATACATCCGAACATTTTTTTTTACGTGTTCCGAGTTCTCAAAGTGAACGAAAGGAGTGTATATATAAATAAAAAAGTTAAAACAATTTAAAATTGTGTTTTTATGCGAGCGAAATCCACGAAAGTTGAAGCGTAGAAATAGTCGGGTTTTTTTTGTTGACATTCAAATTGTTTTTTGGCGTTTAAATTGTAGAGTTTATTTGCGAAAGAAGGGGATATTACTTTCCAATTTTCAAATGGTTGAAAGAGTCGTTTCTCACAGAATCATAAAATCTCAATTTTTATCTTCAGTAGATTCTTTAGCTGCATGAGCATCGGTTCGTAGGCAGTTTTATTGTATATTCAATTACACCCTCCACAATCTCAATATAGTTTTTTTTAATATTTTTATTCCAAATTAAGGAGACCGTAAGGTTCCGGAACTCATGTTATAAGTGCATATTTTGAATGCCTTTTACTCAGACTGAATTGGAGCCTTGACTTTATTTAATGCTCGGCACAGCTAACACTTAAAATTTTGTACGTATCGAACCGTGGCAAGAAAAGACACTCAAGTCAAAAAAAGGGCAACTTTGAAGTTATGTCATTGAAAAATATGTATGAGATGTATATGTACTACTACTCTATAGAATATAATAGAATTTACCGCCATAAATACTTACCTGAAATTTAAAAGAAACTTATACAATTGCAATATAAGTGTTATAGTATTCTTTAAGTTGATTTTTCTCAAATGCTGCATCAGAATCCCCTAACTGACTTTTTCCCCCTAGGGCTTACTTTTTTTTAAAATAGAGAGATTATATTTTCTAAAGTTTCACAAAGTTATCGATAATAAAAACTTATCTTTTGTTTTAGATAGTTTTAAGCGCAGTTATATGTTTTCTGTAAACGTTTTAATATAAATGTGGATAAGAAGATCCATTATCTTAAATAAAAAAGAAAATTAAGAATTAAAAAATGTTTCGAGTTTTGAGAAGCAGCATCTTTAAAAATAATACCAATTGTTTCAAATTCTTCGCTGCAATTTTATTTAATTAAATAAAATTTATTTAAAAACAATTCGTTAAAAAACGTCTTTAGTCATTTAGGCTTGATTAACAGATAAAAAAAGTTTGTTTTGTTATATTTACAGACACGAGATTATTTAATGTTTTAGATCTGCGAAGTTATCTGAAGAAACGCACCAAGCGCGTTCACACTACAGGGGATTTTTATCATGCCTTTGTATAGTATAGTTTACACGATTAGATGCATTTTATAACTACTGAGGCGTTGCGGATATGAAGGTCGAACTCAACGAACGGCGATTTCGTAAAAAATGCGTTGAACGTTTTTGCATTTCTGTCGAAGTCATTGAAAAGTTAATTTCTGTTCTTATTTTTATACTGTTAAAAAGTAAAACTCGGCAACAAAAGACTACCATCCTATATTTCACATTTTAGCAGCCAAAAAAGGAAAAAATTCGAGTTCATCCTTCGTATCTGCAACGTCTCAGCTGTCTAAGAATGTGGTTCATGTTTCAGGTTCGGTCCATCCATTTACGAAAAAGGCCCAAGTTCGAAATCTTCTTTTTGCGTTCTTCGAATGTCCGACAAAAGCGGACATAGAATGATTGCTCGTTTAGCAAACGATATTAATAAAAATTAATAGAATGATTACGAATAAAGGAATACCACTTTTTTTTTTTTAAATGTGCCAATGGTCAAATCTTTGCTGGTCAATAATTTTTCTTTGCACACGAATAAATTTTCCTTTAGTTTCAAGTACATTTAGCATCTCAGCGTATTCGAAAGCATTAATTCATAACAAAATTTAAACATAAATTTTAACGGAAAATATTATAATCATAGATAAAATCCCTTGTATTGCCCATCTGTAATATCCCAATATTTTTTAATATGACTTAATGAAAAGTAAATATATATAACAGAATAGATCCAATTAAAACATCAATCCTACGAGTTCATAATATTGATAAAAATTGGAAAATAATTAAAAATTCCTCCAAAATAGGCAGCACAATAATAAGCATCCACATAAATTCTTCTACTGTATAATCTAAAAATTCTAAGTTCGAAAGTTTTATTACAGAAAAAGTATTCAATTAGTGCGCGGTAGAAATGACTTGTTTTGCAATGTAGAACAACAATCGTACAAGGTTCTATTGTAATTGTTTGCACAAGACAAACAAGAGAATCCAGATTAAAATGAGCTTACAAAGAAACTTCAATTGTTCTAGAGTCATGATAAAACTTTTTCTTCATTTTCATAATGTCATGTTTTGATTAAAGATTTTCCTTGTGCAACTGGTAATGCATCAAACCGAACAACTATTTTTTTTTATTATTTTACGTGTGTATAATGAAGTTTACAAAAGAGAAATACAAAAATTCAGGAGACACAGTGGTTAGAATCTCTAAAAAAGATTTCGTTCTTCAAAACATGCGCAGTTTATATTTTGTTGTTTCACTTCAAAATGGCGGTTTACATGTTATTCCGCCCGAATGTGGAAAGTTTCAGTGGATTCTAAACAATGCTTGTGTGTGTGGTTTTTGTTCTTTTTTTTTAAAGAATAATTGAAATTCTTACAGACGATGTTTATTTTTCATAAATATTTAAATATTTTTATAAAATAATTGAACAAAAGATATTTTAGGAGAACAATAAATGAGTATGCGTGAAACAAATCACAAAATAAATTTTAAATCCGGGTTCTTGATCGAATTGTTAAATGACATTTTTAAACTTCGGTTATGTACAATATTATCAACGACTTTGCAATTAAGGTCACGTTTTTAATTCTAAATTTATTTACATATTATATAAACACAATTTGACCGAATCCATTTGTAATTATTTCGACAATGAATTATTTTTAAATTAATATATTCCTCAATGTGATATTTATTTAAACCATAAACGCGGAAATAGAAATTTAAACATTTAAAATTTTAAAAAAAATATCCCTGACTAATACTTCAAATAATTAAAATGTATGTGAAAAAAAATTAATAAGTTAATTCCCAAACCTCATCTTGCACACCATTTAATATAACATCCATTTAACCACTTTAAAATCATCTTTGGGTTTTCTTCATTTATTTTTACATTCTTTTGAAATAAGCCGATGCCGTTCTAAATGGACAGTTATCTCACCCGTTTGCTGTTATTGATTCTTCCAAAGAAAAAAAAATTAAATTACACACCTTTAAGTACAAATTCCTAGTCTTCTTCCAGGAAGTAGGACAATTCTTCGAAGAATGCAAAGCACGGCGCGGTCTCTTTGAAGTCGGAGAGGGGTTTTCTAATTGAAAAATGCCGACGCAAACCAAACAACAGTCCGAAGAAGGGAGGAAATCTCTTCATGTTTTGTCTGCAGTTTGAACTTCCGAATCCGAGGGATCTCTTTATTTGTAAATGCAAAACATAGAAATCCTTGAATGCTTTGGAAATCCGCGTCTCGGCTCTTTCCGAGAAAAGACGGATCTACCCTTTCAAGCATGCTGTCAGGATTTAAAAAATAAAATAATAAACTTTTGTAAAGGTGACCAGCAAATATTTGACCATTGGCACATTTAAAAAAAAAGTGGTATTCCTTTATTCGTAATCATTTTATTAATTCTTATTAATATCGTTTGCTAAACGAGCAATCATTCTATGTCCGCTTTTGTCGGACATTCGAAAAACGCAAAAAGAACTTGTAACTTTTGTATTTAAATTCAAAGTGTGATTGTTCTTTTTAATTAAGAACCCACACACAGAACGATGTTAATTACTGAAGCTAAATTAATCACAGATAAGGATTTTACCTTTGTAGAACGTTAATTTTATATCGAAATTTTTTTAAATGTCGCATTTGTGTAATATAAAACTAAAGCTAATTGTTCAATAATATTTTTTTCCATGTCTATCACAATATATTTAAATCCTCTTTTGTAAATTCATCGTGAAAAAACTGAGTTTGTACTTCGATGTCATCATCGACTTGTATTTTATTAAGCATTTAAATGTAAATATTAAACATTAATTAAACGTTTAAATATAAGTTGCTTTTAACTACACCTACACTTAACTGCAATAACCTCGATACAATGTAATAAATATATTACAATGAAATATAAATTTTCTTTGGCTGTTTTCTTATTAAAATTTTATTAAATATATAGATAACCTTGCCAATACTTTTTAGGAAGTAAATTACTAAATACTTATTTTATTTAATAAATTATACTCGTACTTTAAGACTTATATAGGAGCCCGCAAGTTTCAGAACCAGATAAATCACTTTTGTCAAATTTATCCAGAGAAACAAAAAACTTATTGTATTATTTATGGAAGAATTTTCTTATTTTTTTTTACTAATTGGTATTAGATAGGCACATGTCTTAACCAAATTTTAGCTGTGTATAAGTATTACTTTGAGATATATTTTTTTTGTTTTGAATCTATCTGGTCTTCCAATCAAGCTACGGGATCTATCTGGTTTTGCAACAAAGCTGTGAGATGTAGCTCGATTACTGCGCTGCGAACAGCTTGCTCACATCTTAATCTATCTGCTTTTTGGAACTGATTTCTTTACTTATCTGATTTTGTAATCAACTGCTACTTTCACACCGTAAAATGAATATTATCTAGGTGCTTTTGAACGTTCTGACTTCGCCTACTGATATATCTGTAGTAAAACAAAAAAATAAATGGCATAAATCGAAAAAACGGATCTATCTAGCTTGGCCAATTATATATGGCCAATTGTATATGAAATGGCTAATTTAAAAAATTAAACGGATCATATGTAATTTGGTCATTTATAATTTACAAAATTTTTTATTTGGTGAAAGTATTTGGAAATTAAAGATTATCTTATTAATAAGTAAATGTGTCAATTTAAAATAGAAATTTTATTTTGTTAATGACTTTTTATCGAAATCTACTTATATAAAAACAAATAAAGAAATCACGAAATAACCAGAAGACTTTCAGACGACTTTGATAAAATAATTCGATAATATAATGGCACGTTGTGTCATGCAGTGCAGTTCGAATTACGGAACAAAAGGCTGGAAAATATGATGACACTTTCCATTTCTTGTTCCAGAATTATGGAAATTAGGTTTTCTTTTTTTGTTGTTGTTACCGTTTTCCTTTTGCAGAATTCGTTCCACATTTCGAAGCTTTGTCGAATGCACGTGAGCTTGCGACATTCTAAAAAAAAGAGGACAATGCTACCGTCACTGTGACTGGCGGAAGTAGGGGAACTTTTGGAATAAACAACCCTTCAGTGGAATATTCAAAATCTTATTTTGCTACGCTTAATTTAAAATGCAGTGGAAAATCAGAGTTAGGAAAGGCAGTTTTAAAGAATGGTAATATTATAAAAAGAAAGAAGTGATGAAAATTTTGAACACAATTTAATCTCGCATATTTAAAGCATACTATATTTAATTTATAATAAAAGAAAGGATATGTGGCACTCAAAACACTATCTTCTATTAATTCCTAAATTTAGAGACCATTTTTCTCCAACCCAACCAAAACGTAATTAATAAATAAATAAATCTCTTACTATTCAAAATGATACATCACCTCGCCCCCACCCCTTCCTAATCAAAGTTATTGAATTAAAAATGACAATTAATAAATATAAATATAAAAAAATAAAATAAAATGTTATTAATTAATAAAATAAAATGTTATTAATTAATAAAATAAAATGTTATTAATAAAATAAAATCATTAATTGATGAAATAAAATCATTAATTGATGAAATAAAATCATTAATTGATGAAATAAAATCATTAATTGATGAAATAAAATCATTAATTGATGAAATAAAATCATTAATTGATGAAATAAAATATGATTATTAAAGTGAAATAGTATTAATAAAGAAAAATATTGTTAATAATGTAAATGTTATTAATAAGGTAAAATATTTAATAATAAAATATTATTAATTAACAAATCAAAATATTGATAATCAATAAAATATATTATTAATTAAAAATCAAAATATTGGTGATTAATATAATAATATAATATTAATTTTAAAATTGTATATTAATTAATACAATATTAATAATTAATAAAATATATTATTAATTAAAAATCAAAATATTGGTGATTAATATAATAATATAATATTAATTTTAAAATAGTATATTAATTAATACAATATTAATAATTAATGAAATTACTTTGATTTTTTTTAAGAATATCAAGTTGACAAATATATTTTCAGTTATAACATTAACCATAACTTTTTCACATTGAATTTTCTACATTATGACATCAAAATTCATTTTAATAATGGTATCAAAATACGAAATACTCGAAATATCTCAACGCCCATTCCCTGGATCCAATTCCTTTGGGAGACATTATTTCCCAAGGTCAATTTTACGCTTGCTACTTTTATGTACTCGATCCTGTCTTTACGCCAGCTCTTCCAATCAAGATTATTATGCCTACAAACTCCTCTTATTTTCCCTTTCCTTCCAAAACCGGACCCTCGGCCAGGCTCCGACTACCCAAAATCGCTCTGCAATGCGAATTCTTCCCACAAAAAAGAAAGATTTCCCCTCCAAAGAAACCCCAAAAGAAAACAGAAACGAGTGTTGATTTTTCCCATTCGCTGCACTTTCCTAAATATTATAACTATGTCTGCATTTTCGTGCGGCTCCTACATCCCCGGGGAGTAGACGGATTCCAAGAGGAGAGAGAGAGGAAGAGTTGAGGTGTATGAGGGATCGCTGACCCGCTGTCCGGTTAGACGAGTTCTCTCTTAAATGGCCTTGCCCTCCCCTTCACCCCCCCTGGGGTATACGGGCAGGGCGCATCGTTCGGATAACTATGGTTTCGGTCGGAATCGAGATCTGATCTCGTCTTAACTCTTTGACGAGAATGGAGGGCAGAAAGGGTTCGTTCTCAGGGCCTCGTTTAGAAACGGTAGGCCCGGGCCTATACTTTGTAGATTTCGGGGCCTTACATTTTGTTGTCCGAAAATTCCTAGTTGCTCTTTTTACGACATTGTCCTCGAATTATTTTTCAATTATACTTTATTTGATAAATTCGTTATTTCACGTACTTTATGTGATAAATTCGTTATTTCCCGTACTTTATTTGATAAATTCGTTATTTCACGTACTTTATTTGATAAATTCGTTATTTCACGTACTTTATTTGATAAATTCGTTATTTCACGTACTTTGATAAATTCGTTATTTCACGTACTTTATTTGATAAATTAATTATTTCACGTACTTTATTTGATAAATTCGTTGTTTCACGTACTTTATTTGATAAATTCATTATGTCACACATTTTGTTTATTTCACTATGGATTATAGTTGTAACAGCAACTATCCAGGGAACCCTTTAAGGCACATACATTTAAAAATAAATAATAATTTTGAATGGTCCCCGTTGGGACTCGAGCCTCTTCTCTTTCTTTTGATACCTCATGTGCTAAGATTCGTTGCGTCTAAGGGGGCGTAAAAGGGATCTTTACTACAGAAATAATATATATGACGACGATGATACTATTTCTCTTCGTCTGTCTTTTATTTTCGCATTACTCTGTATATAAAGTCGTTCTCCCAGAAAATAGAATATAAATATAAATAGAAGATATAAATAGAATGAATAATACCCCATATAAATAGAAGATATAAATAGAATAAATAATACCCCATATAAATAGAAGATATAAATAGAATAAATAAAACCCCATATAAATAGAAGATATAAATATAATAAATAATACCCCATATAAATAGAAGATATAAATAGAATAAATAATACCCCATATAAATAGAAGATATAAATAGAATAAATAATACCCCATATAAATAGAAGATATTGTTCTGATAATACTTGTTCCAAACTTGCCGTGGACTGTCCAATTTTTCAATACAAAATTAATTCGGTATTTGGCTAATCGCCGTATTTGGAATTACGTAAATAAAGCACCGGATTTTTATCCCACACTTTTAAAAATAGGTACTTAATAATAACTAAAATGTACTCGTTTTTGTGTACATTCGATGTTTATCATAGCTCCGAATACATAAGTTTCAATTTTGAAAGAGACATGTACTCAGAAATGAGTACAATGTGTAAAAAGAGCAGATGCTATCCTACATAGGCTGCCTTCATAAACCCCTTTCAATAAATGTCGACAATTACAACCAAGACTTACCGGGAATCGAACGCAGATCTTCAAGCACCGAAGCCCAGTGCCTTATCCGTTAAACTACAAGGGCGACATGAAGTTATAAACAGAAGAAATGTTAAAAAGATGTGCCAAAAGAATGGAAAGCAAGATAATTGAATTGTAATAACTCGGTTTCCGTTTAAGTAATCTACATCAAATAATGTGGAAAACCATCTCCTGGACAACTATTTTAAGTTTGTCAGGATGGCTTGAATAGAAGCTGAGATTAGCGATATTAAATCACACTGCATATTTTTGAGACAGTTCGGTTACTTGAATATGAGTGCGCCATCCTTCATCTACGGTACAATTGTACTCATAGAAAAACGCGTTGGTTCAAGTACTCATTTTAAGTATTTTTTTTTTACACAGCAGGCGTCTAAAGAATGATTCACATTAAATCAAACGTCTTCACGTGGGTCGTGGTGCGGAGATTTGGAGAGGGAGTGTCCATTTAAATTGTCTTTGTTATCTGACGGTTCGAAATTACGAGGCAGTGTTTTCTTTTCCTTGGGGTAGATCTCGAACCTTCATCAATAGCCCATCTAATGCAACGTTAATTAAAGCCAATCAAAGTAATTAAATACATGCTCATTGATTCGAGGAGCAGCACAGCCCTTTTGAGGAATGCCAAAGCAGTCGAGCTTGAATATTAAGAGGAGTGAATATATTAAGAATTGAAGCTCTTCGCGGACCTCGGAGGCCTAGGGAGTTACTTTCAGAGTCAGACCCTTTCTGGATACGGGGCAACAGTTTAGACCCATCAAGAGGTCCGTTACTTAAGGTGCCATGCTTCGAATAGGATGTGTGTGGGAGTGCAGCCATTGTTCGGTGTGTGTGTTGTGTTCCGACCCCCACACGAAGCCGAGAGAGGGCATAAAGGATGGAGAGATAAGCGGTCATGGCTGGACGACGACGTCGTGAGAAAAAAACGGATCTGAAACGGGGGGGAAGGAAATCGCTTGACTTGTTAACTGTCAATCCAGCCCCTTTCTGCGTGGAGCATTCGGATTGTTTATGTCCATCTACAAGGGGCAGGAGCGTAGCAGGAGACACACTCGTTTCCGTCTGGTCTGAACAACTTCTTGAAGTTAGGATTCATTCGACAGCAGAGACGAAACTTATATTCAATAGGTTAAGAAATGTTGTTTATGTGTAATTTCTTAGCTCCCACCCAAATCATACAGATAAATATTATTAATCAATGAAATATTAATTAACAACATATTATTTAATAAAATTTTATTAATTTACAAAATATTATTTAATAAAATTTTATTAATTTACAAAATATTATTAATTAATATTAATTTACAAAATATTATTTAATAAAATTTTATTAATTTACAAAATATTATTTAATAAAATTTTATTAATTTACAAAATATTATTTAATAAAATTTTATTAATTTACAAAATATTATTAATTAATATTAATTTACAAAATATTATTAAATAATAGTAATTTACAAAATATTATTAATTAATAGTAATTTACAAAATATTATTAATTAATATTAATTTACAAAATATTATTAATTAATATTAATTTACAAAATATTATTAAATAATAGTAATTTACAAAATATTATTAATTAATATTAATTTACAAAATATTATTATTTAATATTAATTTTCAAAATATTATTAATTAATATTAATTTACAAAATATTATTATTTAATATTAATTTACAAAATATTATTAATTAATAGTAATTTACAAAATATTAGTAATTAATAGTAATTTACAAAATATTATTTATTAATATTAATTTACAAAATATTATTAATTAATATTAATTTACAAAATATTATTAGTTAATATTAATTTACAAAATATTATTAATTAATATTAATTTACAAAATATTATTAATTAATGTTAATATTATTAATTCATAAAATTAGGTTGATTTTTTAATAATATCACATCGCACGCTTAGTTTGGTAATGAAGACTATTTACTAAAATTCGAAGATCTATAAATTAAAAAATATTATTTTATATTGAACTGTTCATTAAAAATGGTATTAAATAATTATAAAACATTTGCTATATTTATAAAAATGATGTACAATAAACTGTTTTAACCAATGTAAATTTGTAAATGTACATATTTTTATAAATATATACGAAAAAAGGTTATTTTTTATTACAAAAATCGAATTTTGGTTTAATATGTAATTTAATAACTATTAAAAACAATATCATTCACCGATAAAAAAATATTTTTAAATGTTGCTTTTTTTTTAATCAAAGCGTTCCGGATAATTGGCAATTTGCTTTGTTTGATCCGGATATAACTGGAGTTCGGATAATTGAGTTGCACTATTCCAAAATGTCTCTTGCCCACTTTGGAAGACAAGCCCGTCACATTTTTTTCGTATTACATTTTATTTCTACACCTGGAGTTTAGCAAAGTATGTTATTTTACATATTAAACAACACACTTTGCTTAATTCCAGCTGTAAAAATAATATGTAATATGAAAAAAATGTGACAGGTATATTCTCCAAAGTGGACAAGAAACGTTTTGGAATTGTACGACTCAATTGGACTTCTACTGTAGATCTCAAACGGTCCCTTGTGCAGCTCTAGTGTGACGTAAATTCAACCAACTAACCTCAAGCGACTCTCCCGGAAGCATGGAAATAATTAAAATAATTAGGTACTACGATGATGAATGCAGTTTTTAATAAACAAAAGCTTTTTTTTGTCGAAATAGAATGGAACGAGTTTATTGAACTAAACGTCGACGCGAGCGCCATGGCGTTCATAATTACAATCATCAGCTCCGTATGAATCGGAAAAAACAACTATTCGCAAGAAGTTTTGAATGGAATTCGCGTAATGATCCGAGACATTTAACCATATTTACATTTCGCCATCGAATATCAATGCACTTGTAATTCCAAAGATATATTTCCGCGTATGACGTTCTCGAATAAAAAGAAAATATTCCATTCTTCTCCGTGTTATTCTGGTTTTTAAATTTCAATAAACTTTCCGACTACCGATTTTCTTTTCACTCCCATCATTCTGCAATCGGAATATGAAAATCTTCAACTGCAACTCGAGAGATGTGACACACTTGTTCAAGCGAGTAGGATTTGGAATTTTCATAAACGAAAAGAAATGGCTGAATGGCTGCTGCAATTGAAAAGGAAAGAAATTGTTTGGCTCGGCAGTGAAAAGGCGTCGAGATCTTCTGTTGATAAGGGAGCGGATTTCCTTGCAAACTGGGAAAATGAATTTTGTCAATTCTAAAAAGCGGAACTTCAAAAGAATTCTCATTTCAATATAACATTAATGTTAGTAGGCTTTAAGTTATTCTAATAAAATTCTAAAATCTATATTTTAATAGCTATGCTTTATTAGCTTTTGCTTTAATAGCTATGCTTTATTACACGCCTTTGACGCAGCTTTATTATTAGCTGTTTTTATTATCTAAAAATGAAATGTCTCTCCAATTCAATTAGAATGCTTCCGGGTTCTTTTTCAAAAACATAAAATTAAAAAAATTCCGGGTTCCACTTGTATGCTCACATCTTTTCATGAGTTCCTTTCGCAGGAGTCTGTCTTCTTGGGGGGAGGGGGGCGTTAACAATTAAATGTAAAGGGAGTTAAACAACTTGCATGCAAGGACTGTAGTTAGGTTTTATATTGCACATTCTCGTTTAAAGGGTTTATTTTTTATTATAGTACATTGTTCTGGGTGGGTTTTCATGAAAAGACATTTTAAAAATTGAAAATATTTTTTTTTATTTTGTGTTTTTGAAAAAGAATCATAATACCGAAAACATTAAATTTTCATCATATAGGCAAAAACGATTATCATTTCATTTATACGCCATAGAAAATTATATATTTGTGTGTAGCGCATATGCCACACAAAACCTCCTTCATGAATTTGCTTATGCAAACCTTGCTGTGTTCATCACCTTTACACACGTAAAGAACAGACATTCAAACATATCCTATTCGAATTTTAACTCTACTCGGAGAACTTTCTGATATTTTTGAAAAAAAAAATTAAAATGTACTTGTTCAAAATAAAAATTAGTAACATATTTTCATTTCAAAAACGCGTGACGTTTAATTAGAAATTAATTTAAATTGAAATAATTATTTTTTTATAGGTACCTAGGAAAGAAGACCCTTTAACCCAGATCTGAATTCATAAGGATAATTTAACTTGAAACTTTAAAGTTTATTTTCTTTTTTTTCGTAACAGTTATTCCAGTTTCTGTTTTTGAATGAACCAAATAAAATATCCGCCCTATAAAGTTAATATGATTATGTGTTTTCTCTCTTGACAAATTAACCTAATTTCTATATTTTTGCATGTCACCGTGTCAAATTGGGTAAACTTAGTAACGCCATTTAAATTAAAATATATAATCAATAATTCCTCGCGAAGAAACAGGATTGTTCTAGAATTTTTTAGCTCCGTGCTGCCATTGAATTCACCAACGCAAGTTGGAGATCGGGCATTGTTTATAGTGATTTATTCTCTTGCTGTCTGTGTAACTATTAGTTCCTTGCACGCCTTTGCCGCACCAAAACAAATTGAGCCTATTAGTTGATGTTACGTATTATGTTCTCTTACAGAGGCGTAACCGTGCGCAATTAGATTCGGACGCGTGTAGAAGATGTCTGCTGGTGGGTGTTGCTAGAGTTTGGCAAAATATCGCCGAGTTGGCGAATTCGAATCTTTCTATTAAACTTTCAAGCTTATGTTAAAATCATTGAACATGAACATTTTTATTAGTTTTAGCTCGCAGAAAATCAACTTGTGGCTTTTATTTGAGGCATATGAAAAGTTATTCAACCCAAAAGTAGTCGGACGTTGTTGTTTTTTTGTGTGATTAGATTATTTATATCGCTGAAATTATTTTTTTTAAATAATAATCTAAAATCTGTACTGTTTAGATCCCTGTTCAATTTTACCAGAGTTCACTTGATATTGTTTACTTTTTATATAAGTACCCTATTTATTTAAGCTTTCAGTGTTTCGTAAATAAACAATAGATAGCAACTCCTCACTAGTTTTTATTTGTTACGACTGTAAATCATAATAAATTAAATGATCAATATTAATTCTAGCATAGCAAATTTTAATTCGCTTGCTTGTAGACCGAACACTCATCATAAAAATTAGCCAGTAGGGGTAAATTTAAATAAACTAAATTTTCAGATATTTTGATGAGAAACGTCTTTAAAATCATCTGCATGGGGTATCACGATAGAAAAATTGTTACGCTTTTATCCATTCCGACTCTATAACTCTGTGATAAGTAACAAGAATGTCGTAACTTTGGTCTATTTCGATAAAAAATTAGGCACCGATAAGCGCAATATCTTGAAATAAAGCAAAGCACGTACAGTGAATGGAACTTAGACGGAATAGTTCGAATATCTTTTCTGTTGAAGACCAACCTCTATTTCCATAATCATCTGAAACGACGTCTAACATAAAACCCTTTTGGCCATACCTCGACACAACCACACTCGATATATATATATATTTTTTAAATAACTGAATTCTTCCTATTTTGGATATAAAAAATGAACGCGACTTCGAATTTGGCTTGATGCTTCGTTAGTTTGGCGATTTTATAAATTTCTCGTTTGGGTAGCCCTACACCACTACGGCCCATTGGCAGTGCTTCAATCCGCAGTTCGGGTCCTTTAAACCCATCACAGCTGATCCGGGATTAAGGTCGTTCCATTGTTCGGAACGTTTCTTTTGTTTTCCCGCCCCCACCTTCCCAATAAAAACCTCCAGAAATACTCGACAAAGGGAAACGAAATTGAAATCGCGCGCCGCATGCAAATGGCGATTGTTACGCACCGGCGTTCGTATTTTTAGAATGGATGATCTCCTTTATTTTTATGGCGAATCAGGATTCTCGTCAGGCATAAGGGCCTCTATTGAGAACGTATGTTTGAAACAGGGCCCATTTTAACAGGCAGTCGGGGCTTAAATGACCAGTCTGAAATTAAAAATGTAAAGTTCTAAATCTCTAATAGGTATTTGTAAATTTCAAATGAACAATCGTGAATTAAAAAGGGATTGTCGTTTACTAAAAATGGATAGTCTTAACTAAAAATGGGCAATCATTAACTAAACATGGGCAGTCATTAACTAAAAATGGGCAGTCGTTAAATTCAAATGGACAGGCGTAAATTTTGCTTATATTAGGACCTGGTTTGGGAAGTGATTGACACTTTTCAAAGAATATTTTAAAAGAAATATTATTGTTTGCAAGTAAAACTATGTATATCTTTTAAAGGGTATTTGCGGGGAAAAAATCATTTTAATATTTGTTAATGTGTCTTTCTTTTGACATTTTTATCCTGCAAATTCTATAAATTTTTTTTTTTTAGAAAATAATATAGTTTTTGAATTGAAATGAAAATAATGCTAATTGAAGGGAAGCGAACGTAAAGATGGGTCTTTAATTTTGAGCGATGGATTTTCTGATTTCCTATATTTTCTATTTTTCTGCAACATTTTCGTCAATTTTCTGTTTTGTCAATCGTTTTTTTTTTTCACTTTCTACTAGCCCTATCACCTAATTATTAACATATCATAGACGTATGAATGGGAGGGGCTCATGTAGATCTAGCCACTCACCCCCCTTCCCCCCCCCCTCTCCCTTCATAGAATTTAAAATCAAAACTTTCGTTCAATATCCGAAATAAGATCTTGGACATACAAAAACATTCATACAATTTATGAAAAATATTTTATTTCTAATTAATTATTAAATTTATTTATTTTATTATTTATTGAAAGTAAACAATAATAATAAAAGAGTTAATTTCTTTAAAAAAATATATGCAATTAACTAATGATTGAAAATTGTCGATTACTAATTTACAGTAAATAGCTGATTAATTACCGTAACTGATGAACAGTGTTTATTCTTTATTAAGTACAGTGGCATTGGAATTTTTGTGGGGTTAGTTGATGCAATAAGTTTTAAATTGATACGCCACTGTACTTTACTTAATAATGTTTATTCAATAACTTTATATTGCATCATTAGCATTATTAACCCAATTATTTCTCATTTTGCAACACTTTGTTTTTCATAAACTCTCAGGTTTCATAGTATGACTGTGCCCAACCCGGTCACAACTGCCTGTTAAAATAAACCATTTTGCGAAAGAACGTTCGTAGCTGTTCTAAATCAATGCAAAGAAACACACGTAATATGCTTCAGAATCCACAAAAGGATATTAAGTATTATTCTGAATATGAATAGATATCACCTTAACATCACAAACATATGATTTTAATTGAAAGGTTAAATTTAATTAATATACAGGGTGTATGCAAATTACCTTTACAACTATAGCTGGCCAACTTGGCCACACAGTGGATCGCCACGGCCAAATGCGCTGTTGTGTGTTGAAGCCGTAGGTACAATTCTCATGCACTCTGTACTTCTAGAATACAAAACTTTAACTTGTATACGGAAACCGTACAAATATCAAGTGTCTTCGTTTTTATCACATGATATGTTTTTAAAAAAAATCGCAAATTTCACTACAGTATGGACATTATATCCTTTTGTATATTTATTTCCTAAGTAGCAATTTATTGATAAGATGTCAATATGCTTCCTTTCGTAAATATCTCCCTTTCTTCGATCTGATATTTCATCGCTTATCAATAACAACGTTCTAATTCTTCAAGACCGCGAAATTTGTAACAGACTTACTGGGAAGATGTCCTATCTGGGAAATTAAGTAGGACCTCACTGCGAAGTAAATGTGTCAATTTATGCTTCTCTTATCGACGACGAGTCTTATACAATATCTCCATAACTTCATAGAAAACTTTTCCGATGTTTTGATTCCAGCTTCGGCACGTGTCAAAACTCCATATTGAAATAAAGGTTTTTCTCTTATTTATTGCTGCAAAAAGCAGGAAAATTTAACAAAATGTTGATTGATAAATGTTCGTCAAAATTTATCTGGTATGACCGTAATTTTTTCTAAAAATTATTAACAGGGCACATTGTAAAATCGCGATAGTTTTTCTTGAATAGGTCTAAAAATTCTGTAAAATCATTTATGAGTTAACTTTTTTTTTTTTCATTTCTTAAAAGACATTGCAGACATGTTGAACAAATACTCATTTATTTACATTTAGCTTGAACTACTGACACATTTCCCTTTTCCGATATTACACAATTACTTGGATTAGTTAACAAAGATAGGAATTTAGCTTGTAACGAAATAAGGGCGTTGGTGCTATTGCCTCTTGCTTAAAAAATATATAAATAAACGTTGTTGTTCTCACAAAAAAAAACTTAATTAGAACTGCAATTCCACAAAACATTTTCGACAATGCACAAAACTCTCACAGTATTTTCAATCACTACCCACAAGCAATACAAATTCATTACCAACAGACCATTTCACCTCACATGCGTTTCAATGTATCTAGTTCAGCCATAACTTTTTTTCAAGATGAGCCGAATGCAGTGGCTAATCAAAGTTTTTTATTTTGATTGACTTAAGGGGCACAACTATATCGATAGTTTTCCATATTTTTTCTCTCTCTCTTTCTTAATCTGAAAGATGCAATATTTTTATTCTCACACAATGGCCCCAGATGATTACACGAGTTAAGGGAGTGTAACAATGAGACTTCTATGTTTGGAATGGATCGGCTGTTATCCCATCCCAGAGGTCAAGAGACCTTTTCTTCAGAGAAACGCAACTGGACCGTGATCTCTATTACCCCTGGATTAGAAATGCTGTTATTAATGAAGGGGACTTTGGAGTGGCCAAAGCGTATCATGCTCAAATGCGGTAAATTGGATCAGTTTAAAAGAAAATGCCTGAAAAAATGTCGTTTTTGGAAGGTGTACTCAATTTTGGAGACAAGAGTTTTTGCAGGGTCTGGGTTGGTTTGGTTAATTAACGTCGCACTAGAGCTGCACAGTGGGCTATTGGCGACGGTTCGGGGTCTATCTCGAAGGAAAGACCCGGGGACACATTCACATTCATTCATACCTGCACCTCGTTATTTTAGAACCATGGTCAGATGACGAGGAAACACCTGAACTGGCACCCAACGTCTTCAATAGACGTCGGGACTTTGGACCCCTATCAGATTTATCGTGGTCCCGTATACACGCCGTTAATTTTTGCGGATGTTCTAGGCGACTTTTCTAGTATTTTGTAGCGAAGCTGGCAACTCTCCGATCACAAGATCACTACTTTTTTTACTTTTCTTTGTCAAGTCCATCACCTGGCATCGAACCGGGAACCTTCGTATTCCTAGCTGACGGAGACCTGCAGGGTCTGGGAATTTACTGTGTTAATTTTTTGAAGTGAATTGCTTTAAAATCAATAACATCATTCATTACGTTATAGGGATTATGCTTTTAGTATGATATATTAAGACACTGTAACTTCGTGACTAATAGCAAGATTGGCATAAATTTCCGTAACGAACCGTCACCAATAGGTTTGGTCGATGGTGACGCTTTGCCATGGCGATTAATCGCCATTCCGTAATCGATATTTTCCGATCAGTAATCGATATCTTTTATACATACATATTGTTGATGAATCGATATTTCCGATATATCGATATTTATTATTAGAATAAGTTATGTTGCATTAAGTGAAAACAAAAATGTATACATTTAAATTACGTTTCGGAACTGGATTGTTTTTAAATCAAGGAATAGTACAATTTTGTTTTGACGCTTTGTCATCGCGATTAATCGCCAGTCAGTAATCCATATTTTCCGATCAGTAATCGATATTTTTTTATACATACATATTGTTGATGAATCGATATTTCCTATATATCGATATTTATGATTAGAATAAGTTCTGTTGCATTAAGTGAACACAAAAATGTATACATTTAACTTACGTTTCGGAACTGGATTGTTTTTAAATCAAGGAATAGTACAATTTGGTTTTCTCCTTTAGTATTTAAAATATAGATACTTTGCCATTTTTGTTAAAGCATTACGATACATTACATGCTGATGAACAAATGCAATTCTACTGGAGTTGACTTTTGACATCCCGAGTGTTCTTCTGGACTTCAATTTCGACTAATAGTCAAATCGAAAATGTCGCATTAATCGTCAACTAGTGAGTCAATGAGAGTTTAATCAGGATTCTACATACCGACTCGAAAAGGGGGAGAAAATTTATGATTTTGTCCAAATTCTAAAAAAATATTTGTTCGTGTTTGATCCAAAATGGTAGTTCAAAGGATTTAAGCACTGTTTGCAAACTTAAGTCAAATCTTCTAAAAATAAATGGCCAAAGCAAAATTCTGTCCATAGAGAAGTCCCCTCTGGCAGCTGTGATTTTACATGCTAATATGCATTGGAATCACGCTTTAAATAGCTATTAAAATGCGGGATCATCGGCTCATTTATATTATAATTTATAATGTGCGAATAAGCAATAAATTTGCATGTATTTCTTTAAGAAAAAGACCTCTCTGCCTCAAATTGATGAACTTAGATTTACACATTGCTGTAGCTCAAGGTCAAATACTTAATAACCTTAGCAAATGATAATAAAATCGTATTTATAATCTTTTATACAGTCAAGCGACCCGATCGGGTTTGCAACCCTAAGCCGATATAGTTTTCTGTAACATGGAATTATAGGCACAACAAAATATATGGAATTCGAAGGAAAACGGAATCATTTAAACTTTATTTATAATCGAATTCCATCGGGGGGAAAAATTGATGAATTGTCTGATCAGCGACAAAATCAAAAGCAAATTCCAAACAAAAGGCTTTATTATAGAAGTTTTGAAAATCAAAATACTTAGAAATACAGTAAGAACGAAATAGTAAAAAATTAACTCTTAGTGCCTAACTTTATATTTTAAACGGAAATATATTTTGGTAAACCTTAATGCCTCTTTTTCACACACCGGGAAAATCAGAGCCTGTGACGGCACCGACGGCCGGCAACCTCAATTTCAAAAATGGTAATATGGAACATTGAATTTTAAGGTGTGCTGCTGAATACTAATTTGTCGTCATAAGGGATAAAGGAAATCATACATAAAGGTTTTTACCATCCAAAATACGTGCGCATGTCTACTAATAAAAAATTGCTTTATTTGTATTAAAAATAATTAATATAACCCAGTGTGTAGTTTCAGTTCGACATTATTCCAATCAACCACCAAGTGTTAATATGAGTAACGGATTTTTTAATAATAATAAATATTTAAAAATAAAGTTTTTTTAAACATGTTTTTACTTACATAATTACTACAAACAAACCGAATCGGCTTTCCAATGGCGTAATTGGTTAACGCCACATTATTTTAAAATAATCGTTTGTTGCTGTAAGCTCTCGGATAGCATAAATTTTATTTTCAATCTGACATAATAATATCCATTCTGAAAGAGTTAATAAACCACATTTTTATTGTAGCCATACTTTTAGTAAATAATATCAACACTAAAACCGTTTTCACTTGATACTTTAATTCGAATTCAAATAAAATATGTAGTTGTAAAATATAATAAAATGGCGTTAGAAAGCTATTTTGTTGAAGCAAATCTAATTTCACTGAAAATCTTTTTAGCTCGCGTGGTTAGAAGCATTCTGCTTTTGGGGTGGGATCGAATCATTTTGCAAAAAAATTCTTCAATTTCAAAGAAATTCATTGTTAGTATTAATTAATAACTTTATGACTAATTAATACGTAAGCCTACGTATTTGTGTCTCGTGTGACATTTGCAAAGGGATTTAAATTGAGTTGCAAGATTTGAGGCCCTAACAACATCAGACAGAGTGAAAGAAATAAACCATGTAAAAATAAAATACCTCCTGCAAGCCAAAAAAAAGGACCCACTCGCCAATTAGTTTGCCATTACTGAAAGTATTGTCATTACTTGTTTAGAGAACGATGGCACTTTAGAATCAGAGAAAGACAAATTTCTTCTTGCCACTTTCAAAAGCTACTGACTTGAAAAGTCTTCATCTGGTCTTACGAGTTAACTCGCAGAAGATATTTTTATAAAATACCTTTAAAAAAATATCTTAGGTAAAAAAAAAAGGAAAAGACCACTAATAGTTTACCACTTCTGAAAGCATTGTCATGACTTGTTTGGAACGAAGGCACTTCACCGAGAGACAAATTTCTTCTTAACCACATCCACTGCATCCTCAATTGGGGTAGTTGAACGCGAAGAGGCAAAGGGAATCGCAAATTGCCCAACAAACAATGCCACCAAAAAAAGAAAAAAAAAAGAAGAGCGCCGTCAAAAACAACCCAATAAAAAACGAGGCAATTTAAATGCCCCATTGGTGCATCTTCGACCAAGTTCCGGTCACTGACAAAGAAGGAAGAAGAAGAAGAAAACAACGAGGAATGACAAGGACTCCCCCTTGTTATGTCCAGGTGAATGGACGAAGGAACAGCATCAGAAGAAGCGGAAGAAAGGCAATTGTCCTTCCATTGTTTTCCAAGACGACCTTGAGACAGATCCTTCGGGTTCTTTTCTTCCACGACCAACACCTACCATGATCGACATTCCTCTGGTCCTTTCTTCATTCGATGCGATGTGGAAGCATCCACTGACGGAAATGATTCCGATGGAATGCCGTGGACCATCCATGCATGGATCTTTTGGGAATTTATAACTAGAGACAGTGGGTTCGGATGGATGGGGTTTTGCCTCGCAACAATTTGGGAATTAGTCCGTGTAACGAATCTTTTTCAGACCGCAGACGAATTTCTTGGGAAATGAAACGAAAACCGTTCTCTTTTTTTTTTTCTTCTTTTCCTTCTTTTGACTTCTCTTTTCACCTGTGGTGACCTTAACAATGTGGCCTTGTAAAAATGTTTTATTTATGTTTTCTCACAGGTGTATTATGTTGGATACAAAGAAACATATTTCTCAGGCCAGACTGACGGCTTTTAAGTTGTGGGACTGTATGTCTGAATAGAAACAGACACTTAAATTAACCATGCTTCTATGGAGTTTTAAATCTTTGGGGGGTGTTATATGTCCTAAATTATTAAAGATTCTTTGGTTGAAAATAAAAAATATTTTTAAAAATGCAGAATATTTACAAGTAGTTATATTTTTTAAAGCTCCTATTTTATGATGCACCTTAAGAATCGGTAAGAAACTAATATAATAAAAGGTTATTATTTAAAGTATCCTTTACAAATATTGCTACAAGTAATAAACGAAAGGGTGATTTATAAAGAGTTTTGTTGTTTTCATTCACAGAGTAGTAAGACTAATAAATTCGAGGACAAAGATGAAATATGTTATATATAATAAATACTTTTCCACATAAAAACCGAAAGCATCTTATTTTCTACTTGTTTCAACTGATTCTCATCAATAATTCTAATTCTTTAAAAAAATAACAATTTGATCGCTTCAAAAAAATGAGTTTTTTATATGTTTATAAGGAAAGAAAAGAAACTCTGAACTAGTTGGCTATCACAATGCAAATAAAAAAGTAAGTAGAAAAGACTATTGATGATTAACAATCTTAAAGGGTTTAGTCATTGTCCTGATAAGTTACAATTTTAGGGACAAGTTGTAGATAACGTTTATCTGCAACTTTTCTCGGCACGGTAAGGCAATATTTCTAAAGTTTCAAAACAAAACACGAAAGTCGAACAATATAATGAAATTCCCAATCTCGTCTCACATATTTTCACATATCGCAGCAAATTAACTACAAAAGATGAAAATTAGACTTCTTAAATTCTGAATTTTCTTTGTTATTCTTTGAAAGTACACACGTGTTAATGAAGGGTTCTTCTATCTTTGCAGTAGAAGAAGATTCTGCCATCCCAGAGAGTGCCCCAGTCGAAGAAGAGAGGACCCCGCTGGGCCCCGGGACACCCGATGTCCCGTCAGCAGGCTACACCGCGCCATCCTCACCTAAGGATCATGACGAAGCAATTGGTGAGTACGAAATCAATTTGATCAGATCACTTAATACCAGAAATAATCCATTTGAGGAAACATATGTACTGGAACCCCCAATGGTGTATGCATTTAATTAAGTACTTTTGTGTTTGTTTATAATTAATTATTTAAATCAATATAATATTTTTAAATATTTTAACTGATTGATTACATTGTCAGCAGTTTAATTTTAAAATGTTTAGTTTCCAATGGAAATAATCATGTCTTGCTGTTAGTGGAACGTACATACTGTGCGACCGTCATGCGAGAGACCATGGTTGTTAACGTGGAACGTTCTAAAAAGAGGTGGCAATTTAGGTTAAAAATGTTTTTCTACTCTCTTAATTGGACTTGCTTCCATCTCTTAATTTCTAATACCCCTCTTGGAATTGAGTAAAATTGTCAATTTCTGTGCATTCCACTCAACAAAATTCAGTCTATGAGTGTTTTCGTGGAAGTAGAATACGACGTATGTGTAGTTTAAAAATTAAAAGTTTAAATATACTTTATTTACCAATGTTAACTTATTCGTTGTTTAATGTTATATGTTAATACTATAAATGTTATATTATATCTTAATATAAATACGTATAATATATGTTGCTTTTATATGTTAATAATAAATGCGACATTATATGTTAATATTATTTTTAATATATTTTATACGTTATATATTGAGTTTAAATTTTTGCAGATGTTCTCTCAAACAATTCCTCACCTGAAATGCTGAGGCATCAGAAACACGACGGACAGCGCTCCGCCTTTTCAACGCCCGTCTACACGCAGGACCCTAAAAATCACTCCCCTGGCTGCGACGACTCCGGGGTGTTTCTCGAAGAGCCCCTCGTCTCCTCCCCCGAGACGCAGACGAGATCGGCAATCTCCAGACTCCACAACATCACCCAGTACCAAAAAGAAGACTCTTCCGAAATGAGGCAGTACTCCATCCCCACAGAAGGTCTCGATTCAGACGACCTGGGTCTCGCTTCCTCGTCCATCGACTCTGCAGACGATCTGGACGGCGATCCGCTACCTTCCACTCTGCAGATCTGCCCTCCCCCAGCAGTGCCTAACCGGCAGAAGCCCCCTCCTGTCCCTGCGAGAAAGTCTCCGCCCCAGAAGCACAGCAGCCGATTTTCCAGCGAATTCGATTTGGTCAATCAGCGAAAACCGCCCCTGAGTAAGAGTTCCAGTTCGGGAGAGGACTCGAACTTCGGCGAAGGAGATCTGTACACAAACGAAGATCAGTTGACCGATTTGCTGTGCCACGACGAGCATACCAAGAACATTCTGAACCATCAAAAGAATGAACAATCGCGATTCGCAATGACAAGGTCTTTTCACGAGGACACGCTGCTGGGTCTTCAACGGGACAGTCAGGAATCGAAGTCTAGTTTCTTAGCCCGTACTCTTAGTTCTTCAAAAAAATTAGAAGTGCCCGATGGTTTGTCGAAAATCAGTGATAACTCTTCCGCATTTAAGTGGAAGAGCGAAGAGTGCCTTAGAACCGCTGCTGAGAGTAAGTGGTCGCTTACAGGACGCCGTTTCGAAAAGTCAGTCAGCGTCAAAGACAGGATTGCGATGTTCTCCGTAATGGAAGCCAATCAAACACCCCTCAAGAAAGACCTCCAGCGGTATGGTAGTGAGAACAACATCAAAACTGTGGCAATTGCTGTCGAAAACAAAAAGATGGATCTTCCTCCTACTGAAGAGCATAAGCAACAAAGCTGCCTTTCGCGAGATACAAAATGGCAAAGCTTACATAACATCTCCAAAAAATCTCCTGAAAAGGAAGTCCTATACCCAAGTTCCAATATGAAAAGTGCCTTAAGCATACCTTCTCTCGCACCACCCAGTTCTCCTTCAGAGAATCCTAACGGAAACGGTTATGCACCATTCCCCATCAAATTGGATGTCGAGCCACCCAAACCCATTGTCTCAACCTATCCACAAACGCAACTCACCAACAACAAGAGGTACAACTACGGTCTCTACAGCCTAAAGAACCTGAAGAACACGGAAGACCTTCTGAGCAAGAAAGCAGCCGGCTCCAACCTGTTGTCCATTATCGACAGTCGGAAGCAGCCCCTGCGGAAACTGAAGGGACTCGTCATTCCCGAAAAACCCCAGCAGCAAGACGGCAGCAATATTCTGCCGACCATCGTCAGCAGCGACTCTGACGGAAGTGCAGGCACCAGAGACAACAGAAGGGCGTCGCTTCCCATCACCGTGGTGACAGCTGCCGTCTCCAAATCGACGTCCCTGCCCCGGAACAACATCGAGTACCAAAAGCAGACATCTCTACTGACCGAACCCCCGTGGAAGAGTGAACGTACCACCAGCAGCAGCAACACCCTCCCCAAGTATTCCCCGGCCTTCAAGAAAAGGAGTCTTGAGCTTCCAGGATCGTCCCTGTCTCCTACTCCTCCCTCATCGCTCACCAGTCCACTGTCTCCTCCACCGTCTTCTCCGTCGAGTATCTGCAGCTCTAACGCGAGTTCCACTTTGCAGCAAAACGTGTTCCAGTTCTCTCTGTCCCACAGCAAGCCAGTGCAGCCTTTGTTGCCGGAGAAGGCCCTCATGTCCCCAACACCGTCTCTACAGCCGTCGGATGTCGAGTACGAAGGAGACAATTCCGAGGATTCGTCCCACTCGGCTGCGTCACCCATGAGAAATGCAGTCCGGGCGCCGAAGGAAAATAAAGTAAGTCTATTATATCAGTTGAAGACCATTTTTAACAATTTATCGATATGAAATTATATTTAAATGCGCAATGATTCAGTTAAATAGTGTTTCAGCAAAAACAATTAATGAAATTTAATAAAGTTTCGAAGTCTTATATAACTAAATAATAATAGAAGGTTCAGATAAAATTGCATAATTTAAAGCAATCAGGTGAAACTAAATTTTGCATTTAAGGCAACCTATATCTACTTTTTATCTAATACTAAACTCATAAAAATACAAAATAAATATAGTAAAAATTGTGTTAAAAACACTAGGGGAAATTGTTTAGTATTCGTACTATATGTGTTGAATGCTATAAAGTTTATTAATTTACTTTACCTCATTTGTATTAATATTATTTGACGTACTTCTCTCAACATATTCTTAATCCACAATTTATTTTTATTTACAGATGGCGCCTCCGCCACTAAATTCGGGCATCATGCACTATGAAAAGTCAAATACCTTCACCAGCAGCGCTAAGCCTATAGTGCTGCAACCTTTGCTTGTCGAAACGCTGGTCAAGACCACATCCAGTTCAAGAACCGAACCCCGAGCAGCTGTATGCATATCTAAAACGGAAATAAACCTACGGGGACAAAAGAGCGCACCTGCTTTACAGAGAAAGTCTGCAGATACTTCAAGCATTCAAGAGTACTTGAGATCCAAGAAAGAAGCGAAATTATCCAGCAATGGAAAAGACTACAGACCCAATGAACCTTTGGTCGACTGCATATCCCCCATGCATGTGACCACCACCACCACTGAAAACAGAAATGGGTCATACCAGGTACCACCCGATTTCCTGGATGGTCATGCACCGTTCACAAATGGGAACACCCAGAACGGACATCAATCTGCAAGAAGCGTTTACAGCAACGGTAACTCACTTAACCATGAGCAACCCAAGAGCCTCTTCAGTAACGGCAAGAATTCCGAAGAGGTTCCCGTTGGAAAGTTCAGGGCCTGTCCTCTGAATCTCCAGGATAGGAAATCCGAAAAAAGCAGTCGACGACAATTGCACTCGGACGACAGCGAGGACGAAGATGACGATTCTCACTCCACCTTGAGTCATCGCACTGAAGACTCACGACATACGACGACTGATGACTGTTTGTCCGATGCGACTACCGATTCTTTCGAGAAACCTCGAGTTGCCAATGAAGTTCCGTCTAATTTGCGATCGACCCACGAGGACTACGCGTCGACCGAGGGTTACCTGTCGGACGCATCGACGGATGTGTCCCTACGTCGATTTACTCATCGACAACTGGATGCCAGCACTGAAGAATACCTGTCTGATGCCACTGCAGAGTCGCCCGATCCCGATTGGGTCTCAAACCGTGATAATCAGGATTTCCGTAACAGGTAAGGCAGTGTATCTAAAATAATTTTTAGGGTTTTGTAAAGCTGACCTTTAAATTTTGACCATTAAATTCAGTTGTCTTCTCTCAGAAAACTACATAACGAACAGTTCTTTTAGTTCCCTTTTCTTTAACCCTTAACGCTAGGAAGGCTCCGCTATGGGGACATTTTCGTTATCTTTTAAATATATAGATTCATTTTTATAATGTAAAATTGGTACATACAGCCCCCGAAATAAAATGTCAATTATTGTGGCCAAATGGCGGCAGTGAAAAGAAAAGAAACGACACACACAAAATTCTTGAGACTTCAAGAGTTAGCCACACACCATAAATCTGTTGATATATATTATAATAATCCATCTGCAGCGTTAAGGGTTAAAATATACGAGAACGGCATGATTTTGTGTTTAAAATAGATAACTTTATTTTTTTCAACTTTGTTCTCTTGCTGATTCCAAACAATTTATGATTTTTCACCTTTAAGCATAAGCATTCTGAAGGAAAGAACAGGAAGAGAAATAACTGTTCCGTAGAAATAACGCAAATGTCAAAGATGTTGTTGGATGGAGGGGTTAAAAATGTAAACAAAACCCTCAAGAAAGTCTACAACACTAACATTTACAAAACAACCATTTTTTATTCGCCACGCCATATTTATATCGTCCTTTTTTTTATATTGCAGGTCATACATCACACGTAACAACGAATCCCAAGCCCCAGCAGCGGGCGGTACCGTCGACTTGCGCCCCAAGCGTCTCAGCCAGCAGAGGACCGTTCTTAAGGCGTCCGTCGAACCTTCGGGAAGCGTCCAGAAGTTTAAAGCCCTGGCAGAGAAGTGGGAGCAAAGGGCGGATGTGGTCACTTCGCCCCCGCCGCCGCCCCTGCACACGGCACTGCCGGCGCCCCTGCTGCCTAAAAAGGAACAGCCCCGGACGGCCACTGTTCCTCTAGCCTCCGCCCTGTTCTCTAGCCCCAGTTCAGGCGCATCCTCTAAAGGGTAAATAGGGTTGTATTAACTTTATAATGGTACACATTTCTGTTGTAACGTTAAATTAATATATCGTGCTCATTTTCAAATCGGAATCAAATAATACAACGTAATAAATAAAAAATTATTTTTAAAAAAACATCGGTTTTAATAACTTAAGGAACATTCTCCAAGGAAGAAAATCGAACAATGCGTTTGGTCGTGATTGCGTAACAAATTCACAGAGAAACCAACAAAATGCTGATAGGTCGAGTTAAAACAGGACCTCGCTAGTGTTCCATCAAAAATATTAAATAATGTCTTATAAAAATTACTTTGTGCGACATTTGTATGAGTGTTGAAATGCCTGTTTCAATAAAAATAATACACACTATTAGACATCTAAATTTTTTTACTCTGATGTTAGGCGTTTTTTTCTCTCAGATGCGTTGAAAGAGGCGGACATTAAAAGCACGTAATAAATAGAAAGTCAGATTCCAGAAAGAAAAAATCAGTTTCCAGTAGAAAGTCAGATTCTAGTATAAAGTCAGGTTTGTTACTACACTACAACTTGATAAGCCTAATTACAAACCGTCTGTTGTCCACTTTGGAGTACAAACCAATCACATTTTAAAATCACACTTTTTCCGAATTAATTTTTATTTCTACACTTGGAATTAAGCAAATTATGTTATTTTACACATTAAATAACATACTTTACTTAATTCCAGGTGTAGAAATAAAATGTATTACGACAAAAATATGATTAAAAAATGTGATTAGTTAGTTCTTCAAAGTGGACAAGAGACATTTTAGAATTGGGCGTCTCAAATCAGCTATAGCTATTATAAAAAAAATCCCCATACAAACTCATGAAATGTCAATTTCATAGTTGTCTAGTTCTTGTATTGACCCGGTGATATAATATTCGCCAGCACTTTCGTAATTCGTCCATATATTTTTTATTTAAAAAAAAAATTAAAAAGCCATATATGTTTAAGGCATACAGCGCCATCTTTTATTAAGATTCGAAACTATCTTCTACTCTACCTAAACCACGGCGAGTACCTAACAAACTATAATACTAATACAAATTAGAAATATTCAATTAAAAAGAAGAGGATGCATAACGCTTTCTTGTTTTATCTAAATTTAAGTCTTTGAATCGACTTTGCTTAACTATCGTTATTAAATTTTTATTGGAAATATAAGATAATCACACAGTAAAATGTGGAGTTATTATATCACTCACTATGAGGATGAAAATCAATGTACGATTGTCAATTGAAATTCTAAAATATGTTGAATTATTTATAAATCGTTTGCAAAAATAAATTTGTCTTGTTCCCGTACACTCGACAGCAATAGCAGCTAAATGTATTTCCAAGAATTGAAAAGAGCGTCGAGAGTATCTACTGTTTTAAAATGAGCTTTCTGTATATTTCAATTTTTCGAACACTAATCAACAATACGGATATTAGTTATCTATCTCAATAAACATCTTATAATTTTGTAGTAAACTAGATTCGCAAGTAGGGGGAGAAACGCTTTTTCAAAGTGAAATTAATTTTTCGAAGAGAGACTCGAACAAAAGCTATTACACTTTTAAGTGTAGCATATTGGGAAATGTTGTTCAAATGCATTTCAAACAGAGCATTGTTTTAAAAAACATTTACTTTCTTAATGAATAAAACTTTACATTAAAAAAAACCTCTACTACTTAATCCAGTTAGTAATGATTGCAAACATTCGAACTAATGAAGAAGCCTTAACTTCCTTATTTTAAATTTAAATAAATTGCTATTTGTGCCTAACTGATAATATACAACTTATTAATGATGTAATATAATACAACTTATTAATGATGTAATATACATTTATTGGAAAATATTTAATTTTAAAGGTTTAATCCTTATTTTCTTTTATTTTATTTTTCATTTAATTTTGCGACGTTAATATGCCTGAGACTTGAGTATGTTTCTTATTCGGATAATTCTCCTCCCCCTCAATTTTACTTTTGTCAAAATGCAAACATTGACACGGTTGAAAAGTTCAAAACAATGGAGTTCACGAAAACTCATAATAAAAATGACACGAATCGGAGTTTTGTGTAAGATATATCTATGGAAATTATATTTAAAAAAAAACATATATTTTACACTCTTATTACCAGGTATTGTTATTGTTAAAATCGTAATTATTGCTAACTTTTGTAATTGCCTGAAAATAAAGGAGATATCGCCATGTAGCTCTTACTACAGTTCCATTTGATTGAAGATAAAACAGCTTCAAAACAACACATGGGTTACAAATCGTTCGTTCCTTTTCCAAATAACAAAATGCCGACTTTGTTTTTATTCCTTTGATTTCGTTTTCGGTTATTTAACAAATGACTGCTAAATTACTGATGATTAGCAGCGTCTTATCACCGAATTTTTGTGACACAAGCTTAATATGATTTTCGCACTTCGATTTGCACATATCAATATTCAGAATTCCGTCATATAATTTGTAATATTGGAATTTTCTAACTATGACAACTAATAAACCTACATTGGTTTTATTAAAGTGCCAAATTCCGAAGTCATACTATATATTGTCTATTACAGTGATGTGGTTCTCAACATTTTTGTAGTCACTCATGTACCAATTTAAAAAACTTTAAATTTACGAGTATCCCCTTCTCTTATAACCCTTCTCCGCTAACAAAGTTTTTATTTTCTTAGGCAGTAACGTTCTTAGGCTAGCTGGCCAATTAATCAAATGATTCAGATTGATGACATATAGGCTTTTATTTTATATTTAAATTATTAATTTTTTTTATTATTTTAGGTGTTTTCCGCCATTACTTATATCTTCTCGTACCCCCGAGGGGTACGCGTACCACAGGTTGAGAACCGATGCTATTAAATAATAATACACACACGATGCAATAAATAAAATTTATTTAAGTATTATATATAATTTAATTAATAAATAAATAAATAAATAAATACAAATATAGAAAAGGATTGAACAAGACTGGAAAATTTCCGCTAGATTCATTTACATTTTCCCTTTTCAACGAAAATTTGAGCCCTCCTTCGTTTAGCGCTCCAAGCGGACGTTTGTGTCACTTACGCTTTGATTACACTTACGTCTCTAAGGGAACTCCACTTACGCCTCTAAGGATTCTGTTTCGTGATTGAGTATTTGTCAAATTCGCAGAAAAAAAGACCATTTGGGAGGTTGGCCCAACGGATCACGAATCGAAAATCCCTCTTTTGAATAAATGCAATTCGGTTCTGTCGAATATATATCACTCGTTGGAGCCTTCGAGATCCAGACTAGGAAAGCGAATCTGCAATTTTAATCTTAATTGCGATATGCAAATGCGCGACTTTTAAAACCGGCGAATTGACACTCTTATCGAAGCAGCGAAGGGCTGTCTCTCAACGCCTCTCTAATCACTCTAGGAAGACTGACGCCCGCTTGAAATAAACAAGTGGCCGCTAAAAAAGATAAACAGGAATAAAAATGACTCAGCGCTCACAAAAGTCCATCGAAAAGTGCCTTGCACTCACTCGACTGATTCCATACAAATAAATCTTGAGTCAGTGACTTGACATTACTTTGAAACACGCTCATTCAAACAAAGTCCATAACACCAAGAAACGATTTGTTGTTTCATGCCAATGACCAAACCTTCCGTTTCAACTATACATAAATAAACCTTCATTCCAAATCTTTAGCACAAGTTGCGTAATTCAGTGTCTGATTGTATAGTATAATGGTAACTATGTGTAATTTTTATTCGAGTATTTCACTTATTTTTCATCTAAAAAACACTAAAAAAGAACGATTTGATTCAAATTATGTAATAAAGGTATTTTGATTTGAAAACATTAACGCAGCCCTTTGATGTACACTGATCAGTGCTATTGGTAATTTTATTTCGATTGACACAAGGCCTATTTGAAGCAATATTTTCAACTGCCCAATTACTTAGCACAGAAATTGAAATTCTGAAAATATCAGTTTGTTTGGGCCACGAACCACGATGGATTTAAAGTGAACCAGCTCTCTCTACATGGAGAATCTTCCCGCGAGAATTGAACTCGCAACCCTTTGATCACGATCTCGCAGCTCATCTTTCCCAGTAACAAAAACTGTTTCTGGGAACCCCTCGTGTATCCCCATACATGAAAAACCTAACATTAACACGTATGGCAAACGTTAACTTCTCCATTTCGGAATTAAAATTGAAAAAATTAACAAACATTCGTGTTTTTTTTTAATTAATTCGTCTTATTTTTTCATTTTATTAACAGACACCTATGCAATTTCACTGCTGACCAATTTTAATTTATGATAGGACATTTAAGCCATGACTGCCAGTTAGAATAGACTCTGGATTAACATTGAACAGGTCCACAGGATAAACTTTATTGTCATGCTTATGGGAGTACTTAGACTTAGAAATTAACTTGAACCCGACTCAAATAAAATCAATGAACCGGAAAGGGTTGAAATGGAAATAAAATAATGAAAGAGCGTCTCCAGATGTTTCATTACGAATTGTCTTACTTTCATGGACGCTAGTAACTTTTACATGCCATTTGGTTAGCTTAGAACATTCATCAATTGAGATGTTTGGTTACCGATTCGCAAACTTTTATCGAACAAAAAGCGAACTCTAAACAGAACATTCAGCCCATCCAAAACATGGTCATTCTTCTAAAAGACACATTGGTTAAATAAAGAATGTTTTTAAAAAACGCAAACCAAAAGTACTTTAAGAATCTACATCCCATGCATTTCACGGGTATTAATGAAGATTATTACGCGTCGGTAAATCAACAAGTTCTTTGTCGCCCCTATTCGGCTGTGCAGTTGCTATGTCATCAAATTACACATCGTAAAAAGCCATTAAGAATGTTCCTGCTCGCAATGGTTGGCAGCGCAGATGGATCTCGCACCTGTTGCACATCCCTCATGTTCAACAAGTTGGAACGATTCTGGTAGGATGCGAGAGTCATCAGGACTGTGCGAAGCACCCCCTTTGAAAAGTGAAAGAAAATTCATTGTGTTAACTAAAGTATCTTCTGCACACAATTAGTCTTTTTTTATATACAAAACCTCAAACAAGTGAAAAGGCGGTGACATTAACTTCCTTTACCAATGGAGTGGATTCGGAAACAAAGCTTACCATTCTGGTCTTAATGAAGTTGTTTTTTTTCATTGACGTAGTTCAGTAATGGAGATGGACTACGTAAAAGGGTTTTTTCTCCATTTTCGCCCTTTTCCTTTCATCCTTTTCTTCTAATTTAAAAGTATGATGCGGTTTTTTGTGCTCGAAACCATCTTGAAATGTGCAATCTTTAAAGAAAATAAGACAGATGCAGTTTTGAATTTTTCTATAATATTGTTTCCTTATAATAAAGAAAATACTTTAACTCCTTGAGGGATCAGTGAAATATCATGTAAGTTTGTTTTGCAATCAGAAGTATTTCAGAAATAAAAAGTTTTAATTTATATTTCCAATACATTCTTTTCTTTAATTATATAAAAATATTTTTTTTAAAAATTTTTTAGTAAAGAAAGATTTAAAAAGTACCTCCAAATTTTTAAATTCGAGTAATGTTTCAAAGTAGAGGTTTTTTTTATGAACCTTTATTTAAGTATGTAATGTTGTTGTAACGTTTCTTTTTACTTTTATTTTCTGATCTATTCCAAATCACTTCTCTTTTCCGCTCATGATATTCTAAATTACTATTCAGATTTCAACTGCGCATCGATCTCAGGCAAATTACATTCCACTCTTTTGAGCAATGTCTTCAACAACATTTTCTTATCCTTATATAGTCACGGGAATGCGTGTGAACCGAAATTTATTTTCACGTTGGCAAGAACATCTCTTAAGCAGCCCTCGTAACATTGCATTCCTAACTCAATCGTCAAACATGTCTGTGTCCCTGGCTTTTTGGACGATTTCTCCAACTGAAGCTGAATACACCAAATTGAAAAATCTAATACAGATCTTGAACTTTATCACCGAAGTCCATAGTGTAACTTTTTATACTTAAAACGAATTATTATATATGTATTGCTGAGAAAACTGGTTATATACGAACGGATTTAAACGTTCGTATCCCTCAGATTTAATGAAAAAAAAATTTAATGTAGTTTTTCCTTATTCCTAAGTGAATAACTACAAGTTTTTTTTTTTGTGAGTGCATGCTTATGCGCTTTTCTAGCAATATATTCCCTCTATAAAGACAAAAATGGGTATTAATACATGTAGAAAGGACCATTCATTTTCTAAAAATGTGTACGAATCCTTTGTGTCCACAGTGACCCCTTTAAGAACTATATGTTCATGTGACTGACTCACTGGACAAATTTGTAATGTATTTCGTTTTACAATAAAAGGGGCTCTTTAGAACACTTAAGTTAACAGGCGTGAACAATAAAAAAATAATCACCAAAATGACAAGGAAAGTTTTCCTAATAAAATAAAATACCCTTTCAACATATTTGCTCGTGAATTCCTCCTATATAAGGCCACAGAATCAATAATATAACCCACAGAATTCCTTTTTTTATCACCCAGAGTGTAAAGGTCACTCAAAATAAATCTGTCTTTTCCTCATGCCCACCACTATTTCCAGACTCTTTCCCTCTCCTTATCGGAAAAGAATGCTTCGCACTCGTTCCTTCCAACTGGAAGTGGAGCTTCATTTCTTGAGGCTGCACTGTCTTTCGAACAATTTATCTGGGATTTGCGGGGTCATGGATTCGCTTCCAAACCCACGTACTTGCTCGTGGATTCGGCAAGGGCGCCCCTGTTATCAGTTGCATTTGGAATGTTTCGTACCATTTTTCCCTTTATAAATAACTCTCATTGGACGCGATTCTCTTTTGGAGTACCTATGAGAATTGTTGTGTGAGTTGAGAATTAAGATAAGATATATAATACATTTTAATTTACACGTAAGCTCTTTTAAATGGCAGCTCTTAAGGGAGACCCGAGCCCCAAATCCTAATTTGTTTATTAATGAATTCAGACATACCATTTTTTTTTTATATTATTAGAACATCTTTTTCTAAACAATAATCAAAAACAAAAATATATTTAAAAAAATTATTTTTGTTGTTTTTTAAGCTTAAAAAGACTTTTTTTAAAAACACTACTCCTCTTTTAATTTTTAATGTTTTTAAATTTTTTTAATTGATTAAATAACGTCAAGGTACATACTATAAACGTATGTATAGACTTTTGCAGATTTGTGTTTTAATTGTCTTCAAAAATTTGTTTTAAGTTAAAAACCCAAAAATATTCAATTTTTTAAGTTTAATAATTTGTAAAAAAAATAATTTATAACTTAATTTAAAAAAACTATACATACGTTTATAAAACAAATATTAGAGCTTCAAAAACTATTAACAGTTTAGTTTTAAGTTAATTATTAACAAAGCCTTAGCATTTTAAACGTGACCAAAATTTAAAAAAAATATTTTGAGTAAATGACGATTGTTGCAGACGAAATGTATGTAGAGAGATGATAAATGGTATATAAACATCTAAACAAACATATGTTACGTTTCTTTTACCGTTTTGAAATTTTCTACACACCTTCTTAAGTACGTTTAGCAATATTTTACGAAGAAAAAAAATTTAGCAATTTTTCCGGATTTTGGGGCTCGGGTCCCCCTTAAGTCAAGTCATGCTGTAAAAAAGGATTGAAATGTAATTGGTGTTATATTGAAGGAAATATTTAGGGGATGTAGTAAAAAAGTATGTATTAATGAATGGAATAACAAAATAATAATATTAACGAATTAATTAATGTTTTTTTATTTTATTATTATTACATGAAATGCATTCAAATCATAAAAATTAAGTGGAAAAAATTATTTTAAAAGATAACATGCAAACAAATTCGTCAACCATTTTATATGAAACAATTGTAATTAGTAAAATTAATAATTATTTCCATAAAATAATTTAAAGATTCGTACATATACACGAAACATTATCTTATTCACTTTCTGCACCCAATGGTCATCAAAATGACCGTTGATACTGCAACATCGAAATTTTTTTGCTCAAGCTCTAACTTTATGCTCTTCAATCATAAAGTCGTAGAATATGATATGAAATAATTTTAAAACAGCTGAACTGGCAACACTGGACTCTATTTCAAATTAGTTACGATTCTTCGTCATAGTTGCCTACTTAAAACATTTTATGTTTGTGGAATATGTATTTATTCTAAAAATATTCATTATCCTATATTGCATACTATGCAGGACAAGTAAAAAAACATTTTTTTTTTACAGAAAAAAAAATCCGGTATGTTGTATCGGAGCACGGCCAGAAGCTTTTTACGTGAAACGTCATCAGTTGGTTGAAAAATAAAAAATTGATCACTAACGAAACCTCCCCAACAGAATAAAGATAAACAAGCTATTTCGTCCAATCCCGCGGAGCCCCATCTACGCCCATTAAATCCTTTGATTTATTTCAAAATTTTAGCATCCAATTTACTATTGAACGAAACAAAATTCATGCCAATATCATTTATTTGCCACAGAGTTACAATGTCGGAATGCCCCCCCTCCCCCATAAAACGTACCATGTTCCTATTCTGATACCACACGTAGATTATTTTGAAGACGTTCCATGCCAAAATCCTGTCTAGTCATACTCAATTTCCACCAAAACTTATCCTTTTATGTAAACGTTTCTTTTCCCTCTTTCAGAAAAGGAAGCAGTCTTCCGCCTTCCCTGATGCCCAGGAATTCTTCGGAGAAGAAGCATCCTCTTCCACCTCCTCCCCTGCTGAAATCGCCTCCTGCAGAGCCCCAAGAGGTGGAGACCAACGGATGGAGTACTCACTATGAGGCGGTGAGTACAGAGGGAAGATGTTTTGGGATAGATTCCTCCTCGAACAAGCCCTTTGCGCCGGGGTTAATTTACATTAAAAAAAATTCAGTAACTAATACACTCAAACCTGTTTTTGTGCGGTGGATAGGGACCGCATAAAAAAATCGACCAAAACTTCACGAGTAGCTATAAAAAATAGTTTTCGCAACACAATTTTTTTTTATGCGTTGAATAGGGACCGCATAAAAAAAAGTCTCACATAGAAAATAACTCAAAACCTTACGAAATAACTAGGAATTGCTTTTTAAACGAAATCAAGACACGAAGCTTGGCAGCTATTTGGAATCTCACCAAAACTTTTGGAATCTGATTTTGAAAATACACATGCGAACATTTTTAAATATTTTATTTACATATGTACTTATTTTACACATACAAAACTTTTCAAAACGTATAACCATTACCCTTCGTAGTCTGACAATACGCGAACATTCTTGTGGTAAACTGATTCAAAATCGCTTTCGTCAATTGAAGATACTACCTCGCACTCGTTTAGAGTTGACTTTTTTTCAGTTACCATGTAGTCGGTGATTAGTTTTTGCGACGACTGTTGTTTCATTAGACCCTTGTATATGTCTCGGTAGCCAGATAATCAATTATGTTCACATTTTATTGAAATTTTCATATACCGCACCAAAAAAATCGAACAAAAAAAGACCGCACAAAAACAGGTTTGAGTGTACTTTAAATGTATGGATAATATCGAACTACACTCGTCTTCTTAAAATTTAGGTTTTTAGATACTAATAAAGCTCAATAACACGTAAAATAATTGAGAAAATACCAGACCCTATTCCATTGTAGTAATCTGCTACACTTAGTAATCTAAAAGAGAAGGAAAGACTAATAAAGAAAAACAAATTACGAGAAATGGCTAGATACGAACTAGAACAAAAAATTTGAACAGGATAACAGTTAATTATGGTATTTAAGAATATTTTATAAATTGCCTTTATTGGGAGAAACACACAAATAAGAATGAAAATTGCCTAAATTTAAAAACCAAGGATATATATGTTTATAAATTAAAACTGCATTAATTTTTTAGAGCTAAAAATATTTTAATAAAAAAATACCGTTAGATGAGCTGGTAGAAATATTTATGAACTAAGAAATACCATAATATGAATTAATAGATATAAAAGAATGACCTAAATTTGCCAACTGTTTAGTATAATATTTTAAGAAATCTAACAATATTTCAAGGCAGAGCGTTATTACTTCTTCATCTAAAATATACTAAATATTGGGTTACTTTTTATAAATGTAAACGAAAATACTGTTGTTGAGGCGCCGGATTTGGGAATATTTTAATCAAAAATGGCCCAATTTGAGAATAATGGTTCATTAAAAATCACCATGGAATGACTTAGAAATTAGGTTTGTAAACTAAAAACAACAGGAAATTTTAGAACTTCTAAAGTCCCGTTTAAATTACCAGGTATAAAAAGTACATCTGAAAGTCATTTACAATTTTTCTATTGCAATTTTCTTTACTTTTAATAAGTTTATGGAAATCCCTTAAAACCAGTAATTTCTAGCATTTGTCCCAATTTATAAACCTTCAAGATTAATTCTGCTTTGGTTCCAGCATAGATATCGATAATTGCGTTAGAGTCGCAGCAAAAATTCCAATTTGTTTTTTTCTATGAGAGACGCGGGTATGTAACTCTTCTTCGAGTTGTCTGTAGACAACCGTATTGATGTGATAGCCGTGAAAACAATAGCTATAAATCTGGTACCGGATTTGACATCGTAACCTCTCTAAACTCTCATTGTATATTAGATTAGGAGTGGTAAGCAATTGTGAGAGGGGAGTGTCGCTCATAAATGCTTTATTACATTTCATTTGACCTCCATTTGTACACAGTGACATCTTTAAACCTTTTTGAAAATAATGAGAAAATATGAATGTAGTTATACATGTTTGACATGACAATTATCTTTTTCAAGCGTTTATAATTTTGCATCTATCACTTTGAAAGCACTAGTTAGTCTATTGTGCGTCGCTTTTTTTGTGAATTAGTTCAAATTGGTACGTTTGCGGCGTTTTCTGAAATTGAATGGGAGGTTTTTCCGAGTTAAAAATTATAGCATAAAACTGCGTTTTTAAATTAATCTGGTTACTCTACTTTATTAAAATAATTTTTAGACTTTCTTTCGCTTGATAATTTATCTTAAAAATGTATCTGAGCTTTTTTTTTATGGGTTTAACCCTGCGGAGTTCGCGCTTCATAATGCAAGGCGAATCGAATTGGATGGAAGACGAATTGGATGTGACGTATTTTAAAGATACTGGATTGACGTCACTTATGTGGGGGGTCACTTCGTATACCCGATACCCCCCTTGAGCTTGAGTGATCTCTTTAGCCTAATTAGTAGAATATCGGCGTATCATGCAAAAAGTGTATAGCGATACATTGGTGACTTCCGGACTGCAGATCAAATGCAACATTCGAATAAACACTTGGGCGTCGAATCAACCACCACAACTTCAACCACTCTTCTTCGAGTTGTCGGTAGACAACCGTATTGATGTGATAGCTGTGAAAACAATAGCTATAAATAAATCTGGTACCGGATTTGACATCGTAACCTCTCTAAACTCTCATTGGATGACGACGGGGCACGGGCATATCAATCATTCGTTCCTCCGTGCGACTCACTAAGAGGGGGCTATTGTACGAGTCCCTTCTTATACCCGATACTCTTCCTTGGGCTTGAGTGATCAGTTTAGCCTGATTGATAGAGTATCGGCGTATCATGCAGAAGGTACTCGGTTCGATTATAAGTAAATGCCAAAACGCTTATTACGCCTTAGAGGTGACTCGCAAGGACTAACAAATGATCGATTCGACCAGATAATTTCGCTCATAGGGAGAAAAGGATTACCAGATTTCCAAATGGTTGTTGGTTTAATTTTTTTTTAAGGATTGTATTACTAAATTATATTGTGAGAGAATGGAGGCAAAGATATGATTTAGACTTCATGATTTTTTATTAAGTTCTGCATAAAGTTTAAAATATTTCTACAAACCTCTCAGGCTCAGTGCGGCCCTTGGGTTTAATGAAAAAAATGGCAATGCGTGGCGTAATAAGTGACAGCCCCTAACAAGAATGTTGTCCCAGTCCTTATCTTTCCAATTTCGTCCCACTTCCAAATCGATTCGCCTTGGATTCTGCCTCTCGGACAAAGCGCGATCTCTGCAGGGTTAAGCCTGTTGATCACTGCAAAAACTCTTAATAAAATTTAGATACTGGATACAATTTAGATACTAAATATAATTCAGGAGAAAACAATCCAGTTATTTTGTAAACATATTTAATTAAAAAGAGTATATTCTTTTTAACTTGATGTATCTAATTAATTAAGGTAATATTTCAAGTTACCGATAATACGCGTTTTTGCCGTACTTCAAATAATTATTTCAACTTGCATCTTGCTCACTACTTTCGATCAAAACAGTATATTTAAAATGTACGATAGAAATAAAGGTAATACCCACTTAAACTGCAAATGGATGTATTTATTTACCTAATTCCTTCGAGATATACCCCGAATAACGATCAATATCCTATCATATAGCTCTAGTACGACGTTAAATGTAGAGAACATGTCCTTGCGTTTTTCTTCTGTAGAGGTTGCGTTTCTCCTCCGAGACGCCGGATTGGTTGGTTAATTAAATTAACCAACCAATGCACGCCTCGGAAGAGAAAACGCAACCGTCTAAGAAGAAAAAAAGCGAATACATATTTCGTACCTTAATTCAAACAACCGAAAATCCAATCATTTTCCTTGTCACAGATGTCTAATGACGTGTATGATGTATGCAAGAATTTCCATGATAATTGAATATGAGTGTCCAGATGACATCACATAACTTTCGACAAATCGATTTTTTTATTTTTGATAATTTTATTATTTAGTACTACTCTCCTACGCGCATGCCCAAATGGGGGTCGTTGATTTATTCTTGTAAAAATTCAATGTCAAGGATAAAATATATACCAGAAATAAGATTAAATTTGGGTTTTAATGCGATTTAGGTTAATAACGCTTAGTAAATGTTCGCTTTTAGAAATAACCACTGATCTCTAAACTGTAACTTCTGGATTGGGCAATGCAGTTTGTTGACCTGAAACCAATTGAAGGTTAAATGACTGTGCCCCACTTCCATTTCTACCTCTATATTTCGTATATTGTTCATGCTCAAATATGCCGAATTGTAGTGCTTTGGGCTATATATTTTTTTAAATTTTCCATTGAAAACCATTTTGAATGCTTTTTTTTTTAAATCCATTGATTTTATACGTACAATATAAAATATCTAAACATGTTTAACATTTCTATAACGGTTTGAGAAGGAAAAAACCCACAAAATCCCCTTTAAAAATTAGTCGGGGTAGAGTAGGTATAGCTTCAACCGCGTCCATAGAAGGAACTGGTTAGGAGCGTTCCAGAATTGAAAGTTAGAATTCAGTGGATATAACTTACATCGGGCTTTTTTCAACATATAGAAGGTTTGGTTTGGTTAATTAACGTCGCACTAGAGCTGCACAGTGGGCTATTGGCGACGGCTCGGGGGCAATCTCGAAGGAAAGGCCCGGGAACACATACACATTCACACACCTCGTTATTTTAGAACCATGGTCAGATGACGAGGAAACACCTGAACTGGCACCCAACGCCTTCAATAGACGTCGGAACTTTGGACCCCGATCAGATGTATCGTGCACCAGTCCCGTATACACGCCAGTATAATTTGTTGGATATTCTGGACAACTGTTTAGCATTTTTGTAGCGAAGCTGGCAACCCTCCGATCGCAAGATCACTACTTTTTTACTTTTCTATGTCAAGTCCATTTCACGGATTCGAACCACCAATCCTCTGATTAGTAGCTGAACGCCTTACCAACTGGGGCTCCAACATATAGAAGAACATACATAACTAGAAGACAGACTTTGTCCATAAAAGTTAACGAATCCGAATGAAGGCAAATTCTGTACATTCAAAAGGGTGGTATTCGTCATCTGGTTTGGAGTCTAACACAACGCATTTCATATGTTTTTGAAAGTTAAGAATAGAAACAAATATTCGATTGAGCGTAAAATTAATCGCATGTGGTTTTTCTTTTGTCTAGCTCGTTAAATCTTATTTGAGTCACCAATAGAGCTCTGCTCTATTAAGCTATTGATAACAATGCATGATCTATCTTAAACAAAAGGCGTGAGAACAGTACCTTGTAATTTGTAACCACATTGTTTTTTTCTTGGTTTCGAGAACAGTTTAACCCTGCCTTGCCAACTGCACGCCTCGGAGGCGGGTAGTCAACTGTGTTCGCAGCATAAAGGTTAGCAAAGAGAAGATAGTAGAAAGCCAATATTAACTTTTATTTAAACAACATAATGCTTATAACCAGAAAAATAAACTCCTATTTTTTTATAACTTATACATGTTTACTAGAATATAGGATCAATTCTAGAATACTAACACTATTTTTGATCTATTGTTGATTCTCTGAGCAAGTGAGCAAATTTTACTCACGTTTGATACTAGATAAATGCTCTTAATTATTTTTAACTGGGGGTTGTAAATTACTTTTATAAATAATGTAAAGAAATAATGAGGGTCTTTAATAGAAAGGAATATCAAATGTATAATAATTAAATAAATAGAAATGAATACAAAAATTTAACATAGAAAGTAAAGATAAACGGCACACTACTTACCAATTATTTCTGAAAGTAAATTGTATTTACAGAGTCGCTCCCTATCAAATTCTAAATAGCATAAAAAATCAGTTAGTATGGATTCAACCACAGACTTACACACGAACTCGATATGGTATAAATCCACCATTAAGAATCCCGAAAATGGAATCTTTAAAGTTCTAATGTTTTGACGTTAGAAATTTTACTATTAGAGAGAAATTTATCAGGTGTTAACACACAAATCTGATTTTTGTTTTTTATTTAATCTCTTTGGTTATTTTTAAGAAGTTTTAAGCCATCCAAGCAACACATTGACATTTTTCGAATCACTAGTGGTGGCGTTAAAATTCAATAACCTCGAAATAAATTACGCGAGGTCCAGTTTGTCTATAAGTCCGTCGGGCCGCCAGTGGATAAAGGCGTTCAGCAGTGGCGGCCCGTGGTCGAAAAAGTTAGTGCAGCCGAAATCATGTGACCCCCCCCCCCCCCCCCCCCCCTTCTCCCCAACTTTCCACAACCATACATGAACGGAAATTCTTTAATATTTATTATTCAAACTCAAATCAAAGTTTCCTTTCAATTTTTTATGAAATGATAACATGCGAAAAAAATAGAAAACACTTATTTTTTGAATATTAAATCAATTCTCTTTTCTTTTAAACTTGCAAATCGGTCAATGATGTCGTCATAAAATGGCGTTGTTTTCGTAAGGTCGTCAATTATTCCTCGTTCGATTGACAGTGTTGATAATGCAGTCAATCGTTCTTCGGTCATGGAGTTTCTTAAATACTTTTTAATTCTGTTTAAGCAAGATAAACTTTTTTCAGCTGTTGCGTTTGTAACAGGAATTGTCAATACCAAACACAGAAGTTTATATACTTCTTTGAATATGTCATTCGTTCCGTTATTATGCATTTTTTTTTATTATTTCTTGTACACTAAAATCCCTGTATGATGAATCGGAATAAAAAAGTTTTAATTCATTTTTTAGTCTATGAATATCACATATCATTGGATAAGAGTTTTCAAACTATCAAAAGCCATTTCTGGGATATTTATCGAAAAATCCTCAAACTTTGAGGAATCGGCGAGACAAAAAAATATAGACATTCGCTATCTTTAAATCTTACGTCAAATTCCATTATTATGGTATCCAAAATTTCAAAATATAACATTTTAAATTTCTTAAACACATCTTTGTGAATTCGGAAGTCATCTTGTCTTTTGAAAACAATTTCTGTTTTCGAATTCGCAATTTCAAAAAAACGTTTGAACGTGTTCTTATTACAGTTTTGTCTTCCATGTTCTGAGTTACCTTGACTTGCTGAAAACAATAATTTATATCTAAAGATTTTTTTTGAAGAATGTCATATAAAACATCTGTTTGTTGAAAAATAAAATAAAAAATTAAAGATAAAAGTGTGAATCCAAAATCATTAAAATAATTCAGAAATCCATTTGCTTGTCGAATCGAAGTTTCATCCAAATTTGGATCAGATAAAATGTTTTCGAAAATGTCTTTGAAGCTCCCATTCATCAGTGACAATTTTTAAAATTTTACTGTGAGAATGCCATCGAGTGTCAGTGCTAGTTGGTATTTGCCGTGCAATTATTGAATTTAGTACATATGTTCTATTTGATGAATGATGAAAAAATGAAGGAATACCACTTAAGTTTGCAAAAAAAAATCCGACTCTGAAATATTATTTACACTTCCATCAGGCAACGCGGTCTTGAGATCCTAGTAAAATAGTCGGTCCCCTCCCCACACGTCCCTCCGATTCACACACGGACCAATCAATTCACAGAATTCCCAACTACAGCTCGAGTTGAAAAAATCCTTTTGAGCTGCGTCTGTGACGTCACAGCCTCATTTTAGCGTGAAGGGGAAGTCATTCCACGTAAGGTTGTCATGGCAACGATGCAGCCGATTTCTGACTTCGCCTTTTGGCTGCAATTTTTATTGACTGAATTTTTTTCCCCTTCTGAATTGTGAATTATGGCAAAAAGGTTTGCTATTTATCGGAGATTTTGTTTACTACCGTAGAAATTTCATTTTCAATTCTAATCTTCATTTAAGAAAATTAGTAAAATATGATATGATGAATTTAGGTGCAGCCCGGCTGTACTTGCTGTAGTGGGCGAGCCGCCACTGGCGTTCAGCTGGTTCGAACCAGTACGATGGACTCGACAAAGAAAAGTAATGATCTTAAGATCGGAGGGTTACCAGCATCGCTATAAAAATACTAGAAAGTCGTCCAGAACATCCAACAAATTATATTGGCGTGTATACGGGACTGGTATGATGAAACTGATCGGGGTCCAATGTCCTGATGCCTATTGAGGTTGCATCGGGTGCCAGCTCAGGTGTAGTCCTCGTCATCTGATAATGGTTCAAAAATACGAGGTATTATTCCCGGGTCTTTCCATCGAGATAGGCCCCGAATCGTCGCCAATAGCCCACTATGCAGCTCTAGTGCGACGTTAATTAAACCAACCAACCAATGTCCTGATGCCTATTGAAGTTGCATCGGGTGCCAGCTCAGGTGCTGTCCTCGTCATCTGATCATGGTTCAAAAATACGAGGTATTGTTCCCGGGTCTTTCCCTCGAGATAGGCCCCGAATCGTCGCAAACAGCCCAATGTGTAGCTATAGTGCGAAGTTAATTAACCAAACCTATAAGTCCGTCAATTAAAAATTAAATACAACATAAATCCATAAACATCAAATGAACGAGACATCGCTTTTCTTTCGTCTAAACCTCCTCTTCTTTCTGCAGCAAGTGACCGTGAGACGCGACAGCAGTGGCAGTAACAGCAGTTCCAGCAAGACGACTCTGAAGGAAGTAGAGGAGACAACAACCTCCGACCTGCAGGACTCGCTGATATCGGAAGCACCTGTTCCCAACTCCTCTCGAACTGCCAGGTGAGTACCTATACCGCTCTTGCCATGCAAAAGGGATGCAACAGCCAATAGTTCCAACAGTTTTTTAAAAGTTGCAAAGAGAAGCATTTTCCGAATCCAAGAAACTGTCATTTCCCCCAATACGAACATTTACAATTTTATTGAAATTACCAAATGGTCATTCTTGGACATTCAAAGTACTTTACAATTAATTGAAGGGGCAAGTGGAAAAAAGGGTTATCTAACAGTTTTGTTTTTAAATCTGATTTTAATGTGGATGAAAGCTTTCAAGGACATATACGTCTTCCCTCAAAATTGTATGGCTCTGCTTGATTTATTTAGGCAAATACAGAAAAGTAAAAATTATATGTTTTATTTATAATGGCTCGATTTCAATAAGCGAACCTAAATGCCAAATAGGCGAAAACGCGCTAATTTTGTTAACCTTCACCACTAATCACGCTCACGATCGATGAATAGGAATAAGTCTCGTGTCGATTTTTTCCTTGGCCACAAATAGTGGATGCTCAACGGAAAGGGACCCTTTTCTTCAAGATTGTTGTCAGTGAAAAGACTATTTATGTCAGAAAGTGATTTAACCATTTCTTCCACTTGCCCTTTCAATTAAAACGGACATTTTTATTATTCCATTTGTCTCGGGCCAATTATTTCAAATTTCACACAATATTATTGAAACATATTCTTTACATACGGAACCTTTCGACAGGAATATAATAAATATTTAACACTATTACGACGTAATCGTTTACGTATACGTAATTTTTGTGTATTTGTCAATTAACCCTTTGGGTACATATGACGAGTGAGACTTGTCATCTGCTTACTTGGACGAAGTTACGGTGGACGAGTCTGACTCGTCATCTGAATTTAAGAAGCAGGCGTTGATGTTTGCGGCACCCCCGCCAGTGGGCGTTGATCGCAAACAATTTGTTGTAGGGTCAGTCAAAATTGGGATCAATTGAACCTCACCAAATCCGTCCCATGGGCATAAAAATCTTCAAATAATTCAGTACTCAAAGGGTTAACGTAACTTTAAAATCTAAATGAATTTAACTGCCAGTGTCTCAGGCAATGACTCTTCGTACTAACAATCTGGGTTCTGACCCTACCTTGTTCGAATATATTCTTACACGGGACATGCTTGAACAGAACATTTTTAATGTTTAAAATTGTTAAATCAATGTAGGATGAAGGCATTGTATTGTTACTACTTTATGTCATAAAGTTGCTGAAATGTAGATAGATTCATTCCCTAGATAAATATATCGTCTCACGGACAACGACATATTCTTCTAATTCACTTGATGTTTTATATAATTCATTTTTTTTTTATCTTCTCCAGCCTAAGATCTGACATGTGGAACAACGAGCCTCGCAACCGACGTGGGGCCGACTTCTCGAGGGCTGAGTACCAGGCTCCCGCGAGGCCCTCCTACGGGGCCAGCACCAAATCCAACTTCAGCGACATCCGCAGGAACTTTGAGAACGGCAACAACAACAACAAGGAGGAGGACAAGTCGGCGATTCGCAAGAAGACGCCGCCCCTCATGCCAGGTAAGGGAATCAAAATGAAAGACATCTTAACCCTGAGAGTAATTATTTACTTTATTTTCATGTTCAAACAAAATTGAAGCGTGTATATATCGGAGAGTTGAGGGGACTTCCATGAGCATATATGAAGAAAGGGGTCTCCGGCCCTATTTTAGTTTTAGCTAGGGGTTAATTAATGCTAATTGGCTTTAGACAACTTTCAGATAAACTCACAACATTAATACGGAGTGGGAAGAAAGAGTGTTTTTTTTTCTTGTCTTAACAGCTCAGAAGCATTTTTAAAGGTTATCTCATTTTAACCAAATATCAGAAGCGGTTCAAGAACTTTTTATACACAAGCGTTGGATTTTGACGCCCTCCTGAAATGTTGCTATAGTCTCTTCCCCAAAACTGAATGCAAACAACGTACCTAGCTTGTATTTGCCAATAACAGCGCCATCTGCAAAAACTACACGCGTAGATAACCCGTGTAGAATGAGCTTTAACGGTAAGAACGTATTTAACAAGAAACAATTGTACAAAAATTATTGAATAATGAATGGAAAGAAGTTGCATTAAGTGACCCAGACCATTCATACAAGATTGGGCACAATACTCTTCACTATAAATATAATCACCGGTAACAGGTTTCAATAACACGGAAAAATATTTTTTCGATATTTTTTTTAAGATCTCTAAAATATAAAAAGAACACACTCGTTATATTTTTCATGAAATAATCAATAAGAAATCTCTCTATATCTTTTTGATATATCTGTAGTTTACGATCGGTGTATCCTATTACTCATTCTTGGCAGAGGAAGATTCCCATCTTAAGTCTTAATCATGCAAAAGAGTTTAAACTGTGGCAGTATCTGATGCACAGCGTGATCTGATTATTCGAAACATCTCAACGCTTTTGATGATTGCTGTATTCCGATATTCCCATTTTTTTTGTGGGCAAACTTTCTGACATTTTGCAACAGCAGCGCCTTGAGATATAATGTTCGACCAACAATCATCTCAAACAGCAGGTTTGTAGTATGGAATTTAACAGAAAAAAAAATTATCGAATCGACTTTTTGTCAAATTGAGATTGGCTATCTTTTAGGATTAAGAATTGAGAAATCAAGATTAGTAATATCGTTAAGGATCATAAATCGCGATATGAAATATTTTAGATAACATCAAAGTGATGTATTATTGTAAGTATTTAAAATTTATTTAAATTTAAATGCATCAGGATATTGTAATCGAGACATCGTGAAATTACTTAACACTGCAGACCCCGCGCTGTGCCTGAAAAGCACAATCCAAGGCGAATTGAATTAGAGGTGGGACGAAATTGGAAAAAATAAGGACTGGAATAGCGTATTTTTGTTAGAGACCGTCGTTTACTACGCCACGCATCGCGATTTAATCCACTTTTGGCTTATCATTAAATCCTACCAAGAACCAGCACATATTCGACTAACGTATAATAAGAAACGACTATCTTAATATATTTACATATAGAAAATTATCGTCTAATTTTCATAAATGTTTTCACTGATGTAAAAAAAATCTTACTTCCAGAGCGGTACAATACCATTTAAAGTTTGGTTTGGTTTGGTTAAATAACGTCGCACTAGAGCTGCACAGTGGGCTATTGGCGACTCAATACCATTAAAGAAAATAAACAAGCAACTACTCGAACTTCTGGACATTATATGAGCGAGTATAGGGGACCACTATATATATTCGATACTCCCACTGGGGCTGAGTGATCACTTTAGTTTGATTGGTAGAGTGTCGACGTGTCATGCAGAAGGTCCTCGGTTCGATTCCGAGTGACAACCAAAAAATGCATAGCGCTACACGAGATCATCTGGTCGATAAGATAATATTTTAGTTCTTGCGAACCTCTCAGGCGTAATAAGTGACGGTTCTACATAGTAAAGGATGTCATGTCTTTCCAATTCGTCCCCCGCCTCTATTCCGATTTACCTTGCATTAAGGAGTGCGAGCTCTACAGGGTTAAATATATTAAATTGGTAATTAGACAAGCTAAACTCGTCCATCGTTCATATCACACAATAAAGAAATTGCTAACAAAAAATTATTTGGTATGAAATTTTTAACCTTTACGGTCGGGTCAACCAGCTCAGGTCAACCAGCAACTCGTTCCAACCAATTTCTTACAGTGGTTCCTAAGAGTCACTTCTCGCGTTGACGCATCAAACCAAGTTGTGCCTGAAAGTCACCTCTCAGCCGCAAAGGATAGAGTAACTGTAACACGCATAATTTGTATCGCTGTTGCCGAATTCAAACAGTATTAGTGTTGACCCCTTTTGTTTGTAGCAAAAGTATGAATTTATAGATGGGGAGGGATATAAGGCCACGCGGTTAGATTCGCACAGGGCCCCGCGGCAGCTAAGGACGACCCTAAAGAAAAAGCTCTAACGACCTCTTACCTACTACGATGGTTAGAACTCTAAAATATAGAGATGATTAAATTTTGTTCCAAGATCTATTCCTATTAACGCCATCTAGTGAGTAGATACTCAAATTTTGGCGGCAACATCACGTTATATACCTAAAAAAACAACAACTAACCCTATTAAGGAGGCAGCATCTTCCTTAATGTAAATATTTATCAAAATAATTAAAAGATTTCCATCTATTACACATTTGGCATTCACAATTATTTAACAAATCCTTCTGTCCTCTACTAGATCGCACACCCGTAGTGACCCAACCTCCAGTTGCCCTCCCAAGACGAGCGTCGTCCTCGTCTACCCAAATTATGTCGTCGGAGGACGACGATGAGACGAGGCGGCTGGTGGAGGCTGCGAAGTCCCAGCTGCAGCTCGAGGGAGGCGGAGGGCTGCAGGTGCTCTCTGTCCTCCTGAGGAGGGAGGGAACGGATGGTGGGAGCGTGGGGATCACTCTTGCTGGAGGAGCCGACTATGAAGTGAAGGAGATTACGGTAAGTGTTTCTGCACTTTTGTACTAAATTAAGAAATGTAGGTTGGCTCTTTTTTTCTGGTGAGAATTCGGCAACTTAGTTTATTGAATTGAATCAGTAATTCTATAGTGGTATTCAAACTGCATTGCAAGTCCATTTTTAAAAAATTTCATGATAGAAACAAGTTTTAGTTTTTTGGTGAGAAATTCACTATTTAAATAGAGGTAGGGCCACATTGTTGTCCAGTCTGGTACAATAGCCATTCGCAGATATTTGCTACTAATATTTACCTTCCCCTGCTGCAATGCAGCGCCAGCGGCATATGCTGGCTACATACTGGCCCAGCCTGGTCCAATGTTCCTTAGCGACTTTGAGTTGGGTTTGGGACTGGAAGGTCCTGTTCGTTATCTCTTTGACTAGCCTTCCAGTCACAAATAACTTTCCATCTTACTACCCCAACCAAAGAATTTTATAAATATATGCAATTTTTTCTATTGTCAATGTTTGAAACACAGTGTTGTAAATATGTTTTGTTGATGTTCTAATATGATTAAAAAATAATGTAATATTTTTTTTTCTCTTGTACAACGCCAATGAAGGTGGCGATCTACCCTTGACAAGGGTTGACTCGCTGTATAAAACTATGCAAAAATTAACCTCCTGATAATTATACTCAAATGACAATAAATCATTCTCCCGGCCACACGGGACAAGAATTTAAATCCTTTAGGTTAGATCATGTAGGTTGGGAGGAAAAAATGCCTTCCAGCCTTAACAATCATCTCCAATGGTTGAGCAGCCACACTACTCGTCCATGACCACCAACCTTGGAACGCTTTGGGCCGGGCTAGACTCGAATTCCTGTGGTCCTGACTTTACGGGGACATCCCAAAAAGATCGTATTTTGACTTCAAAATATTTTAAACAGATGTACATTTCAAATGTAAAAAAAAAAAAACATTTTATCTCGTATAGCTCAAACAAGGCTTACTCAATGCAGACACAAAATCTTCCGTCTATCTTTAGTACTTAAGATATCAATAGAAACCATCGTCGTTCTTAACCCTTTTACCTTTCTGCAGGTGCACAAGGTGATCTCGGGCAGCATCGCCGATCGCGATGGCCGCGTGATGAAAGGCGACCGCGTGATGTCCATCAACAGCAGGGACGTGCGTGGGGTGAGCCACGGCGAAGCACTGCACATCCTCAAGGCACCCAACCCGAAGGTACTTCTGGTGCTGGCAAGGATCGCAGACACGGCATCGGGCCAGCACCGCGCCGACAGTGGAAAGGCAGAAGGGAAGAGGCAGTCGGCACTCTGCCATCAAGGTGGGTGTTGGTTCCTTTATTTTTTAGGGAGTGTAATTGTGTGTGGATTTTGTTTGTTCGCGATGAAAAACAAATACTTGATCATAACAATTATTTTTATGTCTTACAAAAATGTCTTTTTAGTCCTATAAATGATGTTACTGCTATTCAAAAGAGTTAGTAAATTCTCTTAAGTTAACAAGTGTTTCGTAAAAGTTCTGAAAACCGTATCACTGACATTCTATAATTTTGTAGATGCCGAGACTTTCTTGGTGGAACTGCAGAAAGATGCGACGGGTGTCGGCTTTAGCATAGAAGGTGGGAAAGACTCCCCACAAGGGGACAGACCCCTCCTCATTAAAAGACTCTTCAAAGGTAAGATTTCTATCTATAAATCTAGTTGCTGTTAAATTCATCTCAACTTTATACTATAAAATTACATATGAATAAACTTGGAATCAATATTCATAATATATGCATCTCTATAGTCTGTGTTTAATGACAGGAAATGTGCAATCTTTAAATACTTTTCAGCTAGACGCCTCGAAATGTGGGAAAAGAACCGAATTTTCTAGACATAGCTATAAAATGTTCGGGCCTATCACGCCATTCGTCCATTTAAATAACACTGTAAACTCGTTAGAACTGTGAGGAAAAAATAATGCATTAAATGAGTGGAGTTTGTGTAAAAATAAAAAGATTTAACCCTCTAATCCATGAATTTTCTTCAGTGTATGTGAATATACCCTGTTAAAGAGGCATTAAATGGTTAAGTATGTGGATGTTAAATGGTTTGTTATAGTGAGGGAATAATAAAAGTTAAGCCATTAGTACTGCGGAAAATTAACAAGTTATAAATCTTACGTAAACAATAAAAAATATATATATATGCTTTCAATTTAGATAATACTTGACCATAAAGTTGCAATTTCAACTTCGTCGTGTCATTCAAAGTGCTAAAGGTCGTATGTCTAACCCTAGCATTTTTCTGAAAAGCAAAAAGGAACATTGTTTCCTTATGATGATTCTATGGTAGAACCTTTTGACATTTGGATGCGTCTTTTATTGAATTAACTGATGATATAAGAGATTTTGCCACCAGGTGGAAATCACAAAATGACACATATAGTAATAATAATTTAAAAAATGGAATTTTTTACATATGACCTTTTGCACTTCGAATGATGATATGTTATTTTCATGTGTTATCGTATGCCACTCTTTCAGGATTTATTCCAACTACCTGTGCCCGCTATTCACATGAATTTAATTAAAATAAAAAACAATATTTGTAAAAATGTATTTATTTTAAATAGCAGGTTAGATTCCAAATCAAGTCAATAGCCCTTCATGAAACTTAAATGCAGCTGTAATTTTAAAAATTAGAAGAAAAAATTATCGACCCATCGCCAATAACTCATTGTGTAGTTGTAGTGAGACGCTAATAAAATACAGTTTACCTGCGCTCATAAATTATCATTACGATTCAATTGTAGGTACTAGTAAAATTATATTCAAACGTTTACAAAGAATTTCTCAAATAAGTTCTTTTAATTTTCTAGGTGGTGCTGCCGACAAAGAAGGCAGACTCGAAGAAGGAGACGAGATTCTGTCCATCAACAACCACCCAGTGACTAACATGACACGAACAGAGGCCTGGAATTTCCTCAAGAAATTGCCAGAAGGCATCGTCCAGCTTCACATCAAAAAGTCAAAAGCTACAGCTCTAATGGTGTCCTAACTGGAGCTCACTCCAGAAGAATCTTCGACCCGGTGTTTATAAACTTTTTTTAAGGTCCACAACAAGGATATTGTAACTAGATGCGCTTTTAGCTATTGTCAACTATCGGCAATGACCACTGCTATTATGTGTGGAATAAAAACTGCATCGCCACAGAAGCGTTCATGGCTGACCAAGCCCAGAACACAAGAACGTTCATGACTAACAAGTCGAGAGCACAAGAACGTTCATGACAAGTCACATGACTAACAAGTCAAGAACGTGCAAAACGCTTTTTGGTGGAATGTGGCACTGATATATACTCAAAGTTTAGCCATGGATATATTGATGACTATTCAGACGCTATGAAGTGGGTAAATCGTGCGGCTTTCGAGTCTGTGCCCGCACCAAGTGCACCGCATTTAAATGACTTACGGCAACCAACTACACTTGCTTCAAGAAAACTTTCTGGCAGACTGGACACATCACCTAATGGACTCTTCGGATCATCAATGGAACGATTTGAACTCCGTTATAACTCTTTGGGCAAGGGTATTTGCCGAGAAGGATCACACCACGAGCTTTGAAAGCTGATGAATATTTATACACGCTGCGGTGCCTTATTATTATTAAACGAGAGTTTTTCTTAATTGCGAATTTCGGCAGCCCCACTTTCTGAGGATTGAGTCAGGGTCGAGGCCATGTGTAATTATCGTCTGGTTGGGAGACCGATGACCCCTCGTCTTGAACGGAAGTAATGATAGCCGGCAGCTGAAATTCTCAAGACAGGTTTTTTTTCCTTCGACCGCTCAGTAGTAGTAATAATCACTTGAATTTGTGCCAATTATTGTCAGAAATTGTACAGATACCTTTTGATATAGAGGTGGACTGGATTATGTACTGTGTGCAAGAGACTAGTATAATTTACATGTGAATTCTGTGGCTTTTAGATACTTTTTTTTTCATCCGTTTTTTGTGATGATATGTATATGCTCTGGCCGATAGCCTATTTTTTTAATTTATGATTTTCTTTTAGCTTTTATGTTTGCCTCAAAATGGAGTTTAAAAAAATAACGTCATTGTTGGGGTTTACTTCGTCTACGAGCCTTTGTGCAATGCTATTCCAAACAGATTTGTCTTAAAACGCCTATTAAAAAAAAGTCATGGATAAAAATAAAAGATCTTGGGCTGAAAAAATGCCTTATATAGTTATTTACCCATATAAATATTTACAAAATGACACCGGTGTATGTCTTGTTAATCAGGGAAAGTGCAATTTTCAATTTCCTTAAAATTATTAATTTTATCAAAACATCTTAATTCCGAAATGAAATAATAATATATATAAGCAAGACGCAAGAACTAAAACTTGCCTTTGTTACTCTGATCTAAATGACAGCAGTTCTGGTCTACAGCGGTCGCAAAAGGTTGCGACAAATCATAAAAAAAATATTAAATTAAAAAATCTCTATACTGTCTTGACGTATAGGTTGAATGTAGGAAAAATGGGAGATTTGCAAGCAATTATATAAGAGTTGTAAATGAATTGTATAGTGAATAAATCTTATTGATATAGAATTTTCATAAATATAAATAACTGAAATTGATAAAAATTTACATTTTCTTCCATTTCTATTAAGTAAAAACTAGGATTTACATATATTTTTGTAATGCATAGTATTTATGCAATCGTATTTATGCAATCGAGTTAAGACCAGTATTTTTGATTTTCATCTTCCAGATAAAAAACGTTTAATTCACAAAGTGCTCGGTCTCAACCAATTGCCTTCTTTTTATATATTTTCTGGGGGAAGGAGTGGTTTCTGTGATATTATTCCGATTACGCAAAGTACACTTCTCTACTACTCACACTGTGCCTTCTCCTTACACTTTTGGCAGTCGCTGCTATCTCCAATCGTCCAGCAGCCATATACAGCGTGAGCTTTTTTTTTTAATTATTGTTATTATTCCCCTTTGACTTTTTCTAATTCCTTAAACTTTTAGGGGAGAAAACAGTTGCCGATTTTGTATAACTATATATTTGAAGAAATTACTTTGTATTCATACTTACAACAAATAAAGTATTTTCACTACAAGTTGTATTATTTATTGCCAGTATCTTATTTGAATCTTCAGATTTAAGAAGGGAATAAGTCCAAAAAATATTTTTTTTCAGAAATCGAAAAAAAAAAACTGTACAAGGGATAGAGTCGGAGGCGGGTGATTGGATGCTAAAAGGGAGGGGTTAAGATCAAGTGGAAACAAGAAGTGTGTGAGAGGGAAGAACGTGGATCACCTTTCTCTACATGATGATATGCTATTTATCCGGCCTCCGTGGCCGAGCGGTTAAGGCGTTCAGCTACTAATACGAGGATTGGTGGTTCGAATCCGCGCGATGGACTTGACAATCAAGTTTATATATGGCTAACCAGCCCTAAGGCATACAGCTCGATGTTAAGACCGGGGACAATTTCGCCGCCACGACAGCAACCCTGCAAAGCTTAATTTTATTAATTTACTATATTTGTTATCTCTAATTTTAGACTCTGACAGGAAGATTTCTATTTTCTCTCTTTCATTTATTATTTTATTTCAAACTGTATTTTACATCTTGGTAATGTTACATATGAGTTTACATTTTATATTTAACATTTGCGTTAATATTTATAATCATTTCGATAGTTATTCCACTGTCGTTACCACAACAGCCACAGCTTGTGGCCGCTGAGGTTTACATTATATTTGTGGTCTAACAATCTTTTTGCAACTGTTGTTTTCATTAAAAAACACAATACACAATTAACATTCGATAGACTTGACAAAAGGAAAGTAAAAAAATAGTGATCTTGTGATCGGAGGGTTGCCAGCTTCGCTACAAAAATACTAGAAAAGTCGTCCAGAACGTCCGCAAAAAAAATTAACGGCGTGTATACGGGACTGGGGCACGATAAATCTGATCGGTTTCCTAAGTCCCGACGTCTATTGAAGGCGTTGGGTGCCAGTTCAGGTGTTTCCTAGTCATCTGACCATGGTTCTAAAATAACGAGGTGCAGGTATGAATAAATGTGTTCCCGGGTCTTTCCTTCGAGATAGACCCCGAACCGTCGCCAATAGCCCACTGTGCAGCTCTAGTGCGACGTTAACCAAACCAAACCAAAGCTATTTATCCCCATAAAATTATTCCACGGAGATTTATGGGAGCAGAATCGTATACTTACAGTTGCGGACGACTCCTGGACTCCCACGTGGTTGGTACAAAAATGTCAGAGGGGTGGAATGCGTTTGCTTCTATTGTCTGTAGAAGTAGGGGGAGGGGGTATATTTTATTTTTAAAAAGTGCAATGTTAAAAAAAAGTGAAGGGACAACATCCGAAAAAAGTACGGGGACCCCCCTCCCCCTTTTTGCTCCCCGAATCACCGCCACTGGATAGAGTTTTCATTCAATAACCACCAAATTTTTAATGGAACTTTAGAACTCTATTTAGGTATAGAGCAGTATACTTGAAAACAAAGTATATACCCAGATTTTTTTATAGAGTTGGAAAAAGTGGTTGGATTTATTTCCTTCTTAAACCTTATGAAGTTTTCTTATATCTGCCTCTAGGGCCTGGTTACTGTTTTTTTTTTCTATCCACTCGCACGTAGAGCGAAGCTTGGTGATACTTAAAAGCTCAAAAAGTCCTTTTTTGGTCTCTATTTATTCCCTTCTTAAATCTGACTATTTATTTTCACTACTATTTATTGGAAGTCATCATGAAGGTAAGAAGTCATAGCCTAGTTAGCAAGGCCACGCACTAGAGATTAGAAGTAACTTTTAGTACTCGAGCTGAACAATGATGAATATTACAGGGTAATAGTTTGATCTTGGGTAAGTGCAATCAAAGACTCAAATGCAAAAGGAGGTTGGTCATATTAAATTTGCGATGATCTAAATGTACTTGCGTTAGTCAAGACGTTTTGGTTAAGTGCCTGGCACATGTCCCTGCGTTTTTCATCAGTACACGCCACGCTTGACGTCTAGTGACTGGTTGTTTCGGAAGGAAATCAACCAATCCAGTATATCGGACGTCAAGAGCAGCGTCTACTCATGAAAATACGAGTACATGTGGCAGGCGTTAAAAATTAAAAGCATGTTATCGCGCTTTTCTTCTGTAGCGCTCCGTGGCCGAGCGGTTAAAGGCGTCAGCTGGGAATCTGAAGATTCCTGGTTCGATCCTAGGCGATGCACTCGACAAAGAAAAGTAAAAAAAGTCATGATCTTGTGTAGAATGTGTCTTTTCATTTAGATAGATTCTGCACTGTTAAAAATGGTTTTGTAAAACATCGTTTTATCGAATTTTTAGTTAAATATGACAAAAAAATTTTGTTAGATTTTCACAAGCGACGAAATATTTTGTTATTGTTGACGAATATACTTCTCATCTTTGACAAAATATGTTATTGGAGTATTTAGAATGCGTCTGTTTCGTCAAAATGACGAAAGGTTCCAAGAATACGAGCATGCATTTTCAATGCCGTGAACCGTCGCCAAAAGCCCATTGTTTAGCCCTAGTTAGACTTTAATTCAACCAGATATTTGTAGACTCGGCCTAACCTATATAAAAATATCTAATACCCCTGTAAGATGGTAACCCGTGTAAATTCGATTGTATGTAACATAAGATCTATATTGAGTTAATTTTACCTAAACACTTTAAAGTCTACCACTTGCAGAATTTCAATGAATTAGTTGGTTGGTTTGTTTAATTAACGTCGCACTAGAGCTGCACAGTGGGCTATTGGCGACGGTTCGGGGCCTATCTCGAAGGAAAGACCCTGGAACGATGCCTCGTATTTTGGAACCATGGTCAGATGACGAGGACAACACCTGAGCTGGCACCCGACGCCCCTCAATAGGCGTCAGGACATTGCACCCCGATCAGATTTATCGTGCACCAGTCCCGTATACACGCCAGTATAATTTGTTAGATATTCTGGACGACTTTTTAGTATTTTTGTAGCGAAGCTGGCAACCATCCGATTACAAGATCACTACTTTTTTACTTTTCTTTGTCAAGGCCATCGCACGGATTCGAACCACCAATCCTTTGATTAGTAGCTGAACGCCTTTATCCACTGAGCAACTGGAGCTCTTCAATGAATTAGAGAAGACTAACTGACACATAAGTTCGATTACTAAATACTTTTTTAAAAAAAGATTTTACATGATATTTTTAATTTTAGACTATTTTAAGTACCGATTACAAATAAAACTTATTGTAAACAAATTTATTAATTATAAATAAATCGTAATTAATTTTAATAAAATGTATTTATAATTTTTATTATTATTTTAAAATAAAATTTAAATTATTGTACAGCTAGGGCCGCAAGCTCAGATAGGCCGCAAGCGGTAGAATTTTTTTTTACAGAAGTATATATATATTTTTTACAGAAGTTCGATATTTGTTAAATAACCCAAATTTACTCAATTCTGTCGCATGGCTCTTAATATTTTGAAAAATTTGTTGACTGTAAACGCATTTTCTTGTTTCCCTTCAGGTTTTAAAATTGATAGTACTAATCTAACATGAAGAAACTTTTGAAGTACATATATTATTTCAAAGTCACAGACGGAAGAAAGTGGAAAAGGGGGGAGGGGGGGGGGGCGCTTGGAAAATTTCGACTAAGACCGCAAATATCTTAAATCCGGCGCTGAGTATCACGTACCATGATAGGCTGCTATCGGAGGAGAAAAGTAACCCCAAACGAGAGTTCGAAGGGAGTATTAGCCGTTTTTTAAAAGCAGTGTCATTTCCCGGTGCCATATAAAAAAGTGAATTTATTTCTACAATCTAAGTTAAAAGGCCTAGCTTTTAAGTTCGAGGTAAGGTTAAGGCGGCCCTGTCACCTGCGTACCACTTTAAAGCCGATTTTCCCCTAATAGGAATATGTACTCTGCAGTTATATTATTTTAGCTCAGTAGCTGCGATGAGACCATTTTAACGGATATTGGTAAGCTAAGATCGCACTTGTTTAACACTGTTGTCTATAAAGATAAGTAGATACGTTATATACTTCGAAAGTGTCATTTAAATTTTTCCAAGAAATCCATTGGTGATGAGATCAAAAATCACTGGGGCCTTACTAAGCATAGGCAACCGACCACATTACTCTTTTTTGAGACTATACGGAAAAAAATAGTTCTCTGGCATGGCATCACCGCTGATCTAAATAAGAGCTGGAGAGTAAGCTAAGAGTGTAACCACATGACTTCTTGTACAAGCTTCGGAATTTTATACATTCGCGAGCCATAATAAAATCCATTTCTCCACAATATGAGTATTCACTCCAGTTACAATTCAGCTCAATGGATATATAAGTTGAGCGAAGCGTGCGGAGTACCGTAGGGGCGAAGCCCCTTTTACCTCCTGTATGACTATTAATATTTGAAAACATGACGATGAGAATTAAATTTTGAATGACTCGCACTAGGCGACTAAGGACGAAACATGGACAGACAGGACGAACGATAACAAAAAAAAAAGAAAAAAGTTAAAGTTAAAATTAATTCGCGTACATTTCTCATTGACTGCTGCCGTCACGTGGTAAAATCCATTACTGCGATTGGTCGGTGGGCGGAGCCACCGATTCTGCTACTGGGCTGCTCAACTCGTTCAGTTTATCCAAAAAGAAGCAGAAGAGAGACTGAAGTTTTTCTGCTGCAGTGTTCTTTTCCCTCAACTGATCTATCAAGCATTTGATTCCATCAGTGAAGGTAAAGATAGCTGAAAGTTCTTTGCATAACTCGGTGACTGGAGCGGGCACGCTCTTTGTCGCCGGGACAGGTGGTGGGGTGGGTTTTCGTGTATCCCTCCGCCGAGCCGGAATCGATGGCCTGATGATCCGGGTTTGGACTGGAAGCCTCCTCGGTTTCGGGAAGTCAGGGCATTTTCTACTGGAAGCTACATCACATGCTCACATTTCCCATTAAAGTAAAGGTTTGGTTTGATTAATTAACGCCGAATTTGAAATGCACAGTGGGCTATTGGCGACGGTTCGGTTCTTCGAGCATGGATTCCTCATAGTAGAGCAAACAACGGGATATAATCTAGCTGACATCAAAGTGAGGTCAACATGTATCGCTACACACATGTGACTAATGACGTCATTCCATTCATAACTTTTTTCAAGTTCATTCATGAAAATATCCCGTATTTTATGAATGAATTTTATATGTCGTATAAATGTTGTATTGCTTAGGGTGAGGTGAAAGTGGATTTTCGAGATGGTAAAATAGTTTTGGAAAGGTTTTCTTTTGGTTTTTTCTTAAATAACGCCGCACTACAGCTGCAAAGTGGGCTATTGGCGATGGTTTGGGGCCGATGTCGAAGGAAAGACCCATGAACGATGCCTCGTATTTTTGAACCATGGTCAGATGAGGAGTTTTTTTTTTTTTTTTGGTTTTTGTTAATTAACATCGTACTAGAGCTGCACAGTGGGCTATTGGCGATGGTTCGGGGCCTATGCGGAAGGAAAGACCCGGGAACGATGTCTTTTATTTTTGAACCACGATTAGATGACGCGTTTTTTTTTATTCGGTTTTTGTAAATTAACGTCGCACTAGAGCTGTACAGCTCTAACTATTGGCTACGGTTCGGAGTCTATGTCGAAGGAAAGACCCGGGAACGATGCCTCGTATTTTTGAACACTGGCCAGATGACGATTTGTTCGATTACATCGATTTATTCCAGTTCATCGATGTTCGATTTCACCGATGTTCGATTTATTCGACGTTCGATTTCATCGATGTTTGATTTATTCGATGTTCGATTTCATTGATGTTCCATTTAATCGATGTTCGATTTCATCGATGTTGAATTTCATCGATGTTCGATTTCACCGATGTCCGATTTATTCGATGTTCGATTTATTCGATGTTCGATTTATTCGATGTTCGATTTATTCGATGTTCGATTTATTCGATGTTCGATTTATTCGATGTTCGATTTATTCGATGTTCGATTTATTCGATGTTCGATTTATTCGATGTTCGATTCATTCGATGTTCGATTCATTCGATGTTCGATTCATTAGATTTCATCGATGTTCGATTCATTCGATGTTCGATTCATTCGATGTTCGATTCATTCGATGTTCGATTCATTAGATTTCATCGATGTTCGATTTATTCGATGTTTGATTTATTCGATGTTTGATTTATCAAACATCGAATAAATCGAACATCGGTGAAATCAAACATCGAATAAATCGAACATCGAATAAATCGAACATCGAATAAATCGAACATCGAATAAATCGAACATCGAATAAATCGAACATCGAATAAATCGAACATCGAATAAATCGAACATCGATGAAATCGAACATCGATGAAATCGAACATCGATGAAATCGAACATCGATGAAATCGACATCGGTGAAATCGAACATAGATGAAATGGAACATCGATGAAATCGAATATCGAATAAATCAAACATCGAATAAATCGAACATCGGAGAAATCGAACATCGATGAACTGGAATAAATCGATGTAATCGAACAAATCGATGAAATTGAAAACCAAAAAGAAACCTCCTCATCTGACCGTGGTTCAAAATAACGAAGCATCGTTCCCGGGTCTTTCCTTTGACATAGGCCCCAAACCATCGCCAATAGCCCACTGTGCAGCTCTAGTGCGACGTTATTTAACAAAAACCGAAGAAAGAAAGAAAACGCGTCATCTGACCGTGGTTCAAAAATACAAGGCATCGTTCCCGGGTCTTTCCTTCGACATAGGCCCCAAACCATCGCCAATAGCCCACTGTGCAGCTCTAGTGCGACGTTAATTAACAAAAACCGAAGAAAGAAAAAAAACGCGTCATCTGACCGTCGTTCAAAAATACGAGGCATCGTTCCCGGGTCTTTCCTTCGACATAGACCCCGAACCATCGCCAATAGCCCACTGTGCAGCTCTAGTGCGACGTTAATTAACAAAAACCAAAAAAAAAAAACTCCTCATCTGACCGTGGTTCAAAAATACAAGGCATCGTTCCTGGGTCTTTCCTTCGGCATAGGCCCCGAACCATCGCCAATAGCCCACTGTGCAGCTCTGGTGCGACCTTCGAGCATGGATTCCTCATAGTAGAGCAAACAACGGGATATAATATATCTGACATCAAAGTGAGGTCAACATGTATCGCTACACACATGTGACTAATGACGTCATTCCATTCATAAATTTTTTCAAGTTCATTCATGAAAATATCCCGTATTTTATGAATGAATTTTATATGTCGTATAAATGTTGTATTGCTTAGGGTGAGGTGTAAGTGGATTTTCGAGATGGAAAAATAGTTTTGGAAAGGTTTTCTTTTGGTTTTTTCTTAAATAACGCAGCACTACAGCTGAAAAGTGGGCTATTGGCGATGGTTTGGGGCCGATGTCGAAGGAAAGACCCGGGAACGATGCTTCGTATTTTTGAACCACGGTGAGATGAGGAGTTTTTTGTTTTTGTTTTTGTTAATTAACATCGTACTAGAGCTGCACAGTGGGCTATTGGCCACGGTTCGGGGCTATGTCGAAGGAAAGACCCGGGAACGATGCCTCGTATTTATGAACCACGGTCAGATGACGCATTTTTTTCCCTTCGGTTTTTGTTAATCAACGTCGCACTAGAGCTGCAAAGTGGACTATTGGAGATGGTTTGGGGCCGATGTCGAAGGAAAGACCAGGGAACGATGCCTCGTATTTTTGAACCATGGTCAGATGAAGAGGTTTCTTTTTTGTTTCGGTTTTTGTAAATTAACGTCGCACTAGAGCTGTACAGCTCTAACTATTGGCTACGGTTCGGGGTCTATGTCGAAGGAAAGACCCGGGAACGATGCCTCGTATTTTTGAACACTGGTCAGATGACGAGTTTTTTTTTGGTTTTCAATTTCATCGATTTGTTCGATTACATCGATTTGTTCGATTACATCGATTTGTTCGATTACATCGATTTGTTCGATTACATCGATTTATTCCTGTTCATCGATGTTCGATGTCACCGATGTTCGATTTATTCGATGTTCGATTTCACGGAAGTTCAATTTCGATGTTCGATTTATTCGATGTTCGATTTATTCGATGTTCGATTTATTCGATGTTCGATTTATTCGATGTTCGATTTATTCGATGTTCGATTTCACCGATGTTCGATTTATTCGATGTTCGATTTATTCGATGTTCGATTTATTCGATGTTCGATTTATTCGATGTTCGATTTCATCGATGTTCGATTTATTCGACGTTCGATTTCGCTGATGTTCGATTTCATCGATGTTCGATTTCATCGATGTTCGATTTATTCGATGTTCGATTTCACCGACGTTCGATTTATTGGACGTTCGATTTCGCTGATGTTCGATTTCATCGATGTTCGATTTCATCGATGTTCGATTTCATCGATGTTCGATTTATTCGATGTTCGATTTATTCGATGTTCGATTTATTCGATGTTCGATTTATTCGATGTTCGATTTATTCGATGTTCGATTTATTCGATGTTCGATTTATTCGATGTTCGATTTATTCGATGTTCGATTTATTCGATGTTCGATTTATTCGATGTTCGATTTATTCGATGTTCGATTTATTCGATGTTCGATTTATTCGATGTTCGATTTATTCGATGTTCGATTTATTCGATGTTCGATTTATTCGATGTTCGATTTATTCGATGTTCGATTTATTCGATGTTCGATTTATTCGATACAATTGATGTCATCGATTTCATCGAACATCGGTGAATCGAACAAATCGAACATCGAACAAATCGAACATCGAATAAATCGAACATCGAATAAATCGAACATCGAATAAATCGAACATCGAATAAATCGAACATCGAATAAATCGAACATCGAATAAATCGAACATCGAATAAATCGAACATCGAATAAATCGAACATCGATGAAGTCGAACATCGAATAAATCGGACATCGAATAAATCGAACATCGATGAAGTCGAACATCGAATAAATCGAACATTGAATAAATCGAACATCGAACAAATCGAACATCGAATTAATCGAACATCGAATAAATCGAACATCGAATAAATCGAACATCGAATTAATCGAACATCGAATTAATCGAACATCGAATAAATCGAACATCGAATAAATCGAACATCGAATAAATCGAACATCGAATAAATCGAACATCGAATAAATCGAACATCGAATAAATCGAACATCGAATAAATCAAACATCGAATAAATCGAACATCGAATAAATCGAACATCGATGAAAACAAACAAATCGATGAAATTGAAAACGAAAGAAACATCGTCATCTGACATTGGTTCAAAAATACAAGGCATCGTTCCCGGGTCCTTCCTTCGACATAGGCCCCGAACCGTCGTCAATAGCCCACTATGCACCTCTAGTGCGACGTTAATTAACAAAAACCAAAAAAAAAAAAAAGAAACCTCCTCATCTGCCCATGGTTCAAAAATACAATGCATCGTTCCCGGGTCTTTCCTTCGACATAGGCCCCGAACCGTCTCCATTATCCAACTATGCAGCTCTAGTGCGACGTTTATTAGCAACCCCCCCCCCCCCCCAAAAAAAAAAAAAGAAACCTCCTCATCTGACCGTGGTTAAAAAAATACGAGGCATCGTTCCCGGGTCTTTCCTTCGACATAGGCCCCAAACCATCGCCAATAGCCCACTATGCAGCTCTAGTGCGACGTTAATTAACAAAAAACGAAGAAAGAAAAAAAACGCGTCATCTGCCCATGGTTCAAAAATACAATGCATCGTTCCCGGGTCTTTCCTTCGGCATAGGCCCCGAACCGTCACCAATAGCCTACTGTGCAGCTCTAGTACGATGTTAATTAACAAAAACCAAAACTAAAAGAAACCTCTCGTAATCTGACCGTGGTTCAAAAATACGAGGCATCGTTCCCGGGTCTTTCCTTCGACATATGCCCCGACCCATCGCCAAAAAGGCCACTGTGCAGCTTGTCGCTTGTATGTCGATGTATTAAGATTCTATGGTCAATGTTCTACTTAACAATTACACAACTACTAAACATGGCTCCGTCTAGGTGATGTTGACTGTGCGCAAAATTTTTACGCATTTACTATAATTTAAACTTTTTACTACAAAAGTCAATCGCGAACGTTTTTTCATTCATAAATTTTGAAAGGTAGTCACGTGTCTGTAGCGATTTGGTCTGAGATGTTTACCTCACGATTATGACGTCATATTCTCTCTACTACTACTATTTATGCTCGAAGGGTGCGACGTTATTTAACCTAAACAAAAAAAAAACTCGTCATCTTACCGTGGTTCAAAAATACGAGCCATCGTTCCCGGGTCTTTTCTTCGACATATTCCCCGAACCATCGCCTAAAAGGCCACTGTGCAGCTTGTCGCTTGTATGTCGATGTAATAAGATTCTATGGTCAATGTTCTACTTAACAATTACACAGCTACTACACATGGCTGAGTCTAGGTGATGTTGACTGTGCGTAAAATTTTTACGCATTTACTCTAATTTCAACTTTTTACTACAGAAGTCAATCGCGAACGTTTTTTCATTCATAAATTTTGAAAAGTAGTCACGTGTCTGTAGCGATTTGGTCTGAGATGTTTACCTCACGATTATGACGTCATATTCTCTCTACTACTACTATTTATGCTCGAAGGTTCGGTTAAAGTAAAGGAATTTCTACTGAGAAGTTTTATTTGCGAATTGGCAACACAACCTTTTTATTTTGTGACAGTTCGTCGCTGGGTGGTGATTTTTACAAAAGCCGCGAAAGCCGATTAGTTATTATTTTCTTAAATACCGGTGAATTTTTATAGGTAATTATGACATAATTTATATTTATTTGACAACATAAATACAAACATCGAGAAGGAAAACTGTTTTATCTCAGCTATCTTTATAAGTAAGGTTGTATTCATGTTTTATACTGCACTTATTGGTGTTGTCTTTTGACAGAGCATAAAAGGTTGGAGAGTACGTAAAAAGTAGGGTTTAAAAAGTATAAGTAGGGTAAAAGTAAAAGTATAAAAAGTAGGGTTTAAAAGTAAATCAATATAGCGTAAAATCATTAAGTAACAATCCATTTCAGCCGGATTTCATTACCAAAAATTTCTCGATTTTAATAAATCTGTAGAGAGAAGGTAGATTTTGTAAGCAAATCAACTCTAACACAGGTTGAGTGACATTCCTTTTAATCACTACTTATCTTTATTTTCTACTTCAGGAATAGTACACCTAGACCATGAGCATATAATGAGTTTTCGTAAAACTCAAATAAACCAACCTTTCAGCTTAAGTGATGTTTAATGTTGTGCTTCTGAACGTCAAATCAATTTTCGAGGATATTTATCAATAAAATTATTTCTTGTAATCAAAATATTGAGAATTTCAACCTTTCTGCCGAAAGCCAGCTGGCTGGAACAAAAATTGCATGTGTAATAAAGTAATTAATTCAGAACTTACTTTAGAATTTGATATACATTGTATTGTTTGCAAGTCAGTGACAATAGGGATGCAAGGCCGCTTGTACTTGACTGAAAAGGGCAAGAAGGACGGAGAATTTTTTCAAAAGAGGGCGAAATTTTTGAAAAAGGAGCATGAGGGCGCTATTAAGATGAAAAAAGGGTGGACCGCCTTTTAAAAAACACCTAGAGTGAAACTGGTCTTATTGAAACGTCTCTATTTTGTGAAGTTATTGGGAGGATCTATTTTAATATGTGTATACTTTTGTTCCTTTTTTCAATAACTAATTAGCAAATTGTTATTTTATATATACAGTCAAACCCCGTTGTAACGAACCCTCGACGGACTGGTTCAGAAGTTCGCTATAGCCGAGGGTTCACTATATCCGAATTTTCAAATATTGACGAAATAAAAACTTCCTAAAGTCCTTTAACCTTGTTTTGTGCGAAACAAATTACTTACACTGAACACTGAATTGCAATTAGTAATGGGCAATAATAAAGTAAAAGAAATATTTGTTCTTAAAAAACAATTAAATTAATTTTACTACTTAAATTTATTTATCTAAAGTATGAAAAGAAGTTTTGTTTTTTTGTTGAAAGCATCAAAAGAGTCCATTACATTCTTATCCACAGTTTCTGTTGCAAAGAAATTATGCAAAATGTTCACAGCTGCCTTACCCTTAGCATCAGAAATTGAAGGACCTGAACTAACATCCCCTTCGTATGCAATATCTGTAGATAAACGATAATCACCGTTTTCTATTATCTTAATAATTTTCGCTTTATCCTCAATGGAAAAGGCATTAGCAAACAGGAGCGATTTTAAACCTACGCGAAGTCCACAAGTTAAACGATAATCTTCAGCAATAGAATGAAATTAATAGGCAAAGAATGTATGCAAAACCAGTTGAACGGAGGAAGGGGAGGAGCTGAGCAGAGGAGTCTATTGTCACCTTTGAGGAACCTGGCTTCTGTCAAAGGAACAAAGGGTAAGGAATGTGGTCGGAGCGAGTAAAATTTTTGGGAAAAACCTGAAACTAAACTAGAAAAGTGTGAATTTTAGTTCGCTACAGCCAAATTCCTTACTTTTGAAGATCGTTATAAGCATTTGAAAATACATTAGTGACATAGGAGTTCGGTTGGGACCCATCGAAAAGTTCGTTACAACCGAGGGATCGTTATATCCCGGGTTCGTTATACCGAGGTTTGACTGTATATATATATTTATTTATAATTTAAATATTTTTATATTAAATTAATTTAATATTTTATAGTAATTAAGTATATACTGCTATTTCATCAAATGGTATAAACAAGGAAAAAAAAATGGTAAAAACAGTTGTTAACTTAAAAAAAATTCATTATTGGTTTTTGGCCAGTTAAAATGAAGTCTATGATATTACTCAGCAATAGAAAACAAGGTTGAAAGCTATTGAACTCTCTGATGGAGCTGAATGATTTAAGTCGTCCATTTTTTTTTAGCAGTTCTTCTATTGGCACGACAGCCTATTTGGGGCCAAGGGCTTCCTTAGAATCTTCTTCCATTGTGCTCTCCTTTTGGCCAGGGTACTCCAGTTGGCAACCTATTAGATCTTAAAGTCTACTTTAACGCAGCCTGCCCACCTTAGCCTGTGCTGCCACCCTCAATTCTAACAATACACATAAACTTTAAATTCATAAAAATATTCGATGTCGAAATATTTTTCAAATTTAAAGTGCTGGTGGTGTCTTAAAAGCTATCTATTAAAATAATAAAAAAAATTAAATATATATAATATACATATAAAGTAAACTATTTCACAGGGAAAACAACTTTACAATGTTGTCCTTTTTCTAACTGCTGAAACGTTTAAAGAGAACCGAGAAAAGGTTAATATAAAGGTAACCAGTTGTCAATGGTATTTTAACAGTATGTCCTCTACTTAATATAACTTGTAATATGAAAAATGATGTAATTTTAACAAGGCTTCGAATAGGCCACACCCGTCTGACCCACAAGCACCTTTTGGTTTCTGAACCGACACTGACATGTCTCCGGTGTGAACTGTGTTTTGTCTGTTAAATATTTTATGTGTGTTTGTCCTAACTTTAGGAATGCACGCATAAAATATTTCAGCACTGCAAATTCCATTTTGAAAGATTTACTAGGTGATGACCTGCATCCCAACTTGTTTGAGTTTCTCTATGACACTGGTTCGATAACATATATTTGAAGATCTAAAGATTCGTAAATATGTTAATGTTTGGTGCAGCTTAGCCAGTTTGGCTCGTGCACCATTAAACACCACCCAACCAACCTCTACTTTGAAGAGGTGGTTATTTTTTTACTGAGTAACCAGCTTACTAAATAACATGGAAATTTGCTTATGAAAACTCGTATAAAACTTTAACTGTTTTTTGAGTGATTCCCTTTATTATAAAAATTGTATGACTGTAAAATGAAATCTCGTCTTTTTTATAGCAATGTTGAAAAGGGGTGCCCTAATCGTATTGGAAGGTTGCGATCGTGTTGGAAAATCTACCCATGCCCGGCTGCTCTCGGAAGCTCTTAAAGAGGAAGAGTTAAAAATTGAATCTTTGCAATTTCCAGGTATGCTTGTACTTACCTTAAGTATAGTTCTATCTTTAATTTTTATTTTGAAGGCAATCATTTATTTTCATTTATAAAATTTAATCAATAGTTGATCATTCTTAAATAGCATATGTGACATTATCTATTTTTTTTATTACTAAAATATGAAACTATTACTTCTCTTAAGCCCATGGAAGGGTAGGCCGTGAAAAACACAAGTTGGCAGAACGGTTTTATAGTAATAAAGTTTCTGGTCTCTACTACTATGTAAAATTTTAGTTCTGCTAGGACAATAAAAATGAAATTTAAAATATTCAACTTTGACCAACGATAAATAACCATTTATCTAAAAAAAATTAAATATAGATTAGTTTGTTGTGTTGTAAAAAAGGCAATTATTATGATTGACAAATAATCATATATCAGTACTAAAAAATATGTCTTTTGCAATTTTTTAAATTTCTTGTAAGAACAAAAAAATTTTTATAGGGATTGTTAGAAAAACTTGTTAATTCACAGGGTTTATGAGTGGAGGGGGGTGGGCAGGAGGAGCCTTGAAACTATTAAGACAAATATTTTGTTTTACGAACTATTTTAGGGTCAAATTGACAACTATTTTTCAAGTCTGGTAATTTATTGGGTTTTTTCCCACTTGGATTGAAAAAAGTAGTTTGGATGGGATATTGCCAATCTGCCCAATAGTAAAATTTTGTTGAAATTTCGTTCAATGTTTTACATTATTACATTCAGTGGTACAAACATTCAATCATTGATAATAGCTCATCGCTATTACATTCAATGATTAAAACTACATTCCATGAATTATCTGTTCATTCGTTGATCTGCTATTATATTCAATGAGTCGCGACACTTGACCGTGATGCTATCTGAAATTTACTTTTCAACATTTTTTATGCATATCAAGGCTATAATAAATGTTAATAAATTCCTGTAATCTCTGTAAACTGATAAACTTTTAAATATTTCGCTTTTTATAAAGTGAAACTTCTTAGTTTCATTTAAAAAAAAAAAAAATCTATCACAAGTTTTGCTTACTAGGTTTGTGACTTTGCTAAGTCTATAGGAGTTTACCAACATTGAAGAGGAGGAGCCCCTTCTCCTATCGACTGCTAACTCACTAAAAGTAGCATGAGATATTAGGGATTTTGTTTTGACATAGCCATAGAAAACTATTTTAATTATAATATGTATAAAACAGAAAAATTGACTAATAATAACAGCATTTAGTTATGACAGTCAAAGCTTTTCTACACTATACAAAAACCCATATGGGCAGTTTGTTTAAAGATAAATTATCAAAATGTCATGTCCATTGCCAAAACATTATCTTTATTAGTACTACAAATGACATAGTAGTATGGGCACTGGGCAAAATGCCACCTAGCCCTTCTGTCGGAAGTGACTACTACTAGAAACATAAACAATATGTATTGTATGAATTTATGAATAATATTTCATTGACTTATTGCAGTTAGACTATATTACGCTAATACTTTAGTAAGCTGATTTAATACTGACTTTATAGTCTTCAAAACTTAAGAAGGCTCTAATGTTATTTTTATTTGAATGAGAAAATGACAATCACTATATCTTATTCATGTAAAGTTGTAACATTCTAATAAATTCATTCTGATAATATTCAAAAAGAAGATTGCTTCTAAAACAAGAAAATAAATCGTTGTATCTCTAAAACATAATTGTACAATTTTCTTAGAATCAGTAAAAAATTTAAATGGTTATTGCATTTCAGAAAGAAAAGACATTACCCATGGTTGTTTATTGTTTAGTTAACAAGTCTTTATCTAAAACTTTTTTTAGAATTAAAATACCATTTTATATCGGATGTACAAAAAATTAATGATGAACAAACATTAAATATATGGTTTTATTTTCTTGTTTAATTAACAATATATCTTTTTATTGAGCATAATTTGATGTGCAAATGTTTACTAATATTATTTATTAAAATTTATCACTTTAGGATCGTTTTATATTTATGTTAAAATAAATTGATTTTCAAAATTTATAAACACATTTTTCAATATCAAATTGAATTTTGGTTTAATTTGTGCACTCTCTTATAATAATAATCCAATTTTAGATCGTTCGACACCAATTGGGGAGATTATAAATCAGTACCTTACTGGTTCCGAAGAAGTTGAAGATCATGCAATACACCTCCTTTTCTCTGCCAACAGATGGGAACAAGTGTAGGTGCCTTTTATCTTGTCAAAAAATTGGGCTAGAGTTCAAGTTAAAGCTTACATGTTTCAAAGTCACTAAATACTATATTTGTACTGAAAATTTGACATATTTTCTGGCTTGTTGATGAATTATTAAAATAATATTAATGCCTTTGTTCATAGTTTTTTTTTTTAAGTCAAATATATTATTTACAGAATTTAATAATGCAGTGTCCAATAAAGACCTACAAGTAAAGGAAGCATTCTTCTAAAATACAGTTAAATATCAAATAAAACTTTTACAATACTAAAATTTTTACCCTTATCAGTGTTCACTCTAGAAATAAAAAGGGGCAGGGCGCTGTTGGCAGTAAAAGGGCACCCCGTTTTCTGGACGCTTCCCGAAGGTTCGACGGACGCCTTAAGAACGGTCCTCTGCTGGCTGAGACGCTTGGGGCGCATGTCGACGGTACCGCCCGCTGCTGGGGCTTGGGATTCGTTGTTACGTGTGATGTATGACCTGCAATATAAAAAGGACGATATAAATATGGCGTGGCGAATATAAAATGGTTGTTTTGTAAATGTTAGTGTTGTAGACTTTTTTGAGGGTTTTGTTTACATTTTTAACCCCTCCATCCAAGAACATCTTTGACATTTGCGTTGTTTCTACGGAACACTTATTTCTCTTCCTGTTCTTTCCCCAAGAATTTTTATGCTTAAAGGGGAAAAATCAAAAATTGTTTGGAATCAGCAAGAGAACAAGTTGAAAAAAAAGCTATTTTAAACACAAAATTATATATATATTTCAGTGTTCACTCTAGAAATAAAAAGGGGCAGGGCGCTGTTGGCAGTAAAAGGGCACCCCGTTTTTGAAAAGGCACTTCTTGTTTTTAAAAGGGCAGTTATGTTTGGGATTGACACATCGGACCCGTGACCAAACAAAAAAAAATTCAGATTTGTTGGTTGACATTACGCTAGAGCAGCACGTTGGGCTATTGCTGACGGTTCGGGGGCTAATCTCAAGGGAAAGACCCGTGCAAAATGGACGTCTCCTTATCCAGGTACTACTTGGAATCCAAAATTTATGACATTTAAAAATTAGTGTTTTCTTTAAAAACCAAATCTGTAAATAGCCCTAATCAGACCCCTTACAAAACTGATAAAAATTCTACTTTAATACAACATTTGGTAATAAAATTCCCCAGTCTTGCTACTTTGCCCCAAACCATCTTCACTTTAAAAAAAATTAAGCATTTCATATGGCGGGCCCGGACAACTAATAGCATTCATGAAATGCCCCGTGCTGGAAATTACCACGGGAATCATCGCAATTTCCTAACACGCATTAAAAAGGAGTCTCTACTGTCATAATTCACTTAATTTCAATTTACACACAAATTTTTTTAATCGATGCCTTTTTTAAAGACAGCTAGGGAAGCAAGTACTCTTGTGCTTGACTGGGGCAAGAGGGGTGGAATTTAATTTGTTCAAAAGAGGGCGGCATTTTTGAAAAAGGGGCACGAGGGCGCTATGAAAAAAGGGCGGGCAGGGCAGACCGCCCTTCAAAAAACGCCTAGAGTGAACACTGCCCTTATTCTTATTAAAATAAACCATATTCTAAAAATGTATGGAAACTTTAAAAGCATTTGAGTATTCCGAATCTTCTGTAAATATTTAGTTTCTCTTTTCCCTCTGATTTTCAAACAAATTAAACAACTATATTGGTTTTTTAGGAAGTCTTTATACGAGTTCTTTCAAGTAAATTTAGTAGCAAACTATATTAGAGATATCAATACAGTGTGTAGGCCCGGACTTCACTGGGCTATTCAGTAATTGGGTCTTGGAAATAATGCCTGATATAACTTCAAAAAATTAGTATGTTTGCTTGATATCGACATTTAAAATATATAGTTTATTTAAATTGTATACCTTTTATTATCCATTGTAATACTGTATCAATTCAATGTCTTTGTTTTGTTTCAGTCCCAAGATGTTAAGACTTCTAAATTCAGGTGTGAGTTTAATAGTTGATAGATATGCATATTCTGGAGTTGCTTTTTCATATGCCAAAAAGGTAACCAAATTTCCATATTTTTTTATATGAAACTGTTTTACAAATATATTTGTTTTCCATACTTTTATGCAATATTTCCCATTTTGTATTCGTATAATATAAAAATTTAAATAAATTCAGTAATTGTATTTAGTCCTTTGAAATATAATTGAATAATAAGTTAAGTAATTGAATTGCCATCCTTAATTACGGCACAAAATAATAGTGTTTGACCAAATATTTATATTCAAAATTTAGGCAATTACAATGTGCAAAACAATTTGAACCATGTTTATTTTTTAACTTGTTTTAGATTTAAATTCAACTTTTTAAATTTAGCAGTTTTTAATTAAGTATAAATACTACATATTGCTAATATAGACTGTTTGATGAGCTTTACACGTTAGTTGCATTCGTGTAACTTCTCAATTGTTTCCATAGGGCCTCAACTTCTCATGGTGCAAGCAGTCTGATGTGGGTCTTCCAAAGCCTGACCTAGTCCTATTCCTAGACTTGGCCTCCGAGGCCATGGCCAAAAGGAGCGGCTTTGGGGAAGAGCGATATGAAAAGGAGGACTTCCAAAGTGAAGTGAAGAAGGTTTATGGACTTCTGCGAGAGGACAATTGGAAGGTAAACTATAACTCTATAGGATAATGATTAGGAATGGGACAAATATTCGATCAGTATTCGACCCATATGCTGCTTGCTTACTTCAGACTTTCGGCCAATCATCAGGCAAAATCTGTCATACATGCAGGGCATAAAAACATGATTTGGAAGAAAAATTATCAGATTTGAAAAATTGTTTGATTGTAATTAGTAAAATAATCTAGCCTAATTAAAATAAGTTTCTGTGAAAAGTACTATTTTTTAATCACTTTCAGAAATATGCAGCTTTTTTTAATCGGTGATTAAAATTTAAAAAACTTTAACAAATATAAAAAACTTATTAAATCTAACCTTTTTTTTTAATATTTTAATAATGACAAAACAAGTGTTGATAATGATAGGATGACAACTTTAATGAACACCACCTCTCAACTTCATATTAAATGAATAATCTATTTTATTTATTTAAAGATTTTTACAGAAAAAAGGTTTTTGGTATTTTAAGTTAAAATTGAGTTGACTATAGATTTAATAGTAACATTACTATCCTACAGTAAATACAAACACTATACTTCATCTATATTATGATAGTTTTATATCCTAAACGTTTACCTCTGGTATTTTTGTTGTATTACCTATATAAAGAATTTTAAAGTAAGTGTTATTCGGCCAAATCATTATTCATCACATCCCTAATAATGGTCTAAAAATTAAATTCTCAGAAAAAAAACATGTTTTAACCTTTTTTTTAACTGTCATTTCTCAAGTGACAAAATAAGGTTATTGGCAGAAACAGGTTCAAGGAATATTAGCAACACAAGCAATCCTTATTTTAGAGCTCAAATTTGCAAAAATCAAATTGTTATATGCGATTTGAAATTCTGGGTTATATTTTTTTTAATGTCCTATGTTTATTAACTAAACAAAATTATATTGGATCACTTAAATGAGAAATTCTTAAATTTTGGGAAATGGTCTGTCATTATCCAATGCTTTTTCTGCCAAAAAAGGCAAATACGAGCTATCTATCCTCTATAAAAATAATATATAGAATGTAATAATTGAATCTAAAGTTATTTTATTTAAATTTAATACATCTTAATTAAAAAATATATGTATAGACAATTTTCAAATTGTGAACTAAAATTATTTTAAAATTTAGCACACTCTTTAGTCCGGTACCCCAAGTGATTGCTAGGCCTCAAGCCACCTCTAATTTTTTAAATGCAAAGGATTAATGGAATGTTCACTTCTTTACAAATATTTCTAAGATAAATGTACAGTTAATGACTTTAATAGCACTGTGCAATTTTGGCTTTACTCATAGTTCTTTTGTATCTTAGTATTCGAAAATATTAAATATGTAGAATGTATAAGAATAACACATGTAAAACCTTATATATATACAACAAAATATTAAATTAGAATTTGTTATTAACATCTACTCTATCACTTTGGCTTAAATTTTAAAATATAATTAAAAACATTTATTTACCAATAAAAGTGATTTGAGCATCATCAAAAATGAATTCTGATTGGCTGGAATGTGGATATAGCAAATTTTACTTTTTGAACAAAAGCATACATTTGCAAAACCAGCTTAATCCTTTATCCAGTTGTAAAACTAGTTATTATATTAAAACTTTGATTATAAATTATTCAGTAACATAAAAACATATTTATTAGTAAAAACAATTTGTATTTTTACAAAATATATATTGTATACAATAGTTAAATTTTGGTAGAGTTGTGCAAATTACTCAAGAAAGTTAAAAATGCATATAATAGCTATCTGCTTTTGCATCTGGGCTTATTGATCTGTAACATTAATTTTTCCTCATCCGATGTCTGTGGCTTCAACAAGGACCAATGTCAATTTTTAACTATTTTAAATATATCAATTTTAAACGTTTAAATGAAAAAGAAACCAATGTTGTTACCAACCCAAACCTTGCATCCTAATTGTTTTAATCGAAATATCTTACCTTCTTGTAATGTAAAAAATCTCATATTTTGAATTTTAGGTAATCAATACTGACCGGGAAATCAATGATGTGCAACAGGAAATAAAACAGCTTGTTAAAGATACAATCAATAACATTTCAAGTAATACATGTGATACCCTGTGGACTGATAACTTTGAAACATACGTCTGATATCCTAAGCTCTTTCCATAAACTCTTTAAGATGCATTTCGTACCTAACCCATCAATATTGACGCTTAAATGCTTTCTTTCACCATCTTTTTTTTTAATCCTGTTATTTGTTTACGCATTGTATGATCCTACTTGTGATTAACGGTATGAGAGTATAACTGAATATATGCCTCATGTATCCTCATCTTCCTGTCTTGTATATTATTTTTCTCATGTTGTATGTTTTTAAACTGTTATCTTTTGCTTATAAAACTTTTTATATAATACTTGTGTGAATTTTTACTTCTTGAAGAGTGTGAATTTTATTATTTTTTCGCAAATAATTGTTGAAGAAGCTTGCAAACTTTATTGGTTTTTATTTTATTTTGGGGAGTGATCTATTCAAGTTTCAACAATTATTTGTGAAAAAATATTGTCATGCAAGGTTGACTAAGATCACAAAGTATAAGCCTCTTTCCTGCAATAGATATTTTTTTAATTCATAAAATTAGTGTTTATTGCATAAATTTTAAATTCTATTAAAACAAATCTATAATTTAGAAGAAGAAAAATTCTGGCAGCTAGGAGGATTATAATAGAAATTATATACTAATTATTCAGCAATAAAATAAATTATAAATCCAGATTTATTTCAAACTATACATTTTTATACAAAAAAAATATATTTCAGCAATCCATCTCTGCAAGTTTCTTTTCAATATCATCTACATGTTTTTCATTGTAATCTTCCAAAGCAGTCTAAAGAAAGTATTGAAAAAGTTTAACACAATTTTACTTATAAATAGAAAATATACTTCATAACTCTACTTATTAAAATTCTAAAAGTTAAACTTGATACAGCTAATACCAATTTATATATATTTTTTTATAACTATATATCTGAGCTGTCATTCCTGGTAGACTGGCCAATAAAAAGGGGTTAAAAATAAAATTTACTTTTCAAAAGAAATTGTAAAATATGATTAATCTGAAATTTCCAGGACCAGATTTAGTAGGGGAGGGGATATATGTAATGCATAAAATTAAGCTTTTAATATAAATGTTACTAGATCGTATAAAACGATACAAGAGAATAAAATATAACGTCCAACAGGAAGGAAAAAAAAATAGTTTTATAATAAATATATGAAATTACAAATTTTTATATTTATTTTGTTCACTTATCCATATTAACAGATCTCATTAAAAACACAATCAGACAAACATTGTTGGAGGGAAAAAAAGCATTTTTTAATACTGAAAAAAAATTATGTATTTTAACTAGATCTTAGTTGAAAAAGAGCAAATCTAAAGTTAAGTTATGTTCAAGGCACTATATCTGATCCAATGTAAGAAATCTTAATTTAGTATCTTCAAAATACTTAAAGGGTTTTGTTTTAAATTATCTTTGGGTATAATATAAGCTAACTTATTTGCCTTTGAACTATAATGGTTAAACTACTTCAATTTCAACTGTATTATATTGGAAAAAATTTTAAAACTTGTAAAATATTTCTAAAACTAATAACCAGCAGTGTAAAATATAAACTTTTTTTGTGCAAAATTTGAAAAGGAATTCTATTGTATAAAAATACCAACACTTTTCTCAACTTATATTATATACAAAGTTTAAAACCAAATGTAACCTAACGCATATAAAAATACATCACTTACTAGAAAAATATTTTTTTAGTGCTATCTTTAAAAATATAAAAACTTTTTTAACCTTAAACTGTGTTAACTAGAAAAGATTTGTGTTACAATTTATCAAGGGCCTAGAATAAAATCATTGGCAATGAATATTTTTTACAATGCTTCAGAAAAATTGTATATAGCATTAAAAAAATTAATTTACCTTAAATGTTGAATTCATGTGATCACACAATGCTAGCAAATCTTCTAAACCTTTTTTAAAGACATCTGTGGCCGGTACAGCTAATAAAAAAATTTATAAGAAATTTTAGCATATTAATTTGCTTAATCTTTTTTTTTTTTTTAATTTTGATAATAACTAAAAAGAGTCCCAGTAAGATATTTAGACTTTTAGTATGGTTTTCAAATGGAATAACGATTTCGAATGCTTAAATTCTATATATTAAGTTTGTTATGGACACAGTATCACAGGAAAAAGAATACTTGATATGTGGCTAGTTATTAACGTTTTCAATTAAAAAAAATTCACTGAAATGCAGCATCACTTTTTAAGCTTCCTTTGTTTACATAAAAATAAGCATCACCCACTTTCAATCAATTTATGTTTTAAGATTGCTACAGGTTTTGGATATATAATATAGCCTCTCAAATGTTTAAAAGCAATAAAATATCTTAGGAAATCAATATGCAGTTCACTTAAATATTACGAATCTCTAAAATAACTTGCATAATCTTCCCCAAATTTTAAAGAAATTGCTTCTTTATTTAAGAAGATAGTAGTTATATTTTTCTGTCATGTTCCTCATCTTATTACACGCATAAAACAACTTTACATGGACTCAAATAAGCTGTTGCCCCTAATTAAATTATTACATATTGTGAGTGAAATAGTAATATGCCCGCTTAACATTGATGTCAATAAAATTCCATCATATCCCAGTGCATGCTAAGTGCCTTATGTTGAGGGCTGCAAGTAGGATAGTATAACAAAATGCAAATAACTTGAATTTATAAATTTTAAATTTACTATTAATTTTAAACTCATTTTTATTTAACTTGCACTGTTGTTGTGGTCAATTATCTTGTAACTGATTTTAACCATTATTCAAAATGTCATATCAAATGACTTCAAACTTGGTATTCTTATATAATTTCTATGACAATGTAATAATTAGTAATAAATTTTATTTAATAATACAGAGTTAGATACTGATAAGTCTCTGCAGAATACTTCTACAACTTGTGCTATGATGCAGAAATAATAACTTGCTTTGCTTTATTTAACCAAATAGTTTTCTGTTAATTTACACCAAATAACAGATTTGCCTTGCATTAAAATTTAATTACAAAATAATTTTTAGTACTATATAATTATATTTTGTACTAAAAGTTGTAAAGAAAACACTAATGCTAGGTACATGCACAAGGTGTTAACTATTAAGCAAAAAAGTTTAGAAGTTTAGTTTTTACTATTAAGTATATTTAATAACAAAGCTGTTCATAAAAGTAATTTTTATATTTTTCTGCTTAGGTTGTTTGATTTTTTTTTCTTGACAATTTAGGTACCAAAAAAGATCGACAACTCTGTTAAACCTCAAAACAAAATATCCAAATAATCTGCAAAAAAAATCTTCAAACTTAAACATGGTTCATACAGATTTTCAAAAGTAAAAATTAAGTAGTTCTTAAGGACTTTTTAAGGTTGGTTGGTTGTTTGGGGTTTATTGGCACAAGGGCCAGATATGGCCAAGCTGCGCCAAGACTTTTTAAGGACCTCACGATAATTTTTAAGGACTTCTTATATTTTTTGGCGCCGCCGGCGGAGAATTGTAATTTATTGGTGCAAATTTAGCGCAGAATCGCATGTAAATGTGGTTTCGTAACAAGTTGGCGTAGGATACCACTTCCAGCAAACTCTAGCGCAGAAATGTTAAAGATGCTACATTCTTGTGAATTTCCCCGATTTTCTAGAATGAGTATCGATTCTTCACAAAACGACAAACGAGCTGAGATTTTCTAACGATGAAGTGTCGTGTATGATAATGAAATACCATTGACTAAAAAGCGGACAACTTTTTTTCTGTCACTAAATCCGTCTATTGACGCCTTTCTCGCCTTGCCAATTTACACTTGCGTATAACGGGCAAAAGTGTGGACACTATCAAAGTAAAATCCGGAATTCTACATTTCGATATTTTAATGCACCCAGAATTCTGGGTTCCCAAAATTTAAAAATCCTGGAATTTCGGGTTAGACATGAAAAAATATCATCCATGTGAATTAGTAAAAAAAAACCTCATATTTGACAAAAATTAAGGACCTTAGTTGAAAATTAAGGACTTTAAGGGCCCTTAATTAAGTACCTACCTAAATTAAGTAGTTCTTAAGGACTTTTAAGGACTGTGCGAACCATGTTAAAGCTAGTATTTCAAACTGACTTAAAATAAAATGGACTTACTTCTTGTTTGAACTCTAAAATTTATTTCATGTATGGAGGGATGTGGAACTGAGTACCCACAATATTCTACTTCTGGGCTACAAGAAAATGCATATAATATTTTATCAAAATGTTAAGTAACATATTAATAGAAAAAGGTATCCTAACCTAAAAGTTAATAAAAAATTTAACAATAAGTATTGATATTAAATTATTTTAATTTAAAGAAAACATAAAATTAACTATTATTATTATAATCATATCATTACCATCAACCTTCTATTGTATTATTATTACCATCAACATTTTGATTTTCAATAATCTTATTTCATAAAAATTAGGGATGAAACGGATATCCGGTATCCGGCTGAATTTTAACTATCCGATATCCGGAAGTAAAGTGCCAGATATCCAGATGAATAAAACATCGCAGATTTTTTTTGTGGCGATCAATTATGTATGTTCTTGCTTTAAGTATTTTCCTAAAAATTCTACCAATGTTTTCGCAGTGTGCAAATTCTCCCTTGAATTTTTCTTGAGCTATTCAGATAGGTAAGGAGCGCATTTCGGACACAGAGAATAGATACCAAGGAAGATATGCTGCAGACATTCGAAAGACGCCACTATAGTGGAGTATCTTCGAGTTTGAACAATTCACATAGGTGGTGGTGTGTAGAGTGCATAGCTACATCTCTGTTCATTGTATATTAGAAATTGTTTTATTCTCCAGTCTAAAAACTAGTTTCAGCATTTAAGTATGGCGCAATTTAGATCAGCAATTTGGAAATATTTCAAAATTACATTTTTAAACGCATTGTACAATACATATCTGTCCGTTTCAAAATCTGTATAAATATGAATAGTTTATTAAAGAACTGTTAAGGTTATACACTTGAACATTTAAAAATCACGATGCATTATTAAAAAAAAACGAATTAAGTCAAATGCTACTTATCATGTTTTTTTTAAACATGATTATGCAAGTTGTAATTCATCTAGAAGCATAATTTTTGTTGGAATTACTTTAAGTATATTTATTAAAGTTATGACCCTTCAAAAAGTTGGTAGCATTAAAAGTTTTTTAATATTTTTTTTACCTTGAAAGTCCTTAAAAACACCACTTTTTTTTCTCAAATTTTTAACTTTAAAATTCTATTACATTTTTTTTTAAGGAATCGTTATGGTGGAGGGTCATTACATCTCACAATTAATATAAAGTTGAATTTAAAAATAAATTTCTCAAAAGTTTAAGCAAACTTGAGTATTCATGTTTGGAATGAAAGGGCATATGGTAAAAATACAATTATTCAGAAACTGAGTTTAAAGAGTACAAAACATACTCCCATTGCTAGCAGCACCCTGGAATAACCCTTGGTAAATAAAAAAGTTTTTTTAATGTTTATTCAATCTTGGTATCACCTTAAAGGTAAGGAATTGGGGAATATTATAGAATAAAAAAATATGTTGTAATTTTTGACCGATTTCCGTTTTTTCTAGTGTGTATGATAAGATAATTTCATAAAAAAGAAACTGCCGGATATCCAGCAAAATCCAGTTCGGATATTCGATATCCGGCAAAACCACTATCCGGTTCATCCCTAATAAAAATACAATCCTTTAAAATGATTTGTTTAAAAAAGCATATAAATATTTTACTAAGTTGCTATTAATGTAGGTAGGGTAAAATAAGTACCTAATAACTTTTAGCTTCAAATTATATATTTTACAATAAAAATTTTATAACACAAATATTACTTTTTGCTAATTATGTACCGCAAAGCATTTCCAAAAGTATGATCTTCATCTTTTAAAATAAAAGTTCGGAATGTGACATCTTCTTCATTAGGGGACAACTGCAAAAAATATCTTTGTAATCCTGACACACTTAAAATAACCAAAATTCAGGTAACAAAAACACAACATTTATAATTAGAGATCAACAAGCAAATTTATTGATAAAAACTTAAATTTCAACTGCCTAGAATATTATGGATCTACATTATTATTAGCTAACACAGTTTGTTTATTTGAAAAAGTATATTAAAGCTCATTCATGAAAATTAACAATGCATAATTTTTATATGTGCATGGAAGAGTTTAATAATTTTAACGAAAGCACTCATGTAGTACCTCATATTTAAAAATATATATTGGGTTTAAACTCAGTATGCTATAGTCGAATAACTTGTTTTATTAACCTCGGCAGTGTAGAATGAGTCTTAAAGTTTACCTTTTATCAAATGTTTTGTGTTTGGTTTAACATTTATCTATTTTTAGTAGAGTGGATAACAATAAATTTTTGTTCAAAACCAATAAATCTGCATAAAAATTCATACTAAGAAACCTTAAAAAAAATTAACATACTGACTGCCGAACATGCACCGTTTGAGTGGTATTGGGTGGCAAAAGCGGTTGGCAATCAGTTTATTTAGTGTCTGCAATCAATGCATTAACTGGAAATGTTAAATAAATTAAAATTAATAAATACTTTTAAATTACTTTTCAAAGTTCATCAATCTATAAATTTCTTTTTTAAGAATAATTATTTTTAATTAACTACTGTGTACAAGTTTTTTTTACAAGCTAAGTATCTATTCTTAAAGTTTTTCTTACAAGAGTGCTAACTACAGAATGTTTATTTCCTGTAATAGTAGTTTTTGATAAAAACAAATGATCGCACATAATTATTTTAAGTTTGAGAAATGATTTACATTTAATTGTGCTAAACAATGTAAAATCCTGAGCACTGTTTAAGCTGGATCATTTTATTTATAAATTGTTAAATTTTGCAATTTATCTAAAATTAAAAAAAAAATTGTAAAAAAAGTTTTTGCTTTCCAAAATAGTTTGTTTTTTAATAAAAGTTTTCAAGATTTAGCAAATTTAATTTTCGCATTTCAGTGAAAGAAAGTTTCGGAATTCAATTCGAAGGATTTCTATTGGGTTTGGTTCGGAGCCTATCTCGAAGGAAAGACCCGCGAACAATGTCTTGTATTTTTTAACCATAGTCAGATGACAAGGACAACCCCTGAGCTGGCACCCGACACAATCCCAATAGATGTCAGGACATTGGACCTTGATCAGATTTAATGTGTACCAGTATCCTATACATGCCATAGAAATTGGAGGTAAGTGTGGATGATGTATTGTTACTTCGCATCAAATCTAGCAAAGCTCCAATCACAAGTTCAGTGCTTTTTTAACATTTTTGTCAAGTTTCTTGTATCAGCTGTAATCAAACATGAAAACTTCTGCTTGCTAGTCGATGATAGTACCTCGGGACTACGGACCCCTCTTATCTCGAAGGAGTTTTATAAGATTTCCATTATAATTTGCATTTTTCAGAAGCTGCGACTGTTTGTTGCTAACCGAATGTTCTATAAAAGACAAGCCTTTTCTGTTCATTTATTCGCATAGATGGATTGTAATCTTTGGATATTGCCATCTACAGAAGCTATAAAATTTCACCAAAAACGTTCAATCCTACATAAAGTTACGATATTGTGATCAAAATCATAACATGAGTTTTAAATTAGATGAAAATTTGAACCTGGAACACAGGGGTGCCCATAGGGGGGGGATCATGGCGCAAGTTGCGCCATCAGAATTTTTGGGGGGGATTTTTTTTCATTGCTTTATTATTATTTAATTTTTAGGGGGAAATGTTTTGAGTCACTGGAATTTCCAGCAATTTCAAGAAACGCCTCTTCGGCACAAAAGCTGACGAAATTGTAAATAAATTCTCTTGCTTGAAAATGCAAGTCTTAATTCTGTTAAAACTAAATGCCATTTTAGAAAGATCTACAAAATAAATTACAAAAATTATCTGATTAATGGCCATGGAAGAATCTTAAGGTTGTGCGGCGCATGCCACCGAAGAAGACCCCCCGCTTTTTTTTTTTCTTTTTTTTTTTGGCGGGGGTAAAAAAAAACGAGAAAAGTACTTTAGAGAAAAAAATCATAGTTTTTAAAACCCCATTAGGATATTTTTTAATATGTGTTACTCATATGTATATCTAAGTACACATTTACTGATCTTTGTCCGGTTCATACATTCAGACTTATACACTTCAGTGCTGAGATTTAAATTAAAAAACGCTGTGAGGCAATAACTTTTCCGTTAGGAAGAAGGAATGTAAAAATAATAATAAATATGAAGATTGCTATAAATTCCAGACTGGAGTAAAAAATGGAAAAAAACGGTGACTTTAACAAAGTTAATTTTTTCGTTTGTTAATTATGTGGCATGTTTTTAAAAAAAAAAACTGCAGTGATGGAAGTGATCGCATCTCAATAACACTTAAACGTAAATTACGATTTTTATATACAACTCCACAACAAACTAATTAGTTTTTAATTTTTTACATACGTTTGTTCACTAATAAGCATCAGTTGTGGCGATTAGGGGGGAAGCACCCCCCCCCCCTCCCACACTTTTTTTGGATGTTGCCCCCATATTTTTTAAATTTAAACTTAAAAAATATATATAGTAAATTTTGTTACTGAATTGACGAACTAAAGAAAATTTCGTACCCCAACCACCTCCTAATTTTTTCTGGTGCTTATATTACACATTTACAATCGATTTTATTTTCTCGTATTATCTTGTATCTTCTACCAGCACACAGGCAGCTAAGAGACATTTAGGAGCCACTTCTGTCGTTACAAAATACTCATGGTTCAAAAAAAGAAAAAAAAAAAAAGAAAGTAGGCGCGACCATAGGTCTCGATTTTTGAGCGGGAAACATATTGGCACCGATATTTGTTTACGTTGAATATTATGAAAGCCAAACTAAACTTTTAGAACCCCGGCTACTGAACGTAGGTGGTTTTATTATATTTGAGTTTTGTCTTGGCGTCGAATCAGTTTAAATAATTTCAATGGTGTTACAATAAAAGAACGGATAATATATTTTAGTCAGCAAGGACGAATGTTTTTTGTGAACATGCAGTTTAAATGTGGAGCAAAGCTGCAAATATTTAAATTGTAAAAAAAAAACTAAATGAAAAGTATTTTCTGAGTTTGATAAACTGTACTGGTAAGTGGATAAATATCATACAGCATTTTTAAATTAAATTTTAATTTTAAAAGATTTCTTAAAATTCGATAAAATAAAGTTTTTGCATTGATAGTCATATTTAAAATAGCCAAAAATAAGAGTAGAAGGTCACAAGTGATTTTAAACAAGCCAATAGCGTTCAGTATTTTGCATGAATTTCCTTGATATTTTTTTTTTTATCTTTGTGTTTACCTGTCTATTTTGTTGTGGTTTAATAGATGTTTTTTTTAAATAAAACTTTCACAAGTTTATTCATTACTTATAATCTGTACTTTAGTTCATGTTGACATCTCTAACCGTTAAGACATGGATTTTCCCACTTTTTATAAATATTTCTGTTTAACCATATATGTAGCTGTGTTTTATATATACCAGTTTTTTTTATACCATTAGGTAAGAGAAAGTATAGAGTAAAAAAACAGATATTCTAAGGCCCATTCCATACGGACGCTAGTTACGCCGGGTTGCATTTTGCAGAAGCATCTGATTGGTGCATTCAAACCACGTGGTGGACCTATCGCAGAGTTATCGCAAAAGCTGACGTGCGCAATTAACGTCCGTGTAGAATGGGGACATTATTAAAGCGCATTAGCTTTTGTAGATGGCCCTGTGATTGGGGAATTCAAACTATGTGGTTTACATATATACTCGTAGAACCATTTGTATCTAACGCGTGTAAATAACATCAATTTTATTTCTTTGATGTCATGATGTGTTTTTTAAAAAAGCTGTTTTTTATGTTTCAGTCAGAAAGCTTTTCTTTCTTATATATAAAGTATTTAAGCATTTTCAGTGGCATTAGGCTGACATGTAAGAGGCAATTGTTTCTGAGCATTTAGGGTAAAACCTATTTACATCATGTGTTTCTGCTAATTAGAGTGATTTTGCATATATCATTGACAAATGTAATAACATTTAATATTGTAGGTAGTTATTTTAGTTTAAATGGAGCGATTGCAAGGGTTTTTCTGAAATTGAACAATCAGAGATTACCGTCAGCATTTCTACAGTAACTATTTTTAGGTGTTTATAAAATTTAATTCCAAAACCGGGATTTAAAAATTTTAAAATATACATTTGTAAATTATATTTTCTGGTGGAATTGAAATCAAAACCTTAGACAAATCGATGGCATTTTGTAGAAAACAACAGATTTTTAGACCATTCTTGAACCGAAATCGATCGATTCTTAGCGGACAGACAATAAAAAGTTTTATGGAATTTATTATGAATTAATTAATAAATTTCTGAAATTATAATTTTATTCGAAAAAATTATGTTATCCGAACCTCCGACCATATATTTTACCTACGAACCTGACTAAGCACCATTGGTTTGTATCAATGAAATGTTATAAAGAGATGCGGAGAGGAAGTTTAATGCAATATATAAGTTAATATATATAAGTTAAAGTATAACCAAATTTATATCTTGATTTTATCTCTAAAATGCGAAATGTGGAGCTTTATGTGGATTCAGTTGAAAATTTTAGATTCTGTTCTGTTTTAGATATGTTTTAAATTTGTTGGGGCATAGATTTTTTTTTTTGGGGGGGGGGGGGGATTTGCGCCATTGAGCTTGGGGGGGATGGGCACCCCTGCTGGAACATAGCATTAAATTTTTTATTTGTATTGAAAATACATATGCGTTAAAAAAAATTGTATTCGAAGTTATGAATCATTTTAATTTAAATAGGTATGTAAACCAGAGAAAACACATTTTTCAAAATGGGCAAAGGTCCAGAACTAGAAGACAATCAGGTATTGGCACATTTCTATTCAAACACTGCTGGTACCCCTTCCCAGAAGTCGTTTGGGGCAACTCATCCCCTCCGAGCAGTTGGTTTTGGTATCGGACAATGGCCCATTGCTTTAAAAAATAGCTAGTACCCCCTCCGAGCAGTCAGTTTTGGTACTTGGTAATGGCACATTACTTTTAAAAACAGCTGGTACCCTTTTGTAGTAGTCGTTAGGGGAATATCACCCTTGTAGGCAACCGATTATAGCATTTCTATACCTTTTAGGAGTCTATTACATTTTTGCTAAATTTGTAGAGGCTAAAGGGTTTTTTTTAATTTACCAATTCTAAAATAAAATTTCAAATCAATTTGAACTAAAATTCTGTTAAAATGTAGGGGTCAGGTTTACTGTACGGTCACCCTTGGCGCGATTTTTCCGCATTTGGCGATATTTTTTTTAAAATGGCAACTCCCCTCCGAAACGACAAGGAATTGCAGCAACCTTATTGGACAAAAGTCGCCAAAATGGCGACTTTTGGCGAGATTTTGAAAAAGTCGCCAAGGGGTGACCGTACAGTAAACCTTTACCAAATGTAGTTATGGTTTCTGAAGATATTTGCATGCTAACCCGTCTTGTTGCCAAATTAAAAATGAATTTCAAAAAAGAACATTTCTAAACTAAATATATACATGTCATCTTAAACACATGATCTCACACTATCCTCTAGTCATACTTTTTTACACGTGAAACAGTCATTTATGTACCAAACTAATGTATTAATTCCCAAAAGTTTATGTTACTTTGAAAATCTTATATATATTTCTCTTACGCGGTGATCGAAAAACGCATTATTTCTATATGTGGAATGGCAACACGAAACTTTTGTTTACATCAACAATCGCGGTCGCCATTGAATGGCCGCGCTATTTAAAAATGAATTTTAGGATTGCCTAGCCATTTTTGATGTCTCGATATTTTAATGTTTTTTGAAGAATGAGTTGAAGCTGTGCTGCTGCAGTGTATAAGAAAGCGTCTTCGATGATCCAGCGAAAGCTATGTCAGACGAACTTTTGTTTACAAAATCAACAATCGTGGTCGCCATTCAATCGCCGCGGTATTTGAAAATGAATTTTAGGATTGCCTAGCCATTTTGATGTCTCGATATTTTAATGTTTTTCGCAAAATGAGTTGAGCAAGAAAGCTTCTTCAAAGATCCAGCGAAAGCGTAGATGATAGCTATTTGTAGAAGTTGATAATTTCGGGTGCATGACGGAAGTTAGCGAATTTTATGGGGCCTTTTTCGGGAAAGTTCGCCTGCCACATATATTAAAGGATTTGTTATCTGACAATACAGGCAAAGGAAAAAAACTATCGTCAACATGGTTTCTCCCTTATATGCAACTGAACAGAAAAGGACTGAAACAACTAATCGACGTATGGATAAAAATAGTGGATGTTTCCGCAGCATTATGGATAAATTAGATGTTTTATTGAGAGAAGTAAATCCATTTGCTGAATCATATCTTCAAATGCACCAATTAGCCAAAAGTAATACTACGGCAGACGTCAAGTTAGTTTTTTTGGAAATTCCAACGACGGTACAATGCATCTATCCTATAGGTGAACATTGCCAAAGGATATCGCCTATGAATCAGTGCCCAAATCCTATGGTATATCCCCTACTTTTTCTCGAGGAGAATTCGGTTGGCCGAGCAAGTGGAAGAAAGGCGCACTGCCAAACGTATTCAAGTTACACGATTGCAGTATTACGCTTACAGGCTGGCAGTGCGAGAGGAACTTAGTATTTTGCGGAAAACTCTTTCAGTAATACATTGTTGATGCCTACGTGAAAACAGAAGATTCCCGTTTAAATTATTGCACCTAAACCAAGAAAACTTGAGAATTGAGCTGTACCAAGGTCTTTTGGATGCTTTACTGAAGTATGTAATAGTTTTCAGCAAGCGTGTAGAGAGCTTGGGTTTCTGGATGGTGCTCAACATTGGCATGATACATTAAGCGAGGCATCACAAATAAGAATGCCACGTCATTTACGAATGCCCTTTGTTGTTATTTGTGGGTTTGGAAAAGTAGAAGGTATACCTTCACTATGGACACAGCATTGCAATTTTCTTTGTGAAGATTTTGTGCACCAGTACTCGCAAGAAACTGGAGTACAATATGCCTCTTCTGAAATTAATGAACAAGAAGAAGCTGAAGGTCGACTCAACATTGAAAAGCTCAATGCTGAACAGAAAATTGTTCTTACAATGGTTCCAAGTGCTGTGTATGAAAAGAAGACGTCTAAACTTTTTTTTTAGATGGGCCAACAGGAAAGACTTTTGTGTATTCTACTTTATTGCATATAAAATGGGGCCAGGGGAAAGGAGACCAAGCAACACATGTTGCATCTACTGGAATTGCTGCTACGTTGTTAAGTGGAGGACGAACTGCTCATATAACTTTTAAGATAACCCTTATCTTGAAGCAATATTAACCTGTAATTTAAAACCCAATACACCTGAAGCACGAATATTCAAATTAATTATTTGGGATGAGACACCTATGTATATGCCTTTTTGGCTGTTGACAGACTTTTGCAAGATTTGACTCATTGCTCTGAGCCATTTGGTGGAAAAGTTGTTCTCTTAGGCGGAAATTTTCGTCAAGTGTTACCTGTAATTCCTAGAAGTTCCCGTGTTTTAACAATTGCTAGCTGCTTGAAAAAGCATGCTTTGTGGACTGAATTTCATGTTTTGTATCCGAAAATATGCGTGCTCTTCCTCATGAAAGGGAGTTTGCAAAATGGTTGTTCAGTTATCTAGCAATACAAGATCCAATTAAATAACTGTATGATGATCTTGATTTTTTAACAGATTGATTTTCCATCGGACAACAATATGCCTTTTTCGTTCAGAAGAAAATAATTTCCAATTCGTTTAGCTTTTTCTATGACTGTTAATAAGTCACAAGGCCACACATTCAACGAAATCTGTTTAGTTTTATCCAAACCTGTAATTAGTCATGGGCAATTGTATGTTGGTCTTTCAACAGTGCGATCATTTAACCGTGTTTCAATAATAGCTACACATTCAGTGTGTTCATCAATAGTGTGTTTAAAGGTTCTAATGTAAGTAATTTTCTGTTTAAACTATAAAATTGAAAATTTAGGGAAACTTTTACGAATTTCTACATAGTATCTGCCAACAGCAATCTTTATATGTAGTTTTTAATTATATTTCATTTCAAATGTTGCATTTCAAACAAACAGTTATGTCATTAGAAATTGTAATTCATCAACCCATTGTCAACAAAGCATTCACAAGTCAGTTTAATCATGTTTTTTGTTTACATTCTTATTATACCTTTGAAAAAAATTTCAGCTTTCTGAGTTTCAAATTTGATTTATATTACTAAAAATGTTTTTTTGCTAGGACACATTATTATTGTGTCCCACCTTATAGCGAGCAAAGCGAGAATTGGTTTGCGAAGCAAACCAAAGAGGATTGCATAGCAATCCTCCGGGGGTTGGCGGAGCGTTAGCGGAGCAGGGGGCAGAGCCCCCTAGTAATATTAAAAACACTTGTAAAACACACCACGGCTAAACACTCAATACATATAAATCAGCAATTTACTTACTTTCACTTCCAACCGTTTAGTATTTTGTGTCATTTTTTAATAAAAACTATTGTTTAAAATACTTTAGTTTCACAGTATATAAAGAATTAATGATGTTATTTAATTGCACACACAAAATCACATTTTGTTTGAATTATTTGTTTAGATTTAGATTTTATACGGTTACAGTTAATGCTGTATATTATGAAATACTTATTGGTTTGTAAGTAACAAAGATCACGATTCCCTCAAAAAATAATCAACTTTACATTAAAACTATACAATAGGCTATTGGCGACAGCTTAAGATCTATTTCAAAAGAAAGACCCTTGAAAACTGCTTCTTACATTTAAATTACGGACATATGACGAGAACAATACCAGCAAAAGTGGCACCCCACGCATTCCTACTAAAACTAGTTATGATCAAAGAGTATAAATATAATAGAGAGCGCTCTCCATGTCAGGCTCTGGCAAGGCCATATGCTCCACACCGATGAAAAATAGTCTTCATCACGTGGGTTTAGCGCTGCCACACCCTACAAGCAGAAGTTCCGAAATTGGCGCAGTTTCTTCTTTTCGGCGATAGGGTGTTCCGTCGGTATTGAACTTCTAATCATAAAATATGTAGGTATTTACTTATTTTCAAACAATGTGCATTAAATATTTTCCTTTCATTAACGAAACGAAGATATCCTTTTGTTTGTGTTCAATGCTCTAAGAAACGAATGTCTTTATATTTCTAAGGTTTTATTGTTCATATTTTCTTATTGAAATATACAAAATAACAATTAAAAGAACTACGCTTATTGTGCATCTACATAAAAACAGACAAATATACAAGTAAAATACATAATTATATTTAAATTATAAATAACAAAAAAACATGTTAAATTTCAACTTTTTATTGGAGAATTTAAAGTAAGAAATGTAATCCCACCTCCCCCGCACACAAAAATAAACTTTTTAAAAAATCTACGTGGTTTTTTTTTATTGTACAATTAGGATTAAATTTTTTTTGTCCGAAAAAAAGTAGTATCAATTCGTAGTATTCTATATAAAGTCGTCCTTCCAAAAGACGCTTTTCAATAGCGCATTTTGCCTGAGCATAGTGCTCATAACCCGGATTAACGTTACACTATTTAAATATAATCTCCTACTTAATGTATATACATTTTATATTTGACTAAATATCGTATTGTCATCAGTATTACGTAAGTATATAAAGTTTCAAGGCTATACGTCATTTATAATATTATTAAAATTGAATTGTTAGATATGATACAAATAAAAACGCAGAGTATTATACAAAGTTAAGTAATAATATAAATACTATTTATTTTCAATAACAGACGCTCTGAGTTTATACTTAAAAAGCAAACGCCTTGATTATTGTCGAATTTTTTTAAACAATTATTACCGAAATCTACATCAAAGGCTTGAGAACAATTGCAAATGGTCCTCTTTTACTTCTTTACTGTAATAATATTACACAAATTTACGGCAACTGAACTGAAACTGATTTACAAATTATAAATTTAATGTAGTAAATTTTATACTGATAACATTGCAGAAACTAATTTGAAAATATATGTACATACTTATATGACATCCCTAATTAGAAAATAACAAAGACAAACGCAACATTCGAAAATGGAAAAAATAACTATTAATTCTAATTAAAATAAAAACAAAATATAAATGAAAGCTATTACAGAATTTTGTAATACAACTGCTATATGTTATTTTTAGTAAATTCCGAAATGGCCTCTTTAATTTATATGTTAAATTCCTTTAAAGTACCATTCTTCAAGAAACGATATTTAAATAGAAAATTAAACACAAAAACATATTACAATACTTTCGATTTCATTTAGTTTTGAAAGTCGCCAAAGCATGCCAAGACACGCCAAGTAACACCGGCGATGCATAACGTGTTCAGAAAGTATTAAAAACCTTACAAAAACAAAATTTAATATTTACGAAACATCGAATTTGCTACCTAAGGAAAATACGAGACAGTAGTCTAATTTCCTATAAATATTTACTCAATTGAAACAGATTATATTCATAAAAATTAAGAAAATAATTCGTAAACCTCATGTTAATCAAAGTATTTTTGTTTATTTTACATGATTTTAAAATTTGGTTTGAAATAAAATGTTCGGAAAAACTTACCAATGGAATGTGTATGGACCTCCTTTGCAAAATTTTTCATTACATCCATAAGCGGCACATGTAAGAACCATTTTCTGTTGTGTTTTGTATGCGAACGACGTGAATCATCGCTGTTCCTATTGGAAATCTATTAGGAAGAAATATCTTTTCGCGCGGGCGGGGTGAATCTGGATACTGATCACGTGACTCGGCGATGGACTCGCGTAAATCCATGGAGGTAGGAGTAACAGGAGGGAACGTGTCTTACCTCCCGGCATTGTCGCGCTTGAAGTAACTGTAAGGGCGCGGCGTCCATGTTGGATACACCAAAAAAAGGGAAGAACTCGCGTAGTGTGCGTGGCATTTTTCTTATTTCATTCATCTCCTTCAAATTGATGCCATACACTTATGAGTATATACCATCAATTTTATAACTAGGTCTTTTTTATATAAGACATTTTAAATTTCAGCATAAAAACAATTTTGTTTTATTTTAATCTCTAGATTTTCATAAACTTTTAAGAATAAAAAGTATGAGTTCAAACTAGAAACTTTAAAAATTATATATATATATATATATTTTGAAGGAATTGGTTGCCTATCAAAAAATAACATTTGTAAAACGTTACGGTAAACTAAAAGTAAAGGTTTCTTAAAAACCTTCTCTTAGAGTAAAAATCTATAGTTTATATATATGCTATAATAGTTTCCATTTCTTTAAACAAACAAAATAGACAATTTTAACGTTATGAAACCAATATTCAACTACTTAATTATGGTAATTGTTTATATTTTAGTTTGATTAAAACTAAAATTAACAATATTGTAAAAAAACATAAAAACTTTTAAATTGATAATACGTTTGAAAAACTGTTTTACAGATTCGTTCTTTACATAAAGGTTCGTCCAATAATAAACCAAGTGAACCTTGAATTATTGATGGAATATACAAGGTGAACAATTCTATGCAATTGAATTCAATTAATAACATCAGAGACTTTTGCATAATGACAAATTTATAAAAAATTTTAATTTTTAATATATCTGGCGAAAAAATAATATTGTATTCTTTACAAACAATTACAAATAAAAACAAAAATTAAATAATATTACGATCTTTTCTTCGTATTTAGATTTTACAAATGATAATGTTGTCGGAATTGTCTAGGATAAACAACAACAATGCAAGGATATCATTTTAAAATACACTCAACTTCTTTATTACAAAACCTTTAATGAAATAAATTCTAATCTTTTTGCATTCGTTTTAAAAAACCACAAATTAAAACATTATCGTTCATCTACTAAAAAATCGTATTTCATGTTGAATGACGATACACTGTGTCGTTAATTTAAACTAAAAACATAGACATATTTAACAGAAAATATGGAAAGCCAGGTATATTTCCATTATGAACCTTGTGAAAATTTTTATTTTAATGCTTTCATCTTTTTTTTAAAAATGTTAATTCGCATAAATAGTTTGCACAACAAAACAGATTTTGAACCTGATATTTTTATAAACTTTATTTTAAGTTGCATACATTATGGAGTAAAGTTTGTTTGCTTTTGTAAATGTTTCAAAAGTAAAACATGACCATTGCCAACTCAAATTAAAGCTTTGTTGTATATAGAACATGTAATTTAGTACTAATTTATAAATATACAGGAACTTGCTAATTAGTAATTAGTAAAGTGGTTTTTATCATTTATTAAAAATACTTAAGTAATAAAACTTGCTCTATCTAAATTTACCCCGCAGTACAAACTTCAGTAGTGCGGAAGTAACTCGCAGTAATATAAGTTGAGCGAAGCGTGCGGAGTACCGTAGGGGCGAAGCCCCTTTTACCTCCTGTATGACTATTAATATTTGAAAACATGACGATGATAATTAAATTTTGAATGACTCGCACTAGGCGACTAAAGACGAAACATGGACAGACAGGACGAACGATAAAAAAAGAAAGAAAAAAGTTAAAATTAATTCGTGTACATGTCCGATTGGCTGGAGCTGTCACGTGGTAAAATCCATTACTGCGATTGGTCGGTGGGCGGAGCCACCGATTCTGCTACTGGGCTGCTCAACTCGTTCAGTTTATCCAAAAAGAAGCAGAAGAGAGCCTGAAGTTTTTCTGCTGCAGTGTTCTTTTCCCTCAACTGATCTATCAAGCATTTGATTCCATCAGTGAAGGTAAAGATAGCTGAAAGTTCTTTGCATAACTCGGTGACTGGAGCGGGCACGCTCTTTGTCGCCGGGACAGGTGGTGGGGTGGGTTTTCGTGTATCCCTCCGCCGAGCCGGAATCGATGGCCTGATGATCCGGGTTTGGACTGGAAGTCTCCTCGGTTTCGGGAAGTCAGGGCATTTTCTACTGGAAGCTACATGGCCTGTAGCCTTGCAGTTAATGCATGTCGGAGTATCCAATTTGCCGAGAGAGCATTCTCTCGTTTGGTGAGATTCCCCGCACTTCAGACATCTGGGTGCGAGATGGCAAGTATGGCTTGTATGGAAGAAAAAGTTGCAATTAAAGCATTGCGGCACACTTTTACTTCGGTAGGGCTCCACAGTAATAACCAGTCCTAGAAGCTCCTTAGTTTTTAGGATCTTGTTTGTTCCTGTGGTTTTAGTCATGGCCGCCATGAAGACTTTTTGGTACTCGCAGTAATCTGAATCACCGAGCCCAACCAAATTTATAAATTATAAGAAATTTGTAACAATCAATCTCAAAATTCAGATTTTGTAACTTAAGGAAATCAGTTTATAACCGCAATATTCTCCATAGTTTACACCTGCAATCGCAATAAACAAAAAATTTGCTTTAAAAATATAAAAGCGGACTTCCCTATAAAAAGTTAATCTTGTGATCTTCTTTAAAATACTATTTGTACAATTGAAAGCTACACAAAACCCCATGCTGCCCAAATAACCAAAAATATCGTTAAAATAATATAAAACTCAGCGCGCTAAACTAGTCGAAATAGTATTTCTTGGTGTAGCAAAGATGGCGCCGCGGTTACAGCGAATGCTTCAAAGCATTCGTCCAATGCTCTCTCCTGTTACTCTTACCTCCATGCGTAAATCGGCATTTTTATTCCTCTATTTTTATCATTACTCTATGGTTATGATCCCCAGTGACAGCGATTCGGGGGGTTCACACACAGTTCTAGTGCTACATTAATTACCCAACGAAACCAAGCGAAAATTTCGTGACACAATAGTAAAAACAGCGATATGTTAGAAGCGATGCATGTGTGTTACATCTTTTGTCTCATCTAGTTCATACGTAAATAAAACATTCTTCCGATGTCTATAGATCCCTTCAAAGTTTTGTGTCATTCTAAGACATTCTATGTAATCAACTCCTATCCTTTTTTTACTTATGAGCGTTCTTAAGACGAATTCTATTTAATTGCATAAAAAACGATATTGGAAATCTTACATTTCTGATTAAGTTCAGCAATTACCCGTTAATTATATTATGCAATGAGTCAGGCCCGTAGACAGGGTGGGGACCGACGGGACAAACCCCCCCCCCCCCCGAAATTGTGTGATACTTTTTTTCAACACTCACTCCTCTTCCCCCTTCTTTTCCTTCATGTCCTTTTTTTTTCTTTCTTGAATCCAAGAAAACTATTTACTTATAGTGCCGAATACCACCGATGGTATAGAACTATAAAAATTAACTATGGCGTCACAGCCAATCAGATTCTAATTTTCTATATCGGCTGGGAGTGTTCTGAACGGAAGTGAGCTGAACCACGGCTGTGGCTGAACTCTCGATTCTTTCGGCACTGAACTATAAATTGTAACTTCTGAAACGCTTATAACCAGTTCCTTCTATGGTCGTGGTTGAAACAATACTGTACCCCAACTAATTTTTTAAAGGGATTTTGTGGATTTTATTCTTCTCAAATCGTTATAGAAATGTTAAATATGTTCAAACATTTTATATTTTCTACATATAGAATCAATTTGCGTATCTCCAAAACTATAGTTTTTTTTTTGCTACTTATCCACTTTATTGGTTAAAATGGATTTCAAAGAATAGACATTTAAAACGTGTTTTAATGTAAAATTAAAATATTTTTTTTGCCAAAACACTACATTTCGGCATATTTTAGCATGAACAGTATATGAAATATAGAGGTAGAAACTGCATCAAATAGTTTTGAAAATTGTTTAGTTACCATACGAAAACTATAAAGGAAAGGTTGTCGTAAAAACGGAAATTAACCCTTCAACCATAACACCCCCCGAAAAAAAATCCTGGCTACGGCCTTGCAATGAGTGTAAACTAGATCAAACAGACTTTGGTTAAACTATGTTTTAGGATTATTTTTAAAATCTTTTAATTTACTAAGTTAGGAAAGAAAAAAAAATCTCTAGGAATAAGTCGCACTGTATCTTCTTGTACACTATGGTATGCGATTAATTTTTTATCACCATAGGATGATTCAACATGGAGTTATGTGGTCGAAAGAAATACTGCAGCCAAGGCCGACTTTCATGTGGTACAAAAGTCAGAGTGCGGAATGGGTAAATAATCAGCCTGATCAATGCGGGTCACATTTTTCTACACCTGTCAATTATCCCCGTATTCTCATAGGATGATTCCACGTGGAGTTATGAGGTGAAATCGTATATTACAGTTGATCACTCTCCCCACGTGGTACAAAGATCATAGGGTGCAATAGCTTAAAACCGGCTTCTTCGAAAATCTCACCTTTCTCTACATGGTGGTATGTCATTTATTCCATGTGGAATTTAATATCTTTTTACTATGTGAACTTCGTGCAACTATGTAGACATACTGAAAGGGAAAACATATTCAAGTTGAGAAGATTCCATCGATATCGTTGATATGTCAATTGTAAATAGCTGTGAAATATTATTACTTTGTGTTTGAAACAAACGTGATTTTTTTTTTACAATACTGCAAAATTAATTTTATTTTTAACTGCAATCAGCCCCGTCGCACCGGGGGATTAGGGTGGGGGGGGGGGGGGGTTCGATAAGTTGCAATTGAGAATTATCAGCACTGAGTTGGGAATTTTGAAATTTTTTGTTTCCACCCACCAAAAATATTTTTTGTGTAACGGCACAGACTCCAATTTCAATACATTATCAAAAACTTATGTTAAATTTTAATGTTTTCTCTTTTTTCAAACAAGAACAAACATACATAGAGCAAAAGCTTATTTGTCTTATGGTCTTCTATCTTTTAACACAACATTTCAGGAATGGAACCTTAATTAAGACCGCTGCTATAATAAAAACCCCTTATCTCATTAAAAAGCAATTTTGTTAAATTTAGGTTACACTATTTAAACTCTAATTTCCCACAGGGAAAACTTTGGTTATTCATAATACACCCACATAATAGTTAATTAATAAAAATATAATTAAATAATTGTATTTTTATTACTATTAATTGTATGTGATTGTGTCAGAAAAAATGTTAAGGATGCAAGCACACAAGTTATTTAATAACAATTTCATAGTGCTGTATTACAGACTTTCTGAAATGGCAGCAATAAATTTCGTAAACAATTTAAATAACTGCTTTTTAGACAAGGTAAAAATATATTACACAATAAGATTTTTTGTAAAAACCTTAAGATTATAAAACATTCAAGTTGCCTCTGCCTGAATATACAGCACTTAACCATGCATTTGATACTTACATTTATAAGATTTATCCAATTAAAAATGCAAATTTTACAAAAACAAAATTTCATAATGCAAGTTATGAAATTCTCTCTTTACACATATATAGTATTTTTTTGCAACTCGAAAGTATCTTCAGATTTAAAAATATAATTGCAAAACTTGAAAATTAACTTTCAAATACTACCTTAATAATTTTCTCAATGTACTTTAACAATTTTAGAATTTATAAAGTTTCATCAAAATTTTATGTAGAATTATTTCCATATATATTGTATAATTCTTATTAATGACTTACTTTCATAAACGAAATTTAATACATAAAACACAACCATAATTTAAAAAAACTCATGAAAACTTCAGTCCTGTGTAAACATGTATATATTGGGTCACAATGAACAAATGATTTTCACAGGTGGCCATGGCAGTGATAATGGCATTATACTATTTAGTGGCAATTCGAATAAATGTTTATTTCAGAGCAAAAGAAAATAGTAATGTATCCGAATGCAATAAAATACCTTAAAAAAATCTCAAAGTTTGGGCCATTTTTTTTAAATACCAGAGTAACTTTTATATAAAAAGGTAAATTCTACTTTCTTAATAATTTTTCCAATGTGTTTTTCAGTGAAACAAAATAAAATTGTGACAACACATTAAATTAAACTTTGTTTAATTTTTTAAAGAACCGATTTAAAATAAAAATGTGCAAATGACGAGTTAATTCTACTTCTGTAATATTATGTTTTAGTATTATGCACTAGTCACAATGAATTTTCCTTCTGCACATCTTACTATTTAGCTGTAACAAGTAAATTCTATTTTATCCATATTACAATTTTTTTTATGTATAAAGTCATTCAAAATATTCACCAACACTTCTATGACAACATTCAAATAATTTAATCCTCTTTAATAAATTATACAAAATAACAAAAAAATGTAATCATATGCTACACATGAAAATGACTGGAATGTTCGATTTTCACAAACTTTATGATTCTACTCAAGAAATGAGAGTTTGGATCTTCAGTGCTATCTAATGATAAAGAGTAGATCACACCAAACACTTATTCCTGGATTATATAGGATGAACTGGAGTAAATGGTACACACAACAATGCATGCGCTGTTGAATTCGACACACTACTGAATCTTATCGCCCATATTAACTTTTGAGTTCTGAAAAAGAAAGGAGAAGCATGACATATTTACAATAATTTTAAGATTTAAGACATTGCTAATATAATTTGAAAAAATTCACATGTCAATTTAAGAGGATTTTAATAGACAAAATATATCTAAATGGTACTTTGAATTGGCTTGATTATACACACAAGCAAAGAACAAGAAATAACTATGCGGCCATGTTCTTAAAAGTAAAGGTTTTAAATATTTATAAAACAAAATATGCATTATGATATTAATAACTTGTATGACAGTGCAACTCATTGTCTGAAAGTCATATTCTGCTAAAAGTATAGTTACATCAATTATGTTTGTATTTCTTGCAAGTTCTCATTTTCAAATGTTCTTTTAAACCTAATTTCCTACAAATAACTCAATTCTGTTACTCATAATTAACTGTTATTGACAAAGATAAAAAAGAAAGTTAAGCAGGCTATCGCTTAAAATGTTTTGCTTGCCATTCGACATTTGTATGATATATCATTAACACATATTTCCCTAAATTTGTATTATTTTAAATATTTGCTCCTAAATAAAACTTTATAATATAAAGGGGCTTGGCATAGAGGCAAAATTATTGATAAAAACAGTGTTGCAAAGATCTGGAGAATTATACTGGAACAAAAAGTATACCACAATGAACCACTGTTTTTAAGTAAAGCATCCCCTAAAAAAACATATTAAGAGATTATCTCCTACAAACCAATATTTCTGGACCAATATTTAACGAAATGACATAAAGTTAGTTGCCCTTTTGTAACACAGTATTCTTTATGTCTGTTTCAAAGGTAAATATTTATGTATATATAGCTTAATTTAACTTAAGTGGCTGTTTTAACTAGTAATCACGGGTGGATGTTGGTAAAAATAGCAGGATGGAAATTAAAAATTTAAGTTAGGTATATTCACAAAAGCACAATATTTTTAAATCTGAAAAGGCTGTATCAGCATAGAAACTTAAAATAAATCCTTTGGTTATATAAACAATTACTGTAATTTTTTACTAATTACTTAACCTTTTTGTGCTAACTTTTCAAATTCAGGCATGAAAACATTACCAAACTTTTTAGAAAGTTCTTCAAATTTAAAATTATAATAATAAGATTTAGCTTTAGTTAAAAATTTAAATTCTTGAAATTCCATGCCAAAAGATATGACGATAAGATTCCTTCACTTAAAAATTAATCTACTATGGTTCTTTGTATTGCAATCATGATTACAACTTGATTGGATATTAAAAAATATTAATTTTTAATTATGGGACACTATTGCCTAACATTCAGCATGAAAATGAGCTGTATAGTTCTGTCATTTTAACTTTTTTTTGGCTTTGAACAATTGTCAGCCATTTTATAAATGTTTCAATTTTTCAATCTCATTCAATCCTTTACAAAACTCAACGACAGAAATCTGTTTTCCCATGCTAGGTAATTGTTAAAGGGGAAATACCCAGAAATAGTTTTCGCCAATGAAAAAAAGAAGTGGGGACTTTACAATAGAAATATATAATTTTTTGTTATAACAGGAGACTCGACACTCCTCAATAATGAGTAGGTACCCTTTTAGAAGAGAGATTCTTTGTGGAACCTTCTAGATTCTAATTGGATCTCAGAGTTATCAATATATATATATTAGGGTGTTAGAAAAAGTTCTAAAGCTCTCCAGATAAAAAAAAATTCCATTGGTATTTTATAAAATATATGCTTACAAAATTTTAATATAAAAAAATAATATGTATACATACTACAAAAGATGTTCTTCTATTGATAAGATCGTATAATTAACCCTTTGGGTACATTTGACGAGCGAGACTCGTCATCTGGTTACTTGGCCGAAGTTACGGTGGACGAGTCTGACTCGTCATCTGAATTTAAGAAGCAGGCGATTATGTTTGACGCCCCTTCCGCCAGTGTGCGTTGGTTGCAAACAATTTGTTGTAGGGTCTGTCAAGAATGGGATCAATTGAACCTCACCAAATCCTTCCCATGTGCATAAAAATCTTCAAATAATTCAGTACTCAAAGGGTTAAAATAACTAATTAAGTATGAAATATCCATTCTTACCATAATAATAGCCACAATCAAACCAAACAGGCCAATAGCACTGGCAAAGATCTCCACAATTAGGATTTTCACAAAGAGTGTGGGATTGGCTGCATCAGCAAGAGCAGCTCCAGATCCCACCACACCCACAGCCAGGCCACAAAAGAAGTTGCAGAAGCCCACTGTCAGACCCGCACCAAACATCACATATCCTGAAAAAGAGAAAACAATGATATTATAAGGAGTAACAAAAGTGATAAAAGTAAAAATTAAAAGGAGTGCCAATGAGACTATATAGGGATACTTGCACAACTCAGTATTAAACCATTTAGTTAAGATATCAATGTTCTAAACAAAAAAATTGAAGTATGTGTAGAATATAATATACAATTACTTGATAGTTGGGCAATATCTTAAGAGAATGTAACTATTCTGCGCATGTTAATTGAGAATAGAACTCATGAAATTAGACAAATTTCTTGACTCCAAGAATGGACCATTAACTATAAATAAATGTAGTTAAACTTTAAATTTATTCTTGCAGTGCAATTCTTCAATAAGTATATAAAGGTGTTTTATTATATTATGATTTTGGGTTTCCATTTTAGGAAACAAAATAATTGTTCATTACACACTAATGAAAAATTAACTCATAATGAGTAGGTTTTCTTTAAAAAGTGAAGTTAGATCATTTGGCTATGAATAAAATAAATATTATGTATTTTAAAAAATTATTAAAAAGGAATTAAAAAAACTCGAAAAATAAATTTTAGAACAAGTATTACTGAAAAACTGTTAGAGGCTATACTTTCATCTGCAACTGTTCAATTGCAACTTAAAATTTGAGTTTTGAATTAAATTATGCCTTTTACTGAACTTGTTTAATTTAAATGTATGGCTAAGTGATATTTAATTGTACTCACCTGATGTATAGTTCTGAGCCATTAATTTTGCATCATACTGAATAGCTTCAGCATTAAAGTCCTAGGAAAAAAATATTAAAAATTACAAAACAATAAGTGTTTATGCGCACTTACCTAATTTATATATAACTGTTACTCTTTAATATCTGTAATTTTAGAATAAATAAAACAATAAAAAAAATTAAAAATTAGTAACTAAAATTTGAACTTTTCATAGGAAAATTTTTGCTCCATCCAAAAATCAACCTTCAAAACTAAGTCTTAAAAGTATTATTACTGAACATATGAAACATGTTCATTAAAAAAACATCCTATGAGCAAGATAAAAATAAGCATGAGTGTTTCACAACTAAGACAAGGTATTTTATTTTCATTAGAAAAAGAAAAAAATTTGTTTTGAAACAACCCAATAATTGGTTAAATGTTTTGTTTTCACAAATAGCAAAGCAACACAACAGTCACCACCATCCAAAAAATTCATTTTCATTTATTAAATACTGTAATATTGCTACTTCATCCTGTTCAATAGTAATAAAAAAAAAACAGGAATCTTTAAGAAACAAATTAAAATGCGAGTTAAAGAACAATTAAAATTGTATTTGTAGTCAAATCTATAGTTATTTTAAAGGCTATAGACTTTACTATAATACAAAGAAGAAAGTTTTTTTGTAATAGATTTAAAAATAGATTTTAAACTGTTGGTAATAGCCTTTTAGTTATGCAATTATAGTTTGCCATACCATAAAGCATCAATATTAAAAGTTTCATTAGAATTAAAACAGTTTCCTATTGAAATGAGTTCTGAAAAAGGCACATAACTCATCCCAATTTAAAGCTACTGCATTGATAAAATCAAATTGATGTTTCCAATAATATAAAACAACAAAAATGTTCAATGGAATCAAAAGAGGTTTTCTTTAAGAAAAGATTTTAAACCATAGCCAATGCCAACATTGCAATTATACTATGACAATTAATACAGGGTGGCAACAAAATTCTGGAAAAAAAGTTCCCTGATATTTCCCTGACTTCCATGATGGTGTCACAAAATTTCCCTGACTTCCATGATGGTGTCACAAAATTTCCCTGACTTTAAAATTACATTGAAACATATGCTTTGTATAAAAACAAAGTATCCACGCTACAATACAATAAATTTACTGCATTATAAATAAACATTTATAAGCACTACTTATTGTCAGTTAAAATAACAATTTATGGATACACAAATTATACAATTCTGGCAGGCATAATAGTAATTAATCATGTTCTCTGTAAGCAGAGAATGCAAATTATTTCTTTTTGAGATAAATTTAAATGTTTTATATGCTTAATATTTCCTATTCCAATCTTTAATAAATCACATTCACATGACCCTCACATGTTGCTCACAATTTCAAGGTCCAATGCACTTTGCTTTTGCTGCTCCCTCAGCAGTGGTTCACGTTTTTACAAAAATAAAACTGAAAATGTGCATAACCATACTTTAAAAAAAAAAATCTTTTTCAGAACTAAAGGAAATATTGACAACTAAATTACCCAGAATAGAGTGCATAATAAAGGATAATTGCCGTTTTAATGATCCAAATTTGAAAAATCCCTGATTTTTTGTGAAATTTCGAAAATTTCCCTGATATTTCCAGAATAAAAAATTTCCCTGACTTCCCGGTTTTCCAGGTTATGTTACCACCCTGTAATAGAATAAAATAGCCTCATAAAAGATTTCTTTGAGAAAATCAAATGTTTATGGCAATGCTCATCTAAAGTAAAGAATAAAAAATATTCAGAAATGATAGATAAAAGTGGTCTTTATTTAATTTAACATAAGAATCATAAGAATTATAATTAAAAAAAGAAAACTATAAAAAATCTTCCAAATTAATACTGTAGGAAAGAAATAAAATTAATTTCTAAGCAATATCAATTAATAATGTTCTTACTTTTAATCCATTAACCAAAACAATTGCCATAATGATACCGTAAATAGCAACAGCTTCACAGAAAATGATGCTGACGAGATTCTTTGTTCTTATCCTGGGTGCCTTCACCCCACCACCAACGATGCTCACACCAGTCGTGTAGATGCCTCTGTAGAAAGTATGTTTTTTTTTTTAATTAAGTAATAATAATACAATTATTTTCAATAATATTTATTTTAATTACATAAACTCAGAAAACTTTTCCTAGCTTATCTTAAGGATACATGCATATTTATACTGTACATCCTCTTTATAAAGGTTTCTCAACATAGAAACTCCTTTCTTATGAAGACTGCCACTTAATGTTGCATTCGGTTAGTTAGTTTCCAATACAATATGGTTTTTTCTTGCTAATAATAACCACTCATAATGGCTTCATGAGGGATCACTATATCAACGACCTATATTATTGTAATTTAAAATATATTTATAAATATTGCAGAAGAAAGCTTCTGTCCAAATAAGGTAGTTCATTTGAAACCAGCTTTCGATTTGTTTTTCGTATTTCACAGTAACCTAAGGATCGGATTGTTTTTAAAAAAATCCATCTTTTAATGTACTTGGCAGTTCTTGTGGAATTAATGAAACAAATAAACATATATCCTAAAAACTGTTGTTTTTGGCTTCTAACTTTGTAAATTAATTTCTCCAGGAAAGAAAACCTTCTATCGTTTGCACAATTTTAGGGAGTGACAATTTTGACATGCTGTGAAACAACCTAAATGTCTTTTAACACATTATAATTAACAAAAACTTCTACAATATGGTATAAGGTATTTTCTGAAACTTTTCTGTAATTATAGTAGAACATTTTTCTGTGCAACTTTTAAGATACTGTATAAATACAAATACTATGAAGATTATAAAAATTTAATTCAGGATTACACTATATAAAAAAGTTGTGACAATTAAATTATGTTAATTTAGAAAAAAAAAATTATATATACTTACAAAGCAGCGCCTACAACTGAAAGTGAAATGGCTAGACCAATCCCCAAAGCCCCCCACATGAATGGGGAAAGTTCTGTTAAGAGCCTAAAAAACATAAAATTATTCAAACAAAACCCAAACAATTTAGTGTTATAAGATCAATGACTATCAAAATAATTCAGTCGTATTTATAACTTAGACAGTATATTAAATTATCTTACCATCCAAAATCTATTCTGGAACCTCTGCCAGTTAGCACATAAAATAATCCTACAAACAAAATAAAATAATTTTTTTTAAATATGTTATACAAAGTTCATTATATATAACTTTTATATAAATTGTCTAACTAATTATATATTTTCAGTATATTTCAAATAAAAATTGCTCATGAACATGTTTTTAAAAAAATATTTGTGCTCGCTCATGATGAAATAATTGCCCTCCAAATCACAAAACCGGTTTTTATAATTTATCTAGATGTCTATATATTCTCTAATAAGGTCAGTAAAACAGAGGTATTGCAGAAAATTCATATAAAAAAATAAAAACACTAACTATGTATCATAAAAAAATTAATTAGTTAGACACCTAGGTTGGTTGATTGATTAAAATAATATCACACTATAGCTGCACAATAAGCTATTGGTAACGCTTTAGGATCTTTCTAAAAAAAAAAAAAAAAAAATGTATTGTAGTATCTCATGGCTTATTTAAAATAATAATAGATATATACTTATAGCCTCCTAAGATAGGATTACTAAACAAATATATTTAACCAAATCCTTAAAATCAGAAAAACTTGAAACACAAAAATGATATAGTCACATAAAATAGAATATTTTTATATAAATGTGATATTTGAAGACCTTATAAAACAAAACTTTTTTTTTTACAAAGAAAGCTGTTTGTCTGTGAATTGTGAAACATTTAATTTCTCCTCTTATAAAAGGCCAAAATCCATATATAAGTACTCTATTCATCCTCAAGATGTGCGCCTGAGGATTTAATTATTTTAACATTTTTAGAAATACTGAATAAAGAAACTTTTGAATTTATCTGGAATGTGAATTTGTAGCTTAACAATAGCGCACTTGACTTCGGAACAATAGCTCATGAGTTCCAAGTCCTGGCTGGAACAACTAAGTTTTCTTAAATATATAATGCCTTGACAGATTCCCTAACACAGGGCCAAAAAATAATTATAGAAAAATAGCTCATAAATTAAAAATACTTTATATTCATTTAGTATCCTAAAATAAATAAAAAACTACTAAATTTTAAATGGTTTTTGAAACTTTCTCGTCTAATTAAGAAACTATGTTTTTATTGGTTATATAATATTTCGTATAATATAGATGGCAGAAAAAAGTTTTTAAAAATAGGGATTTGAACATATTGAACAGTTTGGCTGAAAGTGGTATAAATTTTATTTGGTTAAATAAAATCAATACACATTTATTTTAGAGGATACTAAGTTATTAAACCGGACGAAACTTAACTTAGCCCCGTGTAGATCACCATATTTATATTTATAAAAAGCCCAGAACAAAGTATATGAGAAAGAAATTTTGAAAATATCGATATATAGAATTACTTTAAATGATAAGCCAGTAAAGAGAGATTATACTTAGTAAATAAAAATAAACTGATCATAAGAAAAGTCAAGCTTTTCGGATCAGTATTTGAAAAGTATTTTGACGTTCAGTCAAATAACTCTTGAGACTCACTACATTTTAAACTGTGCACATTTTCTTAAAATCATACATTAAATATTTTAAAAAATTGTAAATATATTATAAATACAAACAAAAAGGGTGTGATTAAATAAACAATTCTCTTATGACAGACTTAGGTTGTAATATTTTTAATTACTTACCAACAAACACAACTATACTTGTAAAAATCGAATAAACAACATACTGAGTAGTTGCGAAGACCCCCATATTTTATATTAGTTGTTATTTTTTAAGTAAATAAATGTAAAATTTAAAAATCATTTATTTTTTCATTCGAGATCGAGAACTCTTCTCATATGACCCATACACGGTTTCGGTTAACGTTATGAATCGAACGTGGGATCGGCCTTGTGAAATGGCCATTGTTAAATTTTTATGGTTGTTTATTTAATTAAGTATAAATTAAATAAAGAATCCTAATATTAGTTTTTCATTTAATATTTTCATGGTGGTTCTTTCATTTGTTTTAAGATATGCTATGACTTTTTTTTTATTCACGCACTTAGTTTTTTTAATATGGCAACATGATAAAAATGTCTGCTTGTTTATTTTCATTTTGAAAACGCATGTGTATGTGCAATGTATATTACTTAACTATGACGATAGATTAAAATAAAATCGTAACTTTAAAAACACAAAATAACTCATAAATAATTGTTTAAATTAATCCACAATTTTTGCAGTTTTTTTTTAAAGTGTGAATAATAGTTTATCTGTTTTATTATAGAAAATTGAAAGTTCTGTTGTTGATGTGAGTAAAACTTTTTAGGTTAGATTATTGAATATTGAAAAAATAATTTTTATTTTAGGCATTTTAACTATTGTATCCTTAAATATACATTCATATCATGGCAAATTTGACAAAAAACTTACATTTAGGTAAATATGATCGAGGAGTTATCATTCAATGGATTTTAACCGGACTGAAAATGCTAAAAAACCTAGACTAAATTTTTTTTAAAGTTTTGAGCTATCAATATAGCTTGAAAGGCTTTACCATAATACAAATAGACATTGTGCCTACAGAACCTCAATATAATACATTTTATAATGCAAACAGACCAATTGTTGATGTATAGGAAACTTAAAACTTTTAGATCGTTTCCTGAAAGACAAACATGGTAGTCAGTGGCCTAATTGTATTATCAGCTCTCCATACATCCACTTGGCTAAATTTTGTCACATATATTACTATCTACAACTCTTACTTTTCAAATTTAGGAATTATACGACCCTGTTTGGTGATCTTTTCCTTTCATCCTCCAAAACAAAATGCTATACTTGGGGACAGCCTAAGTTGAACCTAATGCAATTGAATATTTATACATATCATAACTTCTGCTTCACGTTCAACTTAGGTTGTCCCCGAGTATAGATAATGAAATAATACATGATATTAATTAGGCTTAAATATGGTCACAATGTGAGTTGGTCTACTAAACATCGCACTGGAGCTGCGCAATGGACTACTGTTGACAGTTCGGTATCTATCCTGAAGAAAATTCCCCAGAACATACTTTGTTATTTGAAATCATTATCAGGTGACTAAGCTTAATTTAACAAAACATTAATTTGAAACACTTGCTGAAGTGGAATTTCACAATATGTTTAATAAATTTTTAAAAAATTACAAATCAATTAAAATATAAATGATAGAAATATATGCAGTTTAATTTAAGTTGAACTAGAGTATACAAAAGAGCTGTTTTGACACATAGAACATAACATTTTTAGAACTGTCAAGAAATGTTCGAAAATGAATCTCATTTAAACTTTCTGGATGGGTTTACAACACAATCTTAAACGTATGCATGTACCATGCACAGACTCCTAACACTGATTTATAAACCCAGATAATTGTGGTCTCCCACCTATGACTATTCATGGTAACAGCTGTTACCCTTTCAAGCAACACAAACCTGCCTCTCTCCTGCAAAACATCAATCAGTGACTGTTATCTACAAATTATAATGAACGTATAGCTTTTAATTCTTTAAGAATAGAGAGGAGAGCCTCCCCACCACTCCTATTCTTAAACAGAATGTTTTACATTTTCCATAAAGTTTCTTATTCTGGAATTCATTATTTGTAAAATAGTACCAAATTTTGAAAGGAGACCGGTGCTCATCCATTTTATCTAACCAATTTATTATTTAGAAGCTTCCTTTTGGTAACACATATTTGATACATCATTATGGGCCAAGTTAAAACATCTCCATATAGGTTGTATAAACAATCTAAGTCAAAATATATACTTATACTTACTAATCTAGTAACACAAAGAATTTTGGAGACAATTTGATCTTCAGCCCATACGGAAATTTCTTACTTCACATCATTCTTTAAATTTCCTTATTGGTGTTACGAAATTTTCACATTCAATTTTAAAATTATTATTTATTCTTAATGTTCCAAAGATCTTTATAAAAATACTTAGTCTTTACCATATAAGTGAAACTTGTTAATTTTCTAAAGGATCTTGTATCATTATTATTTGTAATTTTCGATATTTTTTTAAGCTCTTAATTTTAATTTTACCTACTAAGACTTCCATTGCAGTTAGTATAAAAATAATTTTTAAAAAGCAAGTTGTGTTATTTTTTTTAAAGTACTTAGGTATTGTAAAATAAAAAGATTATCTAATAAGTATTTTTTTAATTGTATGTGTTAAAAATTCTCTTTTGAAGCTGGTTATCTGCATAATAAGTTTCTTAGTTTTTAAAAATAAAAATGAACCCTAAATTATTTTCTGTTTGTCTAAAAATTCAATCGATCATAAAATATTCAGTTTATTTTTTGAATGTGTATATTAAAAAGAATGTCTTTCAAATCAGAAGATACCCAGTTTTATCAGAAATCCATATGTTACAACAGACACTACATCTATGTATTCTCTGCACTAGTTTTCTTAAGTACTAATTATTTGATATTGTATTTATTACATCAGACAAACATAAAATATTAAAGTGTAGGAATCATGATATGTTATATTTATTTTAATATTTTGAACTGTTGATTGTTTATAGAATCACATCAAAGTGGATAGTAAATATGTTAAGAATAGCGTGGAGAAATACTTTAAGTTGGAGATCACTGTACATAACAGCTAACAGGTATATGCTTTGAACTTTTTGACATTTTATTAGTGTTCTATTTTTTTATATATATAATCTACAACAGCAACAGAGTATACTTTACCTTGTGTCATCTTTTTGAAACAATGTATTTATTAATTAGCTAATTAAAAAAAACTGGCAAATAAGGTTGCCCTCCGAAATATTATTAAACAATTTAACCTTCAGAAGAAATGCATAAACACAAAAAGAATGTCCCTTTAAACGCCTTAGGCATTATTCCATAGCCTATAAATTTCATAAAAATTTGAAGAACAGTCAACTAATGTTCACCCATGCATCTACAGTTTTCACAGGAACGAACATGTGGCTTGGAACAAGGTGGAACAATGTAGATTTTATAAAAAAAATCACATTATTTTGAATATATCAATTTTAAACTTCTAAGTTAAATAGAAACCAATGTTGTTCGGCTTCTCTAACCCTTCAAATCAAACAATTCTGTGATTTCCATAACATTGCAACCAGGCTGAGCCTCAAACTCTGGAGTCATTTTTCTCAAAACCGTCGATTATGACATTGGCCCTTTTTGTTCCAGGCCACAGAAACATTATTTACGTTCATAAACGTACTCTAAATTGACACAATTTCTAAATTTAAAACATTGAATTTCTTTTTAAAAACATTTATTAGAAAAAGTATGTGGTTGAAATATAAATTAAGCTCTTCTGCCGTGAAAACTTACAACTTCAATATTTGCTTACCACAGGGTTATGGCTTATTTTAATAATTTATAAATAAGTTTGAATTATTTTGGATGATTTATTATTAATTTTTTATATAAAAAAGATGAGAATTGGAATTGTTTTGTACAATTTAAATTCTCATTCTTCATTCGATGAAGTTTTTAAGTTACGTTTTCCTTTTAGGTTGAGTGATATTGGACCACAGATTACCTTACTACCCACACCGCCTAAAGGTACTCCATCAGATGACCTGATGATAAATAAATTGGACATACCACCCCCAGTATATACTAAACCATTTGAAGAACTATTCCAAGATGCACCACAAACCGAAGACAAACAATCCGACATTGCAGAGTTTGTGGATAACCTGGGACCACCCCTGCCCATTGCCTTCAATCTGGCTGCATACGTTAATCGTTCAGAATCTCTCCAAAACCTAGTTCGCTTAGGTGTCGACCTTTCAGAGATCGAGAAGAAACCCGATCGAGCGAAATACATCCTGACTTTAGACTTTGAGAAACACATGAGATTTCACATCCAATTTCTCCATGACCATGGTGTGAGTGCTGATGACATGGGAAGAATCATAACGAAAAATCCATTCTTGTTTAAAGAAAGCATTGAAAACCTGGAAATTCGAGTTAATTATCTAACTAGCAAAAAATTCACTGGTGATGCCATTGCTCGTATACTCACGAGTAATCCTTTATTTCTGAGCCTGGATACGATTTTTGTGGATTCTCGTCTGGGCTTCTTTCAGAAGCAATTCTCTCTTAGCGGGAATGAGGTGAGGTATTTAGTAACGAAGGCTCCAAAGTTGGTTTCGTATCCTTTTAGTAAGCTTAGGGTAAGTTTTTAATATTTAGTATTTATGAGTGGATGATTATTTTTAAATCATTTTTTAAAACTGCATACTCGAAATTATACCATTTTCTAATATGATATACATGTTAATCCATTATTATATATTTTAGAGATGTAATGGATACCTAGCCAACATACTGCATCTGAACAATAGCCCAGATATTTGATAATAGCCGAATATTACAATTATTCGGCTGTACATCAGGCCTGAAATTTTATACTAAGAAATAAAAGATAAATTAGAATAAATAACAAAAAATTGCTATAATAAAAAATTTGAAGCAAAAATAATTTAATCAAAAAATTGTTTAATTTTATCATATAAAGAAAAATTTTGTAAAAAAATTAAGCATTTTTGTAATTTTTTAAGATTGGTAACTTACGGTGTAATAAAAGTAATTTTGCATTTATTTTGGTAAATTAACTTTTTCTTTTCATAAATTAACTGTACGTCTGAGAATAGTCATCACTGTATACTGCTAGCCAGTGAAGAAAGGTATTTTTTTACTAATTTTGTCGGAAAATAGTTGTATTGATTTTTACCAGTTGAATGAGATGTTTTTCTTTCAATAACTAGTTTTGAAAGATAATTGTTTAACTCTTGAAAGAGAATCATCATTGTTATCTTCATCCAACTTTAATTCCAATGGAATTGGCACTAACTTTATGGAAACAATTCTAAAAAGGTTTACGATTTTTCTTTTGCTATCAGGTGAAACCTTCGATTTTATTGTATGCAATTCTTTTTGAGGATTACAGAAGAATGTTGCTTTCTTCTTTCATCAATGCTAATATGGAAGTTTTAACATCTTACATCTTTGTCAAAAAAAGTATTTTGAACCTAGGAATTAAAATGCTAATATGACATAACTAATGATTTAAAAAAAATTCTAATTATTTAAATTAAATATTGATATTAAAAATTATAAAGAAAAATTAATGTTATTGGGAAAATTTAAAAATAAAATACAAAAAGCGATTAGTAAAATGAAATAGGCAAAAATAAACCGCCGTCGGATATCCGGCCGACGTTCCTGCTATCTAGCCAAATTGATATCCGTTACAGCACTAATATATTAAACTATGAGTTTTAAGTGCTTTAAGAACTATGAAACTAGATTTTGCTGTGGCCAGACTCTAGTTGAAATAATTTATTTTGTATAAAATGGAAATTTGTAATTATGATTTTAAAAAATTCTTTCTTTCTAACAGTTCTTTTCTAAACAGTTTTATCTACTAAGCAATCTGAAAAATACTCTTGATGTGTAATTTCCAAGTATATATAGATTTTACATGTACACAATCTCCTGTATGCTTCATATTAATATTTAACTATTATTTATTCTGATGCTTAGTACTGATATCAGTAATATTACAATGTCTCTACCATACCAATAAACCCTAATTTGAAAATTCTCCCTTTCATTGTGCTACCTAGCAATTTTTAAATTATTAAGTGATGGAGTTTTAAAAGAATTGTTTACTTGCATTTTTTTTTATGAAGAAGTTACAATATCAAAGATAAAATATGTATGCATGTAATATTTAATGGAATAAACAATTTAGATTATATGGTTCTTTTTTACAGGAAAAGTTATTTATTTTCAAAGAAGAATTTGGGTACTCTAGTAAAGAGATGAAAAAAATTTTATTGATGAAGCCAAAAGTATTTATAATTGGTAAGATATACAACTATACTTTGTCCAACGTTCAGTGTCAAGAATTTAGCATTTTGTACTTGTGTTTCTGAAGATTTATATATATGCATGCTTGCAGATAGATCACTTTAATTAATAGATTTTTGACAATTATATTTTGTTGGATAAAAATATTTTAAATTTGGATAAAATTTATATGGCATTCAATTATCTGGAAATTTTAACTATAGTTTAAGGTGATGACTAACTCTTATTTCAATATATATTTATACTAAAAAAAGTAAGTGAAACTAAAACCATAAAAGAATAATATAAAACTAAACTTCAAAACAGAAAATATTTTTTTTCAAAGAGTGAAATCTTCTCAAAACTTTAGAGTGGTCTTAGGTATAAAATTATTATTTCATTTTTAATACTTGTTAAAAAAAATAGTTTATTAAATTTTAGTCTATTTGATTTTTTTAACTACTTGTGCAAGCTTCTATATTAATGCAATTAACCTAAATCCCTGCCTTTTCAAATGAATTAGAAATATTTATTTCATAATACAAAATGCACATTTCCTTCATATAAAAAAAAATTAATTTTCTACTAACTTTTAGTAGAAAATGTAACTATTATCCCTAAATTAAACTCTTAAAGACAAATTCTTTAATGAAAAAGAAATTGCAATATATTACCAAATGTGAGATACTTTAACTTGCATTTTGTTTTATATAGGTAACCAAGGCTTGAAAGAACGATTTGATATTGTTCACAATCTCATGGGACTTTCCCATGAAAGGATTCTTGAATTTCCAGAGATATTCTTAAGGCGAGGATTTCTCCTGAAACAAAGGCACCTTTACCTGGTTCACCTGAATCGGGCACAGTATGACCCAGCAGAACCACTTTATGTCTCACTGTTCGATATAGCCACCGCAACAGACGTAGAATTTTGTGAAAGGTGTGCGAAAACCTCTGTTGACCAGTACAATGAATTTTTAATGACAATATAAAATATATTATATTGTTATTTTGTAAATAATTTGCAAATAAATTTAAAAAAGTGAATATTTTTAATTGATTATGACATTTTTACATAATCGTCAGAACGGCCGACTAGGATTTTTTTTTTACAGGATGGATTTTTGAGCAATTTATAATTTTTTAAATTTTTTTTATAATTTAGCAATATTTCTCAAGTATATTCATTGTAGTAAAATAAAAATTAATTTTTTCAGACATGTAGTGTATTTTAAACTTTTGCAATGAAAAACTTTACAACAAAACTTATTTCAAGTAAAAATATCTTGTATAGTAATAATACAAAACTTATTAAAGTTTATATTATGAATTAAAAATTTGTTTTTTAAGATCAATTTAGAAAAAAAAATATTGTCTTCTATTTCATAGTAAATTAATTCCTTAAGCTATACTAACATGAAAAATAGCCAATATTTGAATTCAAAAAGTTTAAATAAACAAAAATATCCTCCAAACATTATACAAACTTAAAACCTTTGAAATTATAAAAATCATACGTAAAAAGCATAATAAAACCATGCATCTCTTTAAATGAAATACAAACTAACCTTAAAGAAGACATGTATTTATTTATCTACAGATCCATTAACAAAACAGACAACATTAAAATAGAGGTGAAATAATCAACTACAGGTAATAGATGGAAATCAAGCAGCATGTGTTAAAGTAAAAAATATATACAGAAATTGCGTTGAGGAATAATTAATTCTGTAGTTATTTTACTAGAGGGCGCGTTTTGCCGTCCTCGTCACACGCCTGTTGCCGATACTTCTTCACTTCTGCCATATATCGGGACCATGCGTCATTCGTAGGTGGAGGCTCCTGAACAAGAGAAACATATTTGACATTTGGGCAATAAAAAACATGCGTTTTATATATATATTTTAGGGTTAAACAAGTTAGTTAACAAGTATATTATTTAATCAGGAATTGATTACTAAACAGGCCTGTAATGCTCGGGCAAATTAAAAAAAAAATTGAGTAATATTTAGCTGTCACAGCTGTTTTGTTAATAAATTGTCCTTATAAAAATAATTATCCTCCAATAATAATAATAATCCTCCAAATAATAATAAATTGTCCAAAAAAAGTTCCTGTTAAAACATTTTTGAGATTAAAAAATAGTGTCCTTTGTTTGACTTACTTAATATTTCAATGCACAAGTATCAGATCTTATTTTAATATTGACATATAATGTATAAAATCCAATATTTATGTTACAGCAATACAATTTAAACATTAAATAAAAAAAAGTTAAGAATATTCAATACTTTAATGTATTGCACTTTTTAAAAGAATGCTGTTCATTTTAATGCCAATAAAAGCCATTAAAATGAATTTTTTATGCATGAAAAATTTGGATTTGATGTGCTTAAGTTTGTTGCTTATAGTTTTGATTGCATTGAGGGCCCCATATGAAGGAAAGCTTGTTTTATTTTCATGTATCACACAACTCCACCAAGTTTACTTGATAAAATAATTCTCAAAGTTAATCTAAACTTTAAAAAACTTTTATGTGCATTTTTTAGAAATTAATTATTAGAAATTAATTTTAGTTTCTAAAAGATTTAAGAAATGCACTATCTAAATAGCTCTCCAAGTGTCATAAAAAAATCCAGCACAAGTATTTTTTATTCAATAAAAGGTCCATGATTACTTTTTTTATAATCTAATTAAAGTAATATATGGCATACTTACAGCCCATATTAAATTGACTTACTAATCCAGTTCACTAAGAAACATAAAACAGTTGTACAGCAATTAAGTAAGTATATATACTTAAAAGTTCCTGTTAAACATTTTTGAGATTAAAAAATAGTGTCCTTTGTTCGACTTAATATTTCAATATACAAGTATCAGATCTTATTTTAATATTGACATATAATGTATAAAATCTAATATTTATATTAATTAATTAATGGATTGGAGGTATTTTTACATATATTGGGACAAAATGTCATTAATTTCAATAAAATATACTTACATCTCCTGCCTCTATCACCTTCTGCTTCTTAACCAACCCCGTCTTGAGGATTTTATTCCCCCGTCTCTTCACCTGAGAAGAAATAAAGCACTTCCACCATTAGCCAACGCACCAGAACGGCAGAACTCCTTTCGAGAAATCAGCCTTACCCTTACACTCTTAACAGCTGAAAGGTCAATCAATGGCAGCACACACAACTTATTACCACACAAAAACACAACTTTACATAATAAATTATTATTACTTTTTTAATATAAGAATGTAAAATAAAGTGAAAATGAATTGGTGCTTTAGTGCACAGATGTGTTAAGTAAATTTTTTCATTAATCCTTAAATTGTAATTTATATAATAGTAGTACCTAATTGTGATAAATGAAAATGACATTTCTTATAGTGAAGCCAAAAACTTTCAAATGGATGTCTCTTAAATTATTTTGAAGTGTCACTTACTACATCAGTGCACTAAGAAGTCACCAATAACTTAATTCTATCAATCTATATCAAATAAATTCCTATGTCGTATTTTCCTGTTGGCCAAAAGCAGGTGCACAAAGTTTTACACTTAGGTGCACTAAATATTATTTGGGTTCATAAAAAATTCACAGACCAGAAAAGTTCTTTTTAAACAAATAAACAGACAACAAACCTTTTATTGTCAACTAATTTCGTCCCACACGAACGAAGTTGCAAGTTGTTTAAAAAGAATATTTTCAAATTTTTTTTTTCCTGGTATTGGATATTTTTGTTTAAGCATCGTTTATCTTTTAAGAGTAAGATTACTTCAAAGAAAAATAACATATTGGTTCAAGAAAAAGATCAGCTTGTAATGATAAAATTAGCATAATGCATCAATCCCACTCAATTGCAATATAAAATCAAAGCAAAAACTTTTGAATATTTTATATACCACACAAAAGCATTTTTACTCATTTAAATTGATTTAAAAAATATTTTTTAAAAATATATATTTGTTAAATAAATTATATTTAAATATCAATAAATATAAAATTAACCAAAATCAAGCTCTTTAAATCGGTGTTTTTCAAAAATGTTAGGTGCACTGCCAAAAAATTAGGTGCACAGTTCCTTAATTTCAAACTCTGACCTAAAGTACTAAAAAAATTTAAAGGGCTCAGATGCAGATTTGTAATTTTTTAATAATATGTTGGAAACAGCATTAATATTGATAGACAGACCATACATTTGATAAATTTTGCTAAATTTAGAGAGGAGACCGATGCTCATCAAATTAATTTATTTAATTTCTTATTTTTCACTAAGCTTTTGACAACACATTCTTAAAGTCAATATGAGCCAAATGAAAATATCACCGAACAAGGTAGTATAAACAAGCTCAGTCAATATAGCAAATAGGGTTTTAATGTAAAATACAAAGATAATAGTGGTTACAATCATAGTTTCGAGTTGAATGTTAATGTTATAAGAGTCCAATTAAAGACCACAGAAGTTTTGAGCTTAATAGCTAACTTGGACCAAGATAAAAAATATACAGGAACGAATGTAGAAAGTATCACTCAAGGTTATTCTTAATTTACTTTACATTTTGTTGCAAATTCAGAAGGCATCAAACTGGATTATGTTTTAGAATATGCATTGTTTGTGACGATGAAGGTATTGTTCTTTTAAAGGGTATTCTTATCAAACATATAGTGATTGAGAATAAAATTAATAGAAAAAGCTTTGTAAGTAAGTTATATTCGTAGTTCAATAAGATGCTTAAGCTATGTAATTTTTTTTAAACCTAGGTAAAAATGTATTTTACATTCACAAGAGGTACTTAAACTAACTACATTTTAAAGGGACTTGAAAGTTAAAAATACCTCATCTTCTTGAATAAAAGTATTAACTTACTGAACTTTCTGCCATCTTCAATTTATCGTCTGCATTCTTACTGCCCTCTCCTTCGGAATTTCCACTTCCCGCAGCCTCTGCCTTAGCCTCTTCCTCCATCTTCTTCTTAAATAATTCCATAAAACTTCCATCGTTCGCAAAGGTGTTGATGCCTTGCTTTTTTGAAGTGATTATGTTGATTATTCCTGTACTGTTGTTACTATTGCTGTCCTGGTAGTCTTGGTGTTCCGGAGAATCCCGGTGGTGGTGACGAGACGATCGGCTTCGTCTGTGATGAGAATGAGAGTGGGACGACATTTTCTTTGCTATGAAAATTTTAATGTTGATTGATTGCGGAAAAATGACTAATGAAAATATGAATACAACTAATGAAGATGTCAACGATTTCTTATTATTTTCCCCTTTCTTTTTAGTGGCAGAAACAAAATGTTCGGGGGAAAATATTTGTTTACAAGTTTTAGATTGCAAATAAATGCTAAAGAAAACCAAAACTGATTTTTATCCTTATTTTACAAAAAAAATAGTTATTAATTTGTAATGATCAGTAAAGATCTACCTTTATGCCTAAAATAAAATAGTGATGATATTATGATGCCACATTTACAACTCTAAATTATCACTTCCACACAACTTATTCTCATAACATTTAAATTTTTCGTAATTATAATCCCTGTACTGCCTTATAAATATAATTATTTAATGAATCATTCTTTAATGTTTTTAATGTATGAGTATTGAATCTAAATTGAATAATAAAAATTTACTTATATTTTTTTAGATAAAGTTTTAGATATTTGAATGTAATGGCAGCACAACAATGAGCGCAAGTCGTCTGTTTAAATTTTCGTTATTTATTAGATTTTTTGTGATTGTTCTTCAGGTAAACTATTGTGAATTATAATTCTAAAAGCATAAAAATATTCTATCTATCTGATTCAATAATTTGTCTAATCTTTTATTACCATTTGTACAGGATTAAGATTTTTGCTCATCTAAGTGAGCATACATTCTAGTATTAAATTTATTTTACTATGTTTCTTTGATTTAAAGTGAATATATGTGAAATGTTACACCATTTAAAATATATGGGTTTATATGTGAACTTGATGCATTTAAGCTGCCTAAGTTTTTACCTAATAATTTTTGTTTCCAACGATATTTCCATTGTCAGGTATATTTTTGTAAGTAACTTTAAAACAACGTTTTGTAAATATTCCTTATAATCTGCAAATGCTTATATGGAAATTGTACCACTGTAACTTATTAATTGAACCAACATTTGTAAACTAATGCTAAATTAACTAAAATTATGTTCATTGAAACTTCTATACTCTTTAACACCAGAGAACTTTGAGTAATTTTCAAAGATATATACATATATAAATTTATGTGAGATATTTTTTACAATGCAATATTTAATATAATGGAACTTTAATATTTGAATTGTTATTTTTGGAACAGATGTAGTATAGGACATTTGGCGTGGTTTTTTTTTTGGCGACGAAAAATTGATGTTAAACAGCGCTATGACATCATAGGGTTGCCAGATTGAAAGTCGCCACAAGAATAGGAAAATACCAACAATGTCAGGTGGGGTTGCCATACTATAAATTTATCGCCGCTATAAAACATGTCAAAAAAAAACTTGCACGCCATATGTCCTATACTACATCTGTACCTTATTTTTAACTAAACTATCTGTTTTATTATTATTTAGTCCACACAAAATTATTCACTGTGTGAATTGTGTCATTGGTACTTTAACCTTTAAAAAATATGTGTTTTTTATTTAGGTGATCTTCAACCAGTGTGTTCCGGATCACAATGCAGACGCTTTCCGCCTACCTTACGAAAAAGAGTCTGGTGCTGCCAATTGGCTCACATCATATTTGTTCGATGGAACCACTCGATGGGACGCCCAATACTTCCTCCACATTGCCCTCTACGGGTACACCCACGAGAACACACTCGCATTCTTCCCTTTATTTCCGATCCTGCTACGAGACACCTCTAACCTACTCTCTATGCTTCCTTTCGAGTTGAGCCGCATCAACTTGGCTATCCTTTCCGGTGTCATCCTGAACCACCTTTTGGCGTCACTGGCTTCTGTCGCCTTGTACAAGCTCACTCTCGCCGTCTTCCAATCTGAAATATTCGCCTTCACCAGCTCACTGCTCTTTTGCCTCAATCCGGCCTCCATTTTCTTTTCTACCTTGTACTCAGAGAGTCTTTTCTGTCTTTTAACCTTCTGCGGTATGTGGGCGATAGAGATTGGCATGGCACCTGTCGCTCTAATCAGCCTTGCCATGAGTACAAGTGTGAGATCTAATGGCATTCTTGCAGCTGGGTATCTGGTGTATCATTTCCTGAGGCAGCATGTCAATTCGACTATTACTATTCATCGGGTGAGCTCTCAACTAAACTTAGCCTTGTACCTAATGACTGCACTTAAAATAATTGGGTACTTGCTTATGTACAGTCTTCCATTCATAGCTTACCAAGTATACAGTTACCTTTTGTATTGCACCACAGTACTAACTGAACCTGATCTTCCTGAGATAGTTGTAGATTATGTGACGAGGAATGACCTCAAGATACCCTCGGAGCCAAGCAAGTGGTGTTTCTGGACTGTACCACTGTCTTATTCCTATATTCAGTCCCGTTACTGGAATGTTGGATTCTTGAAGTATTACACTTTTAAACAAATTCCTAATTTCTTGTTGGCCGCACCAATTTTAATTATAATTTTGGTGTCAAGTGCTAAGTACTTTGCTAGAAATCGCAGGGAACTCTTGCATTTGGGTCTTAGAAATCATAATATTTATGATGGATCTGATGTCTACAGCAACCCAAAATGTTTTCCTTATTTCTTGCATGTTTTTGTGGCAGCCATTTTCTGTTCCATCTTTATACATATTCAGGTGAGTTTAAAAAAATATATTATTTTTTTCACCATAATTTATAATAAACAAAACATTTTAAGCACTATATTATTATTCAGTACCTCTTTGGTTCAATGTTCCCATACAATATACTGTAATCTTACTATTTTGTACACATTTTAACATTAAAATTTTTTTGCTAATAAAGTCTAACAAATCACTATACAGATAAATAGGCAAATATGGTAAGTAACTCAGTAATTTTACTATTGTGTGTAACAAATATCCGGCATATTTTAAGGTTTTAAATTGATACATTATATAAAAAATTGCTTATTTTATAATTTTTATTATATAAAAAACTTAAACAATCTTATATATCAATAATAGTTTTTTCATATAGTATATATAAAGCATTTACAGACAATGATAGAAGTTTTGATCCCTTTTGCCATCTTCCTCCCCCGCACACCACTGTGAGCAATTGTTGTTTTAATTTAAAAACTTTTTTAGCTTCTAGTTTTCCAAATTTCTGTACTAATTTGAATTAACATGAAAATCATTCTATTTGCAGCTAAAACCTATGAACTGCTTTAATTATATGTAGATAAGTATTTTAGATCCATAATTATTGTATAAATAAAATTGTTTGTTAATTCCAGGTTCTGACAAGAATGCTATGCTCATCCAGCCCTGTTCTCTACTGGGTAACTGCAATGGCTCTCTTGCCAACCAATGACAGGTCTCGGTTTAAACTCCTCAAGGAGCACTCCGACAAAAACTGGCTGCAAGGGAGTCTGCAACTTCTCAAGAAAGCCTTTGTCAGATCACCTTTGAAAGGGAAAATTATTGTCTGTTATTTCTTGGCTTATTTCTTTATCGGGACATTTCTCCATGTTAATTTCTTCCCTTGGACTTGAATGTTGTCCCTTTTTAGTTATCTTTACTTAATTTATTCACATATTTTAATGAATGTTATGTGGTTTATTATTACATGCACAGATTTGTACTTATTTTTTTTGTTTAATTACATCAATGGTTCATAAATCCTATAAATTTCATTGTGTTTATCTTTAAAAAATAGGATCTTACTGTTATATATATATATATATATATATATATATATGTATATATATATATATATGTATGTATATATATGTATGTATGTATATATATATATATAATGCCTTTTTGAATTTTGAAAATAAAAAATCTGTGATTTTCATGCGGGAGTTATATGTAACTCATAGAGCACCAAGTCGAAAGTGGTCGTTGGCAGATCAATATAAAATATAAGACTCTCGTACAAATATATATTTGAAGGGAAATCTAGGCCAAGATAAGTTTTTTGTCTAGGAGACCATGCAGAATGTGCTTACATCAGGATTGTATACAATTTACAGTATGGATATTGTGAGTCTGTGATATGAGTTGCATTTAACTCAGGGAACCTCTTGGACAAACAAGCTGTGAGTTAAATACAACATATATGGCAGCAAAAGGGTTAATAAATCTTTATGAAAGTAGATTCACTATTTTTTTCCCCATATAAGTTTTACTAGTTAAAATTAAAAAAAAAAACTTTCATTTTATAAATTTTCTATCTGAATATACTTTACACATTTATTTTTTTGAATATTTATCTAGAGAAAGATCAAGTCAGAAGAAAAAAAATGTAGAAAAAATATAAATTTAATAACTAGTATATAGATATTTAGTTATTATACTTATATGGTTTTGATAATAGATATTATAGCTAGATCGTTATATCTATAAAGTTAGATTATGAAAAGTCCAAGAGGGAAATGCTGAATCTCCTTTTTGTTGAAATCCATTTATGAATGCCTAATAAAAGCTACTTTGCCATGTTTTCACTCTAAGAAATGGTGAAATGGGAGAAAGCAGATAACTAATAAATAAAAGCCATTCAGTATTTACAAAAAAATTATTGAAGATTACAACAGTATTTCTAAATTTTAAAAATATGCACTAAAATATTTTATAAATTACAACATACTTTTATAGTGTCCCTAAAAATTTTATGCATGTAAAAAGTTGGCAGGTATGGCATTTATTACTTACTATTCCTTAGAATGTTATAGTAACTTTCACACATTCCTCCTTTAATCTCTAGTCATATTGTTTAGGTTGAAGTTAAAATGTGTCTGAACTTATAACCATATTTACTATCCATGATGTAAAAAAGTATTAGTATGTATACACAATCCCTAAAACAGTAAGCTGTTGGAATTTGTCATTTGTATCTTAAAACATTTTAATGTCTTCCAAGTACAAGAAAAGATATTTTATCTAATTATCTTATTTTTGTATTGATGATATATATCTGATATAATTTTCTTCTTAAGTAAACTATTCTCCAAAAGGACCAAGTACACATATATTGTATAGCTAATATTTTTTAATGTGTTGATAATGTTAGAAACTTCTGAATATAGGTTTGTTTGAAAATATATTTATTTGTTAATATTAAACCTAATCAACATTATTTAAAAAGTACTGTACTATTTTTTATTTTTATCATTGTAACCGAAATGTTTATAATTACAAGTTTATCCATCTTTTTGTGTACAAGAAAAGAATAATGAACTAAAAGTATACCGCCAAAAAGACCAAAGTGCATATTAATTATCATACTTTACTAACAAAGTTCATGCTTTTACATTCAAGATTAACGTTCTAAAAAATAATCTGCTTATAAAATATAATTACACTACAAACTATTTTTTTAATTAATATAAGTTTTGGATAAAGTTAGATGTAGACTTTTGAATTTAGATTTTAGTATGTCTGATAAATTTATTAACCCTTAATGGCTGGGATACTCTCATGGCAGTTTTCTCACTGTTATACAATAGTTGCAAGTAGATCAAAGTGGGTAAATTATTCTGTTAGTACCTTTGTAAGAATTTTTTAAGAAACTAATCAACGGATCTGACTGTGAATTGAAGTATAGTATACTTGATAACTTAGGAGAAAAATGGTGGAAACTCTTAAAGAGTTTCTACTTACAATATCCAGGTAATAGGGTTTAAAACAACCTTTTTTTACATATAACATCAGTAGTGCACTTTGAGTATTATATATTTTAATACAAGTGACCACATTGCCTAGTCTTTTACGGATCTGGTCTTGATTGAAATTTGGGATGACTTAGCCTTCTGAAATTTGTGCACATTTTAGATACAAGTATTGTGTAGAATGATAATCGAATCACATGTTTGTTAAATACAAATAATGAGAACCAGAAAGGATGGTCCAATCTAATACTCCCCCCACCCCCCAAAACAGTCATTTGTATTTTGAAAGGATTTCCTTTCTGTTCCATACACTTATCCCTAATTGTATATAGATATTGTGACAAATTATCTATAAGAATACCAAATAAAGTTTCACTTTTTATTTCTATGAATTGTCAAGAATACTTTTTTATCCACACACTCAAAATATTTTTGAATTTCAACTCTACAAATGGACCGTATGTAGTGCAACAACCAGTTAACCCAAAAGTTGAAGAAAAAAAATTCGTTTTCAACGTCTATGGAAGCTTAAAACTAAACTTTCTATGCTAAAAAAAAAACAGTGGCCGATACTGAACATGTGAATTGTTGAAGCATGGATGTTCCTATTGAGTGGTTTGCTTTAAAGTCAGATTTCTCAAAATGAACATTGTGTTAATTAACTGGTTGTTGCATACTTGCATAACACGGTTCAAATGTCCTTTCTTTCCAAATTAAATAATATTAATCCGCTCTAGCATTAAAATTATCACTTAAAACTCCCACCTTCGTTTGATTATTGATTAAAATAAACTTATGTGAATATTAGTTTTATCATAATTGTAAAGCCTTAAATATAACTTTAAATGTAAATCTTTAACTTTTATGCTTTCATCATTAAATTTTATTTTGTTTTCTAAATACTATGGCGCATTCATCAACTTATTTATTATCTTTAAACCTAATCTCCTGAATCATAAATCAAATGGTGTTAGCGTAGCCGATAAACATACATCGGCCGCCGCAAGATCAAATAATGAAAAATTATATAATATTTTATATTTAAAATCTTGCCCCTGGATACGACAGTAGCATATATTCTTAGATATGCAAGATCCATATTTTAATCTAACTTATTGACAGCTTTGGTTATAAAATCAGGCGTTCAATAAACGAAAATTACATTAGGAAAGTGTACAATGCACATTAGAAATAAATTTTAGCTGCAAATTGACTTGAAAAAAATAAGAAAATTATACATGTGAATTATCTTTAATTTACTTTTGCTTGCAAAACCACATAAAAGTATTAACAAATTTATACTCCGTACGAGACTTTGTAGGCAACCTCAGAATAGCATAAATCGAAGTTGTCTACCTATCAAAAATTTTCCACTAGCTCTTTATTTTTCAAGTCAATTGTCTCTTGATACTTTTTGTAAATCTCTAATCAGTAGGTCTCCCCAGGGCCGCCTTTAGGGCCATGCGCACAGGGCCCGCGCAAACAAGGAAATTCATAATTTCTATCGGGAAAAAAAAAATCTAAAATCGTTTTTTGACGTGAAACGTCTTTAAAATTAGCAAGGATAAAAGGAGTGAAACGGATTTGATCCATACCGAAACAACGATCTCCGTGACAAATAACGCGATTGACATAAAAGGGAAAAATAGGAAATTAGGTGCTGATGCGTGAATGGGTGCCAGCGGCTTCAGACGAAACAACTTGTTTATCTTCCTTCTGTTGGCAACCAATATCCCCAATTTCTATAATCTTCTGGAATGACATTTCACACATGATACCCTTGATCCGACACATCCATCCCCTCTTCGGATTTTTATGTATAATTTTATTTAGATTAGATTCTTTTTTTACGGTTTTTAATTTGTAAAAATATTTAAAATGATGATTAGAAAAAAGTGTAATTTAAACGCAAAAAAAAAGTTTTCATATTGCTACATAGAGCTTATTTATTGTACAGTAGTTTACTTTATTTTACAGAAAATATAGTACAAACATTCTTGAGAATTGGTCTATAGCGCTTTGAAAACAAACTTAAAATCTAGTTTAGAAGTCTCCACATTTAGATTTGCACAGCCTTTCTCGTATCTAGACATCTTTTCTTTCCCGTATCACGACAACTGTCCTATCGGAGGCGAAGGGGACTAAGTGCCCAGCAGTGGTGGCCCGTAGTCGAAAATGTTAGTGCAGCCGAAATTATGTGAATTTCTCTCTTCCCTCCCTCTCTGATATTTTCCACAACCATACATGAACGGAAATTCTTTATTATTTACTATTCAAATCAAAGTTTCCTTTAAATTTTTTACGAAATGATAACATGCGAAAAAAATAAAAAACACTTACTTATTTTTTGAAAATTAAAGCAATCCTCCTTTCTTTTAAACATGCGAATCGTTCAATTTTAATATTAATTTAAATAGCGAAACAACAGCATACAGTAAATTTATCACGAAAACTATTTCCGTTTAGAGATATTCTCGGTTCTCCCACCCATTCCCGCGATTCCAGCACGAGAAAATTAGTTTATCGAATTACCAAGAGCAGCCCAAATAAGAAAATTCATTTCGGGCTGTATCTCGACACACATGCAGTAGTGCATTAGCAGGGGGAAATCTCTATACTACGTATAGGTTGCCATGGCAACGATGCAGCCGATTTCGAGCTTCGCTTTTTGGCTGCAGTTTTGATTGAAGGGAGTTTTTTCCCTTCCTGAATTGGAGATAGGCCCAAACCGTCGCCAATAGCCCACTGTGAAGCTCTAGTGCGACGTTTTTTAATAAAACCAAACCCTTCCTGAATTGTGCATTATGACAACAGGCTTCTTAGGAGATTTTGTTTACGTACCATAGAAATTTCATTTTCAATTATAATCTATTCATTTAAGACATCTGATTTTAGTTATTAGTTGAGCGAAGCGTTCGGAGTACCGTAGGGGCGAAGCCCCTTTTACCTCCTGTATGACTGTTAGTTGAGTAACGTTGGTGCAATGGTAATGTGACTTGTTAGCTGATTTTAGTTTTAAAATACATTAATACATTTAGGTACAGCCCGGCTGTACTTGTTGTAGTCCACGATTCGCTACTGGGGCCCGCAGGTCCTTCAAAACTTGTAACCACCCAACAAACTTTGCATCCCTTATTAAAAAATTAACTTTTGCTGTGGGTGGTTCCGTGTCCTATAGTAAGATGTGCGAAAACCAGTTTTCGATTTTTAATAATAAATTGCGATTAAATGAACATTGATGTAAGTAAAGTAATATGAGTACTCTTTACTTGAAATCCTCATATTTATTCTATTCGTGCTTAGTGAGTGGGAATCTATCTTATTTGTTGTCCTCGTATAGTAAAATATTTTTTAATTATGAAATCTTGATAGGAGGGTTTAGGATTTGATACTAGGTTATTTAATGTGTAGAGAAAGATGTAGCATATTCAATTTGATTTTATCCAAACCTATTCATGTTGATCATTTGATGAGTTGAAATTTTTGAAAGTGGTATGCCAGTTAAGATTGAGCGCCAGTTGCTCAGTTGGTAAGGCGTTCAGCTACTAATCAGAGGATTGGTGGTTCGAATCCGGGAAATGGACTTGACATAGAAAAGTACAAAAGTAGTGATCTTGCGATCGGAGGGTTGCCAGCTTCGCTACAAAAGTACTAGAAAGTCGTCCAGAATATCCAACAAATTATACTGGCGTGTATACGGGACTGGTGCACGATAAATCTGATCGGGGTCCAAAGTCCCGACGTCTATTGAAGACGTTGGGTGCCAGTTCAGGTGTTTCCTCGTCATCTGACCATGGTTCTAAAATAACGAGGTGCATGTATGAATGTGTGTGTGAATGTGTTCCCGGGTCTTTCCTTCGAGATTAACCCCGAACCGTCGCCAATAGCCCACTGTGCAGCTCTAGTGCGACGTTAATTAACCAAACCAAACCAAACCATTTAAGATTTTTTCTTCGTCGACTTCCTTGCAGTTTTTTTTTAGTTTTTTCTTGTAAATCATAAAACAAACTATTATTTTATTTGTATAGTTTTATTATAATATTAATACAATAATTCGACACCTGAGCATAGTTAATAAATACGAGGCAGTGTTCTCGGGTCTCTCCGTCGAGAAAGACCCCGAACCGTTGCCAATAGCCCAACCCAACGTATAGTTCTAGTGCGATATCTGTACCCCAACCAACCTTCCGGGAGGATTTTTTAACGCCTGTTTCTTCTATTCCAACTCTAACCGTAACTTCTTAACTGTTGTTCTAAAACTCGGGAATCGGTGAAAAATTTTACTAACGCAATGGCTGAAAAGGCTACTAAAATGGAGACTGAGTATGTAATCCCTTTCAATCTTAATGAAATTTTAATTTACTATGTCTGTTATGTTATATTTGTGTTAATTTTATGTCAATTTGTAGAAATATATATTTATTTAGTGCATATTGTTGATGACTGTTTACTATGTTAGAGGTATTACAGGTGCACGTTGCACTTTTAATTGGAACTCAAAATGTGTAATAAATACTATTAATATCATGTTTGCGAAATTTCTAATTATATATTTCCGTTTTGGACATATATCCGAGGTTTCTTTTAGTTGCTTAAGCTCAGTTTTCTTGTCGAATTGACATTTAAAATTAAAAGATTCATTAGAAAAACAATCTAATCTCTTTTGAATGTATACTCGCAATCTTATTCGGCATGTTACAATTAGAAATACTTATTAAAGGGTTCCAGATTGCCATATTATAAAAAGGATGGTTCCATGCTCGATTTTGTTTACATTGTAAAGATTTAAATCCACATTTTTAGTATCAATCATACAATGGTTAAAAGTACTAGTGTATATAACTTAAAATGGATTGAAAGCTGCAAACAATCAATGCATCTGTATTCCAGGTGTTAAATTACTTTAAATGTGCGTTACGGAGATTAAATAGCAATAAAATGTGACAATGCATTGTTCGAACTCTTGTGGAAAATTTAGTCAATGTAATGTAAATAAAATAGGCTATGTTAAAATTGTATGTTTGCATAGGCCTTTTGGTTAAATTTAAGATTAAGGTGTCATTCTGTCAGGGTATCAAAATTAAAAAACTCCAAGTATGATTTTAGTTAAAATCTGTAACCTTTTGTAAGTTTTATATGCTCCTGGGGTTTGGAAATTGTAATCGGTGACCTTTGTCAACAAAGTTAGCCGCAAAAAGCAGTTTTGTCAGGATGCCCCCTTATTCTTAAGTCTTGCCACCCTTTTTTAGATGAGGAATGAGTTAAATGCTGTTTAAAGAATTTTGGATTTTGGTGGTTTTTGTTTCATCTATACTCGCGAAAATAGAATAATTTACGTACAATACAAAATCTGTTTACTTAGGATTACTTTAAGCTCAACACCATGCCTACAGACATATTAAAATTTCAAATGTCTAGCTTTGGGGTTCCAAATTGTTGCCAATATTCCTTAGAGCAACATTTATATTAAAACAATTATTAAAATCCATGTATTTCAGATTAATGTTATAAGTGGTAAATTAGTAAAAGTTTACTGTACGGTCACCCTTGGGGACTTTTTGCACGAGCGTGATCTAAAGAACGAAAATTAAATAATGGCGGCCAACATTCTGTTTTTGAATAGGGTTGCTGCAATTCCTTATCGGTTCGGAGGGGTTGCCATTTAAAAAAAATTATCACCAAATGTAGAAAAATCGTACAGTAAACCTGAGCCGGTAAATTTTTTAAGTTATTTTGTGTAGTATGCAATATTTAATGGTAGAAATCTATTTCGATGAGGAATATTTTATTACTTTGTTAGCCGTATTGTGTTTATAATGTAAATAACATTCGACTGATTTGTTTATAATGCTTTCAGTTCTCCCAAAAAGAAACTCCCCCAGGTTCCCGAGACTCTCCTGAAGAAAAGGAAGCGACAGGCAGAAATAAAAGCTAAACGTTTTGCATGTGCTGTGAAACAAAAGAAGGTACATGATAATGCACTTTTTTTATTTATTATTGTGGAATGCTAATCGATCTCGGTTGCTTTTTTAAAATTTTTATTTCAAATATAAACTAGTATGTAATGTATTTCGTTTTGGGGTAATAAAATATTTTTTGGTAATCTAATTGAAAGACAAATCAGTTTTATAAATGTATTTTTAAATATTATGCTTAAAATATCAATCTAAGGACTTGTAAAACGCTTAGTGTCTTAATTTGGTTCAAATTATCGTGAATCACTCATTTTGATTACCGTGTAGGGTCAGGTGGGGGAAAGTGGTCATAAAAACAGGCATTTTTAACTTTGCAGGAATATAAATATGAGAAAGTTTCTAAAAAATATTATTGTTTTGGATTTTATTTTACATTACATTGTTCTAGAGTACATTAGAATACACTTTAAAAATATGTTTTGAGAGTAACACCTTTTAATGACATCTTTTTTTTGTCGTGTTTTTATGACCACGTTACCCCATGGGTAGGGTAAAGTGGTCAGTGTGTGGGGTAAAGTGGTCATATTGAAGAAATATGACATAAAAAGGAAATTATAAGTAAACAGTGCCATTTTATTACTTAAAAATATTTTATACAACTTCTATATTTGTGAACTATTTTTTAAATTTAAATAATATTATTATTAAATTATAAATTTATAGTGTTCTCTATGGTAAAAAGTTTTTTTTAAAAAGATATTTTAATAACTTCAGACTCTCTGTTTTTTCAATGTCGTTATATTCTAAAAATTTGTAGTAGTCGCCAATTTAGGATTTTTCTAGATATTTAATGAAGTGTCCCATTAATTACTATCTCAATCTTGTCCAATAAACTGTTTAATTGATTTCTACCCTTAATATTTTACTAACATCCCACAAATATGATTTGTCAAATTTGTATATCTGTGGCACAAATTGGCTCAAAAGAATTTGTTGACTTAATAATTTTCTTTTTTTTTTTGGCATCCCTTGTTTTTTTTTTTTTTTTTTTTTACATTTTTCAACTGTTTCTTCTGTTTTCATCTTTTGAGTTATGTATAGCCATTCTATGTACAATTAACACTGGTGGAGATATTGTTGTCAGTATTAGCTTAAAGTCCTTCAGTGGATATACACTTGTTGTATTAGCCATATTTGACACTTTTGTACTTTTAAAATTTAAATTGCATATATCAGATGTTGATGGTTCTGAATTCTGATGAATATCTATTTGTTGATAGTGAAGTCAATGGGCAATTCTTTAATTGCGGTACGGACATTGTTATGTTTGGTCAATTTGTTTGTTTTCAGTGTCATTTGCAGTAATGAATTTATGTACCGTCCCAGACTGATATATAATGAGGGATATTATGTACTCTGAAGCACAGTCTAATTATAAGTTAACGTTTCCATATCAATGAACTTATTTTTTACTATGCATTGCACAATCAACTCTATTTTTGCAATGATGAATTTATGTACCGTCCCAGACTGATATATAATGAGGGATATTATGTACTTTGAAGCACAGTCTAATAAGTTAACATTTCTATATTAATGAACTTATTTATTACATTGCATTAAAATATTAACTATTTTTGCAATGATGAATTTATGTACCGTCCCAGACTGATATATAATGAGGGATATCATGTACTCTGAAGCAGTCTAATTATAAGTTAATGTTTCCATATCAATGAGCTTATTTTTTACATTGCATTATAAAATCAACTCTATTTTTGCAATGATGAATTTATGTACCGTCCCAGACTGATATATAATAAGGGATATTATGTACTCTGAAGCACAGTCTAAGTATAAGTTAATTAACGTTTCCATATCAATGAGCTTATTTATTACATTGCATTACAAAATTAACTATTTTTGCAATGATGAATTTATGTATCGTCCCAGACTGATATATAATGAGGGATATCATGTACTCTGAAGCAGTCTAATTATAAGTTAATGTTTCCATATCAATGAGCTTATTTTTTACATTGCATTATAAAATCAACTCTATTTTTGCAATGATGAATTTATGTACCGTCCCAGACTGATATATAATGAGGGATATTATGTACTCTGAAGCACAGTCTAATTATAAGTTAACGTTTCCATATCAATGAACTTATTTTTTACTATGCATTGCACAATCAACTCTATTTTTGCAATGATGAATTTATGTACCGTCCCAGACTGATACATAATGAGGGATATTACGTACTCTGAAGCACTTATAACTAGTTTTTAAATTGTTCAATTAATTTTTGTCATTTTGCATCAAACTTCGACTTTAGAGCTATTGTGAATATGTGTACCATTCCACTTTGATAGATAATGAGATTATGTACTCTGAAGCACTCGCTATATGACAGTTAATAACATGTTTCTAGTCCAAATAATCTTTTGCTATGATCAATTTAAATACAGTCCCATGCTGATGCTTATTGAGGGATATTTCATACTTCGAAGCACTTTGTAATTCTAACATGTTTTAGTCAAAATCGTATTTTGCAATGATTTTATATACCGTACCCGACTGATACATAATGATAGGTATTATGTACTCTGAAGCACTATGACAGTTAATATGTTTTTTAAATGTTTATGTTGTATATTTTGCAATGATGAATTTGTGTACCTTCCCAGAATGATAAGGGATATTATGTACACTGAAGACCTTTCTTGTAACTCGTCTAAATTGATTAATTGCATTGTACTGTATGGGAACTTGTGCAATATGGGAACTTTAAATCAATAAGTTCTTACCTTCAGAATTTTATCGTTTATAAAATCAATTGTATGAAGTCTAAAGTTGGTCATGGTGCTGACCTTTTTAATTATACTAAAATTTAAATCAGTCTTTAAATACTACTTATTGTTCAAATTGTCCTTGTTAACTTTTAAGTTACAGAATGCTCCTACGAGTCCTAGAAACGAATACAATTTAAATCATTTTACTAAACGTCTATTAAAAATGTTTTATCTTAATGTGAATTAAAACAATGTTTTCTGAATTGCCATGGTGAGTTTTATGTACCGTCCCAAACTGAAATGCAACGAGTGACATTGTGTACTCCGATGCAATTTTTGGAATTATAATGGTGTTTTTAATTGCAGTTGATATATTGTTTAAAGTTAAATGCAGTCTCATAAAAAGTTTTTTTTTTTTTGTAAAATTGCTATTGCTATGGTATATAGTTAACTATTTGTGAAAAATAAATATAATTTGTGAAAAAAATATCAAATGACTTTACATATGTATTCTTTATTACATTACATTGTCTTCTAAGTAGGTACTACAGATTTTAGAGATTGCTTCTTTGCTTGAAAGTGTTGAATATCTAATCTAGTTTGTAAATTAGCATTAACATTGTGAATTTAATCAGATTAGTATTCCAATTTGTTGTAATACTGTGGAATATCTATATTGTTATTTAGCAGCTTTTTCATTAGTGTCGGTTCTGATTATTTAAAAAGCATGTTTATTTTGGGGCAATCATTTTTGAAATCTATACTGTACCAATGATGAATTTGTTATCCCTGTCTGAGATTATTTGAATGACAATCAAGTTCTGAGGTTTTTTGCTTTAAATCTTTGCATTACGTACATCCTAATAAATAAAAGTTTTTTTTTGTATTAATTGTTTATATTTGTTATTGTAACAACTGTGTATTGGTTTTATAGGTTCGTCAAGAAAAGAAGAGGTTGATCTTCAGGCGTGCCGAGACCTATGTGAAGGAGTACAGGCGAAAAGAAAGGGATGAGATTCGTCTGAAGCGTATGGCAAGGAACGCTGGCAATTTCTATGTGCCAGACCAACCCAAAGTGGCTATTGTGACAAGAATTAGGGGGTAAATAGTTTGTATATTCATTGAAAATTTTATAAATGAAAAATTATGGCTTGTATTTTGGCTTCAGTTTTAAAAAAGTTTTTATTTTCCATTTGTACTGAAAGTTCTCGGTGACATTTTGTATCTAATAAGAAAGCCATGTAATAACATGTATGATTACCTATTCATTATATAAGTTATTCTACACGACACTCGCCTGTGATACTCGGTGATCATACCACATATGAATTCTCGAATCACCGAGAAGTTTACACGTTCGTGTAGAATGGACTGGCCTTGGGATGAAGATATATTTGCTGAATAATTTTTTATAGATATTAACATACTTCATGAAAAGTTTTTAATGTAGTAGGGAATTATTAACTGAAGTTTAAAATGTTTAAAAATATAATATAAATATTTAAAATGATTAAATGTGTTTCAATAATTTTATTTCTTTTTTACAGTATCAATGGAGTGAGCCCTAAGCCCCGTAAAGTGCTTCAGTTATTCAGATTAAGACAGATTAACAATGCTATGTTTGTTAAATTGAATAAAGCTACAGTAAACATGTTGCGAATTGCTGAGCCGTACATTGCTTGGGGGTAAGTGAATATGATAGTTTATTGATTTTGTTTCAATTAGATTTGGAATTTGTTTTATATATTTCAAGATTAATATTAATAAGAAATTGAAATATTTATTAATGTTGCATGGTGTCTCAACAGGGAATTTGGTCCTTTTGGGAAAAATCGGGGATTATTTAAAACATAAGGGAAATAACACAAATATTTTCTAGTTTTATTTATGGATATAAAATATCGTTAATTGACTATATATTCAAATACTTTCTAAATGCAATAAAAAAAGGCTGGTGTGTTATAAAGTGTACTTAAATTTAAAAAAAAATTAATGTTGTAGAAATTGCACTGAAATGCAGGTTTTCAGAACTTGGCAGTACAATTGGCTGTCAACTAGATACTTTCCCACCCAATCAAATTTAAAAATAGATGTTTAAATAATGCTAAATTCCTACAGAAATTTAAATTTCTTTTAAACATGGCTAAAGCTAATTTTATTTTTTGTCAACTGAAACCGCTGTCTGCAACTTCACTAGGCTGTTTTATTGGTACATTAAATTTTAAATCTTTGGATAATTATTTAGTGTATTAATCTATAGTTCTTAAGATACTGGATCTCATACATTATTATTATGTGTACATTGGATTTCTACTTTCAAGTGATTTTTTTAAAAATAGAGGTTACTTTAGTTTTTGATCTTAGAGTACAATCACTAATAATCTTCAGCCTAATTCTTTGTGGGTACATTTATTCTCTTATGGAGTATATTGAAGTTTAGATTTTGGGCATACATTTAGAGTACATTAGAATGATCTAAACTCTTAAAAAATGTTGGTGTATTGTACTGTGATTTTTGTGGATATGTATTCCACTAAACAAAATGTATTCTTAAGTATATAGTTAATTAGTTCTGGAAAAGGTAAACAATGCATAAATTAAATTGAGAATTTGTGAAATAATAAATAAGTGTCGGTTGTTGTATAGCATGTGACAACCAGAATTGTGAATAATTATTTGATTTAATGTGTAAAAGTTTTGGATTCGTCATAGTTAATCTTGTAATGATAACTTATATAAATAATTTGTATCTTGTATGTATAATGTAGTTTTCTAATAACTTTTGTATTTTTTTAGTTATCCTAATCTAAAGACAGTTAAAGATCTTGTCTACAAGCGAGGATTTGGCCGAGTGAACCATAAAAGAGTTGCACTTACAGACAATTCCATAATTGAAAACAAATTAGGTAAGCGTAGTTTGTACATGAGCAAAATTATTTCTTGGTGCAGTTTGTTACTTTATCAATAATTTTTTGGTTTAGTGTGGATTAAGCATTTTTTAAAAAAAATCAGCTCTTACAAGTAAATAGTGAACCCTTTTTAGTTAAAATAACTCATATTTACATGTATATAAACTATTTTTGGAAATATTCACAGGTATGTTATATAATGTGCATTGTGGCATATTTTATTTCTGGTGTATAATATAAGAAACAAAAGCAAAGTGCGTTGGACCTTGAATAGTAAGCAACATGTGAGGGGCTAATGAATATATAGGATTTATTGAAAATAGGAATAAGAAATATGAAGCATATAAAACATTTAAAATTATCTACAAAAGAAATAATTGAAAAAACTTGCTTTTTTTTACATTATCTGCTTCCAGAGAACATGTTTAATTAGTGTTATACCTGTCGCAATTGCATAATTTGTGTTGTATCCATAAATTAATATTTTAATTGTCAATAAGTATTGCTTATTTTTCATTTATAATGCAATATACTTAATGGATCATTGTAGTGTGGATACTTTGTTTCCAGAATGTTGTTGCCACCCTGGTTCAGTAATTAGTTAACAGCCAGTACTGCAATTTCTTGTTCATTAAAAAAAAATCTGCTGAGGAAACATTTTATTGAATGACTAGTTGAATTTTTACTAATAATCTGTATAATCCTGTAAAGTCTGTATAGTTTCAAATGAAACGAGTTTAATTTTATTAAAAACTTATTGTACAACCATATCTAAATTTTTTTTGTATTTTCTTCTCTAGGCAAGTATGGCATCATCTGTGTTGAGGATCTTATTCACGAGATCTACACGTGTGGCCCCAACTTCAAAAAGGCTACCAATTTCCTGTGGCACTTCAAGTTGAACAACCCCAAGGGAGGGTGGAGGAAGAAGACCATCCACTATGTTGAGGGAGGTGACTTTGGAAACAGGGAGGATAAAATCAACACACTCCTGAGGAAAATGATTTAAATAAACAGTCATAGAAAATAAAAAAATGTGTACATTTATTTGCCAGAACTTTGTGCTTTTTTTTTTTGTTTCTTCAACTTTTTCTTGTCATTTACTAAGTTTCAGTTTAGTGTATCTGCAACCTGTACAGATTTTTTCCATACTATGCAGTCTACTTGGGTAAAGCACCAATTGATAAACTATACGCACACGTTTGGGTTGTTTAGAATAAATTATGCAAAATTGTGAATTCTTATACTGATTTATTAATCTTTGAATATCAAGAATTAAATTTTGCTATAGGAGAAATATTTTTAAAGCAGGTAATTTTTTTAACATTCTTGCAATGTCTGGAATAGTTAATATTTTTAGCTAATTTATCTGGTAGTTCATGAAACAATTGTTAAAGAGGGTGTCCACTAACAATTGACCATCCGAGAAATATGCAAGAGATTCTTATGGCCTTTTAATATAGTAATAAAGTAGTAGTTAGTCTTGTAGAAGGGGAAAGGCTTTGCACTTTGAAAGACCAACTCCAAGTGTACATTTTTGCAAAATGTATATTTCACAAACCAAGTAGATATTTATATGTTCTATCACTTCAAAATTCATAAAAATGAAAATTACAGACAGAAGTTTTAGGGAAAACCAAACTACATAATGTTGCTTAGTCGTGCTTGCCAATTTAGTTTTGAATTTGGTTATAGAATAATCTTGCATTAATAGTTTAACTCTTGGTAACTAAATAATTATTGAAACTCGTGAGAACGTGACGTAATGTGTAAATAAGTACAAGAATGTATTGAGAAAAGGTACATTCTTGTACTAATTAACATTTTTAGTGCATATCGAGGTTGAAGCAGTTTAATATTTTAATCAATGGGTCGGACCACTTGTGTTTCCTGAATACTTCCTTTCTACTGGAGTTTTTTTTTTCCATGATATAAATTTTTCATTAACGCATAGGAAATGAATTCGGCTTGATAAGTGCATGTTAGAAGTCAGACAAATAACTTATTAAATTTACATAATACAGTCAAACCCCGTTATAACGAACCCTCAACGGACTGGTTCAGAAGTTCGCTATAGCCGAGGGTTCACTATATCCGAATGTTCAAATATTGACGATATAAAAACTTCCTAAAGTCCTTAAACACGTTTTGTGCAAAACAAATACTTACACTGAATTGCAATTAGTAATGGACAATAATAAAGTAAAAGAAATATTTGTTCTTAAAAAATAATTAAATTAATTTTACTACTACTTAAATTTATTTATCTAAAGTATGAAAAGAAGTTTTGATTTTTTGTTGAAAGCATCAAAAGAGTCCATTACATTCTTATCCACAGTTTCTGTTGCAAAGAAATTAGGCAAAATGTTTACAGCTGCCTTACCCTTAGCATCCGAAATTGAAGGACCTGAACTAACATCCCCTTCGTATGAAATATCTGTAGATAAACGATAATCACCGTTTTCTATTATCTTAATAATTTTCGCTTTATCCTCAAAAGAAAAGGCATTAGCAAACAGGAGCGATTTTAAACCTACGCGAAGTCCATAAGTTAAACGATAATCTTCAGCAATAGAATGAAAGGAATAGGCAAAGAATGTATGCAAAACCAATTGAACGGGGGAAGGGGAGGAGCTGAGCAGGGGAGTCTATTGTCACCTTTGAGGAACCTGGCTTCTGTCAAAGCAACAAAGGGTAAGGAATGTGGTCGGGGCGAGTAAAATTTTTGGGAAAAACCTGAAACTATACTGGAAAAGTGTGAATTTTAGTTCGCTACATCCGAATTCCTTACTTTTGAAGATCGTTATAAGCATTTGAAAATACATTAGTGACATATTAGTTCGGTTGGGACCAATTGAAAAGTTCGTTACAACCGAGGGATCGTTATATCCCGGGTTCGTTATACCGAGGTTTGACTGTATATAATTTATTCAGCAAGACATTTGCATATTTCAATCTATTATAGACGATTTAGTATCGTCTTTCCGTCGCCAATACAGAAGTACACATCATTTTGATTGGTCTTACTAATACAGAGTTAAGTTGGAAACATTCAAAGCTCTCTGGAAAAGTGATCTCCACTATCCACAAATGTTCTGGTTTTCAAGGCAAGGGTTTCAAAATTCCTTCCGAACATGTCACTATCAATAGCACAATGGTTTTTCCCTGTTATTTTATTAAATCCTTTCTTTTTTACTTAACAAGTACAATAAATGCTATCATCTAACAAATTCTATAATTAAAAACTTGAAGTGAGCTTTTATAAAAGGCAGGTGTGATGTGAATAAATTGATGTTAAATTGTATATTTCCACTTGTATTATACAATTTAACATCAATTTATTCACATCACACCTGCCTTTTGTAAAAGCTCACTTCAAGTTTTTAATTGTAGAATGTAGTTAAAGATGAATGGTGTGATTAGGGTAAGTAAAAACATAAGTTCATATAGCTTTGATAAGAAAAAATCTTTTCATTAGTTGACTAAATGTTGCACTTTTCTAAGAATAGATATTAATACAGTATTGTCATGAATTTTAAGTTTTACATAATTTTTAAATGTCACTAGTCAAGATGAGTGCATTGGAAAAAAGCAACATTTTACAAATATATGAATGTTAGTTATATTTTACCCTGATACCACGTTTGGCTGATAAGATGTTTCATATCAAAAGGGGAAACATAAACTATTAACTTTATATTTTTATGCTAATTCATTTTTTCCCCCTCAAAGTAAATCATATAGCTCCCTCATTTAATACGCTTTCAATAAAAATGATCAATACATCTATAGATCCAACAAACCATTAGTAAAACAGTACATCATCGATTGGTATTGTACAATATTGGAAACATTTTAGGTGTTGTCAAGTAATAATAAAGACTCAATTGACATGCATAGTACTCATTTTTAATCTCTAGTATAAAAAAGGTTGATTTTTTTCTTCTAGTAGAAAAGTAGATTGAAAATATTCATTGTATTCATACAGCTTATTTAGGACTATGTGATTTTCCACCTCCAGGCCATTTAAAAATCGAGTAATTATTATTTCAGTCACATACATATTTTTTATAGTGAAAAAACTTATAATCAAAGATTTCCTTTAAAAATATGCTTTAATGACACACTTATTTTTAGAAATCTTGCACATTTGCTTACAATAAAAATTAAATGCTACTCTCTTATTCATAACAACACTCTTTAAGATTTTCTTATTTATATATCTGTGTCTTAAATTTGATTGGTCCATAAATTAAAGCTGAAAGCAAAATTGTAGTATCATGTAACACTGATTTGGGCATGCTTTTAAAATAACATGGAGGACAAAATATATTGATTTGTAGTCATCCATTAGCCCTTGGTTTGTCATAAAACTACACATAATAACCTTTATCAGTTACAATTGAAATTCGGGTAAACCATCTTCAATGACTTTAAATAACAAGTCCCTATCATGAAGCACAGCTTGATAAAGATTTGTGTGCTTTGAATCCTCTAAGTTCATGTTTCAGCTTTACCCAAAGCCCAGCATGGTCGTCGGAATGACTCTCGGATAAAGACTCTTCATGAACATCTATAAGTGTGTGGTTACAACTATCATCAAACCTCACTGTCACCTGCCTTCCCTTTTTAGGTGGGGTGTAGAACCGCTTCTGTTCCATGAACTCTGTGATTTGCGTGCCTGTTCGGAGCAAGAGTAGAACGCTGATCGGCATAAGGGAGTCTGATCCGAAGTTTGAAAGAAGGTCCCCGTGCATGATGGCCTTGAAGAACAGCAGTCGGCAGCGGTGGAACGGGGCCGAGTTCTCGAGACAGACGGAATCCGTGCAGTGGGCAGGGATGGTGATATGGTGAAGTTCTTTGGGGTTCATCATGTTGGGGCCCAGGTTCATGACCACTTCGAGAACGTCTTTGCTTTCTAGGAGGGTTGAGAGGTGGTTGAAGAATTTGTCGAATGTGTTGATGGTGTCTTCGAATATTCGTTTTGTTCTGTCTTTGGCAGGATTGGGTTTGGAATTCTGGAAAATAAGTATTGAGTGATTACAAAACATGCATAAGGAGTGATTGCAGATATGAATATAAGGTAAGAAATCTTAATATACATTATGAGTAAATGTCTTCAGAAACGTTATTGTGCCATACTGCTGCTAGTAGCTGAAGTTGTTTCAGGAAGAGATAATAAACTTTTCATAAGTATAATGTACAGAAAACTTCTGTTTTAACAAATATGTACATATACTCTATATATTACATACATATCAGTGGCGGCCCGTGGTCAAAAATGTTAGTGCAGCCGAAATCATGTGAAGCCCCCCCCCCCTTATTTTCCACAACCCATACATGAGAGGAAATTCTTTATTATTTACTACTCAAATCAAAGTTTCCTTTCAATTTTTGTGAAATGATAACATGCGAAAAAAATTAGAAAACACTTACTTATTTTTTTTAAAATTAAAGCAATTCTACCTTCTTTTAAACATGCGAATCGGTCAATTTTAACATTAACTTAAATAACAAAACAATAGCAGGACCATGTCCTGAAACAGCAGCACACAGTAAATTTATCACGTAAAACATTTCCGTTTGGAGATATTCTCTTAAGTTATCGTTTCACCCACCCATCCCAGAGTTTCACGGACCAGCCAATCAGCATATCGAAGCTCAAGTGCAGCTAAAACATGAAAATTCATTTCGGCTGTACCTTCTCACAAATGCAGTGCATTAGCATGGGGGAGGAATCTCCATACTACGTAGAGGTTGCCATGGCAACGATGCAGCCGATTTTCGAATTTCGCTTTTTGGCTGCAGTTTTGATTGAATAGAGTTTTTCCTCTCCTGAATTGTACATTACGGTATGAGGCTTGCTATTTATCGGAGATTTTGTTTACTACCGTAGAAATCTTATTTTCAATTCTAATCTTCATTTAAGAAAATTAGTAAAACATCTGATTTTAGTTTTAAAATACTGAATTTAGGTGCAGCCCGGCTGTACTTGCTATAGTGGACGAGCCGCCACCGATACATATACATGTAATCTATGTGAAGTTTAAGCTGGGATATAAGCTTAAGTATAAGTTCACATTATTAAATGGTTTTTAAACACTATTGCCAAGTGCAATTACAATTATATTTTCAACTTAATGCAATAATTATGCAATGGAGTTATTATCGATACCGGAGGGGAATCATATACAGAAGGGTCATCAACATATTTAAAGTTTAATATAGGTTAATCTCTGGTATATATTTTAACTGCTTTTAAGAGGTTGGATACTATATTTTTCAAAACTTTTATACATTATTGTTTGCTATCAATCTAACCAATTATATGATTGTAAAACTAAATGATATTTTACATACATTAAATATTATTTTTTTTTTAAATATAAGGTACAAATAGTAACAAAGTAGTTATGAAAAAGATAAATATTCAAAAGTATTTTACATGATTTTTTTGCGAGCTCATATAGAGCCAGATATGACGAACATTTTGTTAAATTGGTCAAATAAGAACACTGAAGTTATGTAATGAAAATTTGTCAAATATCCTGTTGACGAAGTTCAGAAAATGGAGAGGATGCGGTAGTAAAAAAAACTAAAATTGATTTTTGCACCTAAAGTAAATTGCAAAAAAGAAAATTCAGCTTTAACACTGTTTTACAGCTAATACTATGTGTGACCTTTTTGTAGAAATTAGTCATCTTTAAATTTAACAAGATATTAAATTTATATCTAAGTTTAATATATTTAATCTATATTAAAATATAAACAAGATCTGCACTAATATAACATGAAAGCTTATAAAAGACAACTTAAAACACACACTCAAAAAAGATTTACTAATTAAACCGAACGAAGGTTTGCATACCTGATCGTAATAAATAGGATGTTTATCAATTTCCACTGGTTCTGTCGATTTGTCATTTTTTTCTATTGATAATATTAATTGATCTAGAGGTAAAGGAAATTGACCTCGATAGTATAAGATGTATTTCATATATTCAATCACCAATTGGCTTATTGTTCCCCTTGATACTGGTTCAGGAAACTTTATGCAGCACTCAGACATATTTTTTTACTGATTTCAAATTGTTTGATGATTTTTAAGCGTTCCTTTATAATCAAATAAATTTATCAAGTTTGAAATAGACGCATAAATAACGAGCTTGTTTCTAAAACTAAATAAGAAATATGTTGCCAAAAGACGTTCCAATATAGTGATTTTTTATGTGTGGCATTTCGCTTTAGTGTCTGACGTCATCAAATTCTTATTGACTATCAACTAAATTTGGTAGGTTTGTTGAAAAATGTGGATTCTGTAATTATTTAAAATCCCAGTTTAAATTGATTAGTATATTAACGTTATATTAGAATTACACTATATTGTAGGGAAGCCAGGGATGTAGTGTGGTCGATACTTTTCGGCGTATCAAAATTGGTTGGTTTATAAAACGTCGCCCTAGAGCTTCAGTGTTCTATCTCGAAAGAAAGACCCGAGAACGATGTCTTGTGTTTTTTAACAATGATCAGATGACGAGGGCAACATCTGAGTTGGCACCCAACAGCTTCAATTCCAGTGTTACTAGAAGTGGTATCAAAAAACATGTATTGTGCATGGTTCCGCAATTTTCCGATCATTGAGCGTTTGTCATTGTTTCTGGACAGCCAGTTGAATGGCAGTTTGGAAACCTTATAATTTTTCCACAGTGTTCTGTAGCAAGAACAGACACATACAACTCTTGTATGTATATAGTTTTGTTAAATAACGTCACACTAGAGCTGAATATTGGGCTATTGGTGACGGCTTATCTCGAAGGAAAGACCTGGAAACAACGTCTCGTATTTTGAACAATGGTCAGATGACGAGGACACCATTTTCATATGACCTGACCTTAATGCCAATATTTAAATGCATTGATCTTCCCTTAAATATCTTTCAATTACGCTGAGATTTTTTTATACAGACGTTTTAGGGCGAGTAAAAATATTTGCGATTAGCACTTGAACATAAAAAATCAGTAACCTTGACACTAGCTGATTTCTAAATAACTTGGCATTTTTTTATTATCTGTTGACTATCAAATACAATCAATGCTATTTTTTTTTATTAGAAACTAATAATTAAGTTTTAAATCTGCAAGAAAATTCCATTTTTGATTAGCGGAGATTACCTTCTCCTGAATTAACCTTTTCAAATAAAACATAGCTGATCTCATTGGACGATGAATTTCACTTTTCAGTAATGATAATTATTTGAACAGGGAATGCTAAGATATGTACTAAAAAAATGAATAGGCAAAAAAGGGACTTTCTGAGACTATTTTTAAAAAGGGGACAAGTTGCAAAGCCGGGAAAAAAAAATATATAAATTTTTCTATTTGCAATTTTAAGTGTGTTACGTACACCCTTTTTTTTAATAAAATATACAAGCTTAGATCCATTAGTAACAAAATTGGTGAACAAGATGCAATCTTATTGGCATTGGAATATATTTTTCCAAAGATCTTTTTTTCAACACAGTATTTGGCTCACACTCAACTAATTTCCTTTAATTATGCAAGCATAAAAACAAACTTCCTTGATCAAATGTGAAAAATTGGATTTAAAAATATTGCAGTTAATGATGTAATTTTGTACCTTTAACTTAATATAGTTTAATAAATAGCACAAAATTATTGTTTTAGAGGGGAAAGGGAATTTAATGGACGCTTAATTTTTAGAAGGTAATGGTCCAGATTTTTTCAAATTGAATCTTGTAATGTAGAAGAGCCTAATAAAACTACTCATGGAGAAAATGTATCCAAAAGTCTCTAAAACAAAGAAAAGCCGGCATAAATTACACCTTTTTTAAAAGGGAAATCAACCGGAATTTATTTCCATGGCCCATACAAAGATATCCATTCTAATATAATACTTTAGTAAACATACAAGTCTGTCTAACATTTCAGGGATTCCAAGCGCAAAAATGGCAGTATTACACTAAAGATTTAACACTACAAAGAAAAGAAAATATCTACACACCAATATGTTAAAACATATAACTTCAAGCCGAACACAAACTTCAATTGCAACATATGAAATATATTAAAAATTCTATACATATTACACATCACAAATGAGATTTCCATTTCTATGATTTAAAAAAAAAACATTAAACAAGTCATTTATTCATTGCGAAACAAAGGACAAAATGCTGAAAACTCATGCAACAAATTAAAAAATATATATAAAATTGAAATAAAATTCATTTAGGATTTCTGCCGTTTCTGTGCATCGTTTTCGTATTTCTTGTGAAGGAGAGCCTTGTACTTCTCTTGGTCTTTCCACAACTGGGCAGCTTGGATGTTGAGAGGACTGGAAACGTTGGGTTCTCCAAGCAATGACTGCAGAGACAGGAGAATAGTTCGCACATCGTAAGACGCAGTCCATTTCTCCTTCAGTATGTCGAGACATATATTGCCATGATCATCAACATTGGGATGGAAACACGGAGTGGTAAAGCAGACATTGGGAGCAGTGTATGGATAGTTATTGGGAAAGTCCAACTTCAACTTGTATGTCAAACCTTCATACACAGTCCCAGCTGGTCCATTTATAGTCCCAATCCAATTAAAAATATGCTCATCAGATGGAAAAGCAGATATTCCTTTATCTCCAGAAATCATTAGTTTCATCAATTCCTGCTGCAATCGCTTTTTTACGGAGTGAGAGCCTGCATCGAGCTTGGTAGGGTCCGATGAATTCTTTGACGTATCAACGGATGTTGTTGGGAAACGTGGGTCGACGTTTTGGGATGCCATTTTTATGTGGGCCAACAAAGGTTTAATAACTGAGCAATTGAGTAACCAAATAGATATCAAGAGCAAAAAGAATGCAGATTTAAAACGAAATAATTTAATATAAACGTCAGTCGTTACGAACCCACTGCTAGAAAGCAAATAAACGATTTTTTTTCAAACACAAAAATAGTTGCCAGGTTCTTGTGTTTGAAACTTCATTAAATTTACATTTTGGAAAATAGCAATAAAATAAAAAAAAAATAGTTGCTGATATTATGAAGTTGAATTTATACTTATTAATACTTTCAAATAATATAACTCTTTTAAAAAAAAAAGATGTTATTGAAATAGTTTAGAAATGTTCCTGATTAAAGAACGTTGAATGTAGCTTCAACTGTAACTGCGGAAAGTATATAAACAAACATTATCAACATTCGGTCAATCATGGCATTAAGAAATTTAATTTGTAATCAAAATTCTTTTATGAAAACTCTTCTTTTGTCCAATTTTCGTACCTTTTGTAGTGCGACACAAGATAAGATTCAGTCTTTGGTGAATAAAGACAAAGTAGTGGTCTTTATGAAAGGTGTCCCTGAGAATCCACGCTGTGGTTTCAGTAATGCTGTTGTACAGATTCTCCGGATGCACGGTGTAGAATATCAAAGTTTTGATGTGCTAGAAGATGAAAAAATTAGACACGGTATGTCAAACTCTTTGAATTTCAATACTTTCGAAATTACTTTTCTGTCATTTGGTAACATAAACAATTAGGGTAGTAAAATTTAATTCTAAAGTCGATTTAAACTTTTTTTTTAAATTTGTACTAAAATAAAATGTTTCATTATTAATTTTTTTTAATAGTGTGTATCTTTTCGTAAGATCTTTTTTTTACACTGTTGGTAAGTATGCCAGTAACCAAATTAAAATGGTACTTTGCTTACACGTTACTATTTAATGATCTATATTTTCAGGTTAAAATGAATTCTACGGTACCCCTGATTTTTCGTCAAGTCTAGTTATTATTTTTGGTAACTCTGCAGGGGGAAAATGGAGGAGTTCTTTGTTTGGCAATAAAACTGGTTTTTGTCGCCAAGATTCGTTCCCTTTTTCAGAAAAGTTGCCAAGGGTACCGTATAGTAAATTTTAACTCTGTAGATACCCTTAAAATGAAACCTGATTGAGCGACCACTTTGTTATAACTTTGATTGAAAGTCTATATTGGTTGATTTGTATGTTTTAATATTTTTAACTCATTATAATAACCTTATGTCATAACGACCATCTGGTATTAATCCTGTAAGAGCTCGTTGTATCAAAGATCTACTTTATTAACTTTTAATTAAAAGATTTACTAAACAATGAAAAGCATACTATTTTAAACAGTTTATTATATGATTATAATTTATTCTTCTGGGGGGGGGGGGCAGTGACGGCTCGTCCACTACAGCAAGTACAGCCGGGCTGCACATAAATTCAGTATTTTAAAATATTTTACTAATTTTCTTAAATGAAGATTAGAATTGAAAATGAAATTTCTATGGTAGTAAACAAAATCTCCGATAAATAGCGAGCCTGTTACCGTTATGCACAATTCAGGAGGGGAAAAACACTATTCAATCATCTGCAGCCAAAAAGCGAAATTCGAAATCGGCTGCATCGTTGCCATGGCAACCTCTACGTAGTATAGAGATTCCTCTCCATGCTAATGCACTGCATTTGTGAGAATATACAGCCAAAATAAATTTTCTTGTTTTAGCTGCGCTTGAGATTCGATATGCTGATTGGCTAGTCCATAAAACGCTGGGATAGGTGTGTGAAACGATAACTTACGAGAATATCACCAAACGGAAATGGTTTTCGTGATAAATGAACTGTGTGCTGTTGTTTCAGGACATGGTCCTGCTGTTGTTTTGTTATTTAAGTTAATATTAAAATTCACCGACTGACAATTAAATTCAATAAAATTGACTGTTTTCTCTTTTTTTCGCAAGTTATCATTTCGTAAAAATTTAAAGTAAACTTTGATTTGAGTAGTAAATAATAAAGAATTTCCGTTCATGTATGGGTTGTGGAAAATAAGGGGGGATTCACATGATTTCGGCTTCACTAACATTTTTGACCACGGGCCGCCACTGGGGGAGGGGATATATTATTTTGGTCTAAGAGCACATCTATGGCAGTAATACATTTAATTGTACTAAATAAGACAATTTTATTATGTAATTATATTTATTTGGTATCAAAATTGCTTTGGCAAGAGATGTGATTGATAACTTCACTCAGCAGTAAGCATACCCCTGGGGGTACATGGTGGTTCAGTTGGGCATACACAAAAATAATGTTAGTAGTGGTGGAAAACACCTAAAATAAAAATTATATAACATCAAAACTAAAAGTGTGTAAGTGTCATCAATTTGAGTCTTGTTAATTTGTCAACTAACCTAAGAACATTACTGCTTAACAAAAGCAAACTGTTTTTTGCAAGGAGGGATGTGGGTTATGAGAGAAGGGGGTACTCATAAGTTTTATTAGGGGTACACTAGATAAAAAAAAAGGTTGAGAACCACTGACCTAACTGGAAGAAATTACATTAAACAAAATGCAAATATGCAAGAATCACCGATAAAATAACTTAAAAACAAAGCAAACGTGGCTTAAAAATCTACTAATATCAGTAATATTAAAAAAAAAATTTAAAAAATTTAATATTTTTGAAGTGTGAAATTTATTTTTATGTGCATTACTATTCTTTGAAGTTTTACTATAAATATTTACATTTCTAACATTTAAAAAAAAATATATATTTATTTAATTTAATGTATTTTTTCATGAAGTCTGTCTTGCTTTTTTTTTAAAGTTTTATTTTCTCCTTTTTTTTATTTTAATTTAGTCACATTTTCCCAAAATGAGTTCCAGTGTAATAAATACTCTATAAATCTAAAAATCTCTGCAAATGTTTATTAAATATGACAACAAAAGTATGGTCATAATTCAAGAATTTAATGCAATATTCCATATCACATACATTCAGGTTTACATTACTGAACCCTTACAGTTGTTTTTAGTATTTAACAAGACTAGCCTTTTGAGGTATATCAGAGCTATGAGCTTCAACATTAATGAGGGGGGGAGAGGGGCAAGGAAGAGGGGCTAGAGTGATATTCTCAGAGTTAAACTGTCATTTAAACAAAAACAATTATTTTTGATATATCTAAATTTCTTTCTTATTTTATTGTTTCAGGTATTAAAGAATTTTCCAGTTGGCCCACAATCCCACAGATATTTATCAACGGCGAGTTTGTTGGCGGCTGTGATATTTTGATGAAAATGCACCAAAGCGGTGATCTCATAGAAGAACTGAAAAAAGTCAACATTACTTCAGCATTGTTAAAAGGTGAAAACAATCAGTAGCGGTGTGAGGTTCCTGCTATTTATTATTGACTTTGTAGAATAAACTGTTTCTTTGCTTTATAATTTTGAAAAGTCCAGAATTGTAGGATACTTAGTTTGAAGTGCACATTATAATATTTTGTAATAAAAATAATCTTATTTGGATTGTATTGTTACTTTGTTTTATATATGACAAAATATAAAGTTATACATAAGTTGCTTTTTTACACCGTATTGTATCCACTTACATGTAGGGATTGTCTGAAATTTATTGATTTAGATGGTTTTGTAGGATTGTATTAATAGCCCATTCACGAATTTCATGAGTTGATAAAAAATATGTTCCCTTACACAATAAAAGTTGATCATACTATTATCTACAGCTTAATTAACTAGCAAAAATCCTCAGTGTTTATCAGGATTAAATCTATATAAGCTTGGAGTGGTTGTTAAATAAAGAAAACAGACAATTTTCCGCTTTTTTTTTATTACACATTTTTATATAATTCTGTAATAACACACTTTACTTTGGTATCATATCTTCAAATGTAGCAAATTACATTTTAATCCTTTCGAAAATGTCATATTGATATGAAATTTAAATTTAGTTATAATATTTATAGTGCTTTATACTAATTAATGAATTATTTTAGTAAAAAAAATATAGTAGCAAATTTTGAAATCATGTTATTAGCAGTGGCATATAGAAAGAGGAGTGCGTGTGTATTAGAATGCCATGTATTGGTTTTCTGATGTCAAAATTTTACTTAATATAAAATGATCCTATATACTAATAAAAGGGGTATATAGGATCAGTGGCGTAGCTAAAATTTAGTTTTGGAAGGGGTTCAAGCAAGTTTTGTCAAAGCATATATATATATATATATTTATTTAAATGAAATAAATTAAAAGTTGTAAATAGTTTCCAATGCTTGCCTATTAAAAATCCTTTAATTTAATACTGGGGGTGGATAAAACTATGGAAATATCCAGAAAAATACATATATCCTTGACCAATATAGCATAGGACCACTTTTGGCAATCATAACTACTCTTGCAGTCTCCATGGAAAACATAAAAAAAAGGTCTGTATAGTTTTCAGATGAATTTTATACCATTCTACCTTGGCGCAGCTCATTCAAATCTGGCTCTTGCGCCATAAAACGCCGACCAACTACGCCATTCTACCTGCAAAAATTGGCAAGTTCCGTGTTAATGATGATGGAGGAGGACTCGAACATTTGTCTTCAACACTGACAAGAAGAAGAGCTCAATGACATTGATGTGGGACAATTGTGAAGCTGGAAGGAATGGAAGATGTGAAACTTTATTTTGATGCTCTGAAAACATGTCCTGGGCAATGATATATGTGTGAACAGGGGCTGTTTAATATTGATTGTAATTAAATTACAGAAATGAATGGAAAATTGCACTATATTACTACTTGAAACTACAGAAGAATACGAAGGAGGCCCATTCCTCCTCCCCCCTCCTTCTTTGGTCACTGTGTAGGATATTGAGCTCCCATGAACCCCCAATACACCTTTCGGCACCTCCGTGGCCTAGTGGATAAAGGCGTCAGCTGGGAATCGGAGGATTCCTGATTCATGTGCAATGGACTTGACAAGGAAAAGTAAAAAAGCAGTGATCGAAGGGTTGCCAGCTTTGCTACAAAATACTAGAAAAGTGTCCAGAACATCCGCAAAAATTAACGGCGTGTATACGGAACTGGTGCACGATAAATCTGATCGGGGTCCAAAGTCCCGACGTCTATTGAAGGCGTTGGGTGCCAGCTCAGGTGTCCTCGTCATATGACCATGGTTCAAAAATGCTAGATATCTTTCCTTCGAGATAGGCCCCGAACCGTCGCCAATAGCCTACTGTGCACCTCTAGTGCGACGTTAATTAATCAAACCAATACACCTTTCTGTATATCTTAATCGCTGATTACCAATACCATGCTCTAACCTTTATGGAAATGCATCTTATGGCTTTATAGAGCGAACAATCAAGATAGTATGTGTACTAGATATATGTGCGACAGCTTTAAGCAATCCGCTGATAAATATAAGTCTACTTGATCGAAAAACTCCTGAATTTTCCAATTTGTTTGAATTATTGGTACCATCCACGATTTATATTTTTTTATATGGTTATTATAATTGATCGGTTATTTTTAATTGGTCATTCGTGGTATTTTATCTGTCAAGTCAGTAACGAATCGAAATTAATTTATAATGCTTAGTTCCACAAAAATGCATTGTCGAATTCCCAAATTAGAAAACTATCTATTAAATGTGAAACTATCGAAATTTGTATTAATTCGCAATGTTCTCATATTTATGATGTAGAACTTGAAAAATAATCATACCATATATTATTCGCAATATTTTCTGTGAAGCCGACCTTTAAGGAAGCATATTTCCATAGAGTATTGTGTGGATAATGCGGCGGGTTCGAAACTTGCGAGTTGTCCAATTTTTCAATAAAAATGAAACTCATTATTAATAAGTATACATAATTTTTGCGATTAAATATTATATTGTTATCGGCATTACATAAGTATGTTAAGTTGCAAGTCGATGCGACATTTTGAAAGGAATGAAAATGGAATAGCAAGGTTTTAAGGTACATTGATAATGTGAGTTAAAAGCTTCTATTAATAAAAATTAGCCGTTTTCTTCGACATAAATGACTCTGAATGAATTTATTTTCATATCGATTCAGCACACTTTTCAGCATTAGAAAAGGGCAATTTGGTTTAATTGGGCAAGCAGACTTTGCTCTTATAAATTTGGAAAATTCGACTTATTGCGGCTATAGGTGATATAAATTTAATCATAGTTTTTTGGAAAATTGTCTTCAGTTTATAACATGTATATTTTTGTTTATAGCTTTTTTAAAGATATAAAATACATAGATTTTTATAGAGAGTGTAAATTGGAGAAATATTTCAAATGCCATTGTTCCAAAAAAGTTGTAGCCTTTCAATAGGAAATAGTTAAAGGGCAATTCTCTTCTATTCGAAGTACATTTGCGGCGGTTTAATTAATGATGCACTTGACATTTTTACGCTGTTCTTTGTTCCTCGCTTTCTACGAAAATGTTTTAATACATGGCATATTGATTTAGGAAGGATTTTTTTTTTTTTTAAACTGGAGATTTAATTTCGGTTTTCATTGTTTCGATGTTAATGAAATGGAGTAAGACACGCGAATTATGGAATTTTCTAAACAATTCGATTGTTTGATGTCATCAATTTCTAAAAGATGAAATATGCGATTGATTTAAAATCGATAAAGATTCCGAGTTGAAGAATAAAAATGAAAGCTATAAAGATTGAAGGCTCTTTTTTTGTTTCCTCGGTATTCCCATGTATCCATGGAACCATACCATTAAAATATGAATTATAAATTGCTTTGTGACAAGTGAACATGATTTGTGTTGTTTTACAAGTGAATATTTATATTTTTCTGTTCTTTGAGCAACCGTTCTTCTCTTTTATTCTCAGCGGGAACGGAAGCATGGAAGGGCTGTGGTGACCAAAAGGTTAGGGACAGTTAGAAATGTTAAGGTTAAGAAATGTTATTTCAATTTATGTACAATAACTGTTGATTACAATACATACATATTACATAAGTCAAAAATTTCAGTCTATATACAAAATAAAATGTTCTTTAACATGTTTGCCGAGTCTAAAGGGATGGAAGTCGACTATCGCCTTTTACGCGTTATTTTGAAGAACCTATTACGCGCATATGATGGCTGGAAAGAACATGTTAAAATAAAAACTCATATAAATTTTTTATTAAAATTAAATTCTAAAATAAGTTTTAAAAAAAACTTAAATGTTTATACAAATATTTATTTATAATAAAATTATTAAAATTATTTTTGAATATCATTAAACAAACTTTATAATAAGTCATAAATTTCAATTTCTATACAAAAAACGAAAACTAAACGCTTAAAGTTGAGAATGAATTATTACTTCCTTAAACATGTTTTCGTTTATTTTATATATTAAAAAAAAAGGCTTGGTTATTTTGATGTGTTAAGTTGAATTTAATGACTTCGTCTTCTTCATCATAAGTTTGGTTTGGTTTGTTTAATTTACATCGCACTAGAGCTGCACAGTCGACTATTGGCGACGGTTCGGGGCCTATCTCGAAGGAAAGACCCGGGAACGATGCCTGGTATTTTTGAACCATGGTCAGATGACGAGGACAACACCTGAGATGGCATCCGACGCAACCTCAATAGGCGTCAGGACATTGGACCCCGATCAGATTTATCGTGCACCAGTCCCGTATATACGCCAGTATATTTTGTTGGATGTTCTGGACGACTTTCTAGTATTTTTGTAGGGTAAGCTGGCAACCCTCCGATCGGAAGATCACTACTTTTTTACTTTTCTTTGTCAAGTCCATCGCACGGTCTTCATCATAAGAATAGAGTCAATCACAAAATAAGGACTCCCAGTTGCCCAGTAGATAATTGTGTGAAGCTAGTAGTCAGAGGATTGTTAGTTCGAATACGTGCGATGTATTCTAAAATTCTATCTATTCATGGTTCTAAAATAACGAGGTGCATGTATGAATGTGTGTGTGAATGTGTATGTGTTCCCGGGTCTTTCCTTCGAGATTGACCCAGAACCGTCGCCAATAGCCCACTGTGAAGCTCTAGTGCGACGTTAATTAACAAAACCAAACCAACCGTTTGAGTTGGCTTAGTTAATTAATTAGCATTGAACTAGAGCTGCATATTGGGCTATTTTTTGACGGTTCGGGATCAATCTCGAAAGTTGGTTTGGTTTGGTTACTTAACGTCGCACTAGAGCTGCACAGTGGGCAATTGGCGACGGTTCGGGGTCTATCTCGAAGGAAAGACCCGGGTACGATGCCTCTTTATTTTAGAACTATGGTCAGATGACGAGGAAACACCTGAACTGGCACCCAACGCCTTCAATAGACGTCGGGACTTTGGACCCCGATCAGATTTATCGTGCACCAGTCCCGTATACACGCCGTTAATTTTTGCGGATGTTCTGGACGACTTTTCTAGTATTTTGTAGCGAAGCTGACAACCCTCCGATCACAAGATCACTACTTTTTACTTTTCTTTGTAAAGTCCATCGACTGGCATCGAACCACGAATCTTCGTAGCTGACGCCTTTAACCGCTCGGCCACTTAGGCCTCCAATCTCGAAGGAAAGACCAGGGAACAATGCCTCGTATTTTTGAAGCATGGTCAGATGACGACCGCCTTTTTGGTTGGTTTGGTTTTGTTAATTAACTTCGCACTAGAGCTGCACAGTTGGCTATTGGCGACGGTTCGGGATCAATCTCGAACGAAAGACCCGGGAGCACATACACATTCACATTTATACATGCACCCTCGTTATTTTAGAACCATGGTCAGATGACGAGGAAACACCTGAACTGGCACCCAACGCCTTCAATAGACGTCGGGACTTTGGAACCCGATCAGATTTATCGTGCACCAGTCCCGTATACTCGCCAGTATAATTTGTTGGATATTCTGGACGACTTTCTAGTATTTTTGTAGCGAAGCTGGCAACCCTCCGATCGCAAGATCACTACTTTTTTACTTTTCTATGTCAAGTCCATTTCCCGGATTCGAACCACCAATCCTCTGATTAGTAGCTGAACGCCTTACCAACTGAGCAACTGGGGTTCCAGTAAGTTCATGTAAAACGAGTTTCTCTACGTAGAAACGCATCGAGCAGTAAAACTTGCTTACGGCAGCGCTCATTAGAATCACTCATGGGCCGTTTTAGAAGTCGTTCTTCCCACATACGTTTGAAGCACTTAGTGTAATATACTAAAAATTTCAAGCAAAAGGTATGTCTTTATTTGCTATGGCGATTGCAATAATTTAATCGGCAAAAGACTACATTGACTAAATATCCGGCGAGTGATATATCTACGTTTAGGAATTGAATAGTACTCTAGAATAAAAAAAAATCAATTACATTAATGATAAAAATATGAGTGAACGAAGAAGTCAGTAGTTATAAAACATTTGAATTGTTTCTATCTTTAATATAATGCTACTAAGTAATCTGAATTACATCTCTATTGAACATACCGCGTAGTTTCGAAATACAAATAATAATTTCGAATAATTAGTTAAGGACTTCTTGCTGAAATATGAAATACATAATATGTATGAATTTTACATACCCCAAAATATAAATTTTATGTATTACAATATAAATTTTTTTTATGAAATATATTGCAGCTTTGCGAATATAACCGCAAATTAGGGTGAAAACCATTTATCCTATGAAACCATGTATGAAATCAATATTTATACCACCCATGTTTTGTAAAATATCTACGTATTTATAAAAAGTTATTTATTTTTAAATAACGACATTAGAATCCGCTGAATTCAAGAATTTTGCTAAAGTTCCATTGAAAGTATGGCATCAAAAATTCAATCTCTAATGTAGGTTATGCTTTGTTGTTAACATTAACATATTTGGACCACACGGCTTAATTAGAACAACTCAGAAACGGAACACTCGCTGCGCTAGCTATGTTTGCACTTGATTGAATTTTTATGTTATCGTTTATGCTTATATTTCCTAAAAAAGATAAAAATATACTTATTTTACATAAAGCAAAATAAATGCCATTTTAAAAAAAGAATTTATAAACTAGCGGTTACCCGCGGTTTTACGCATGTAGATAAACGGTATTTTAATTTTGTGTTCCATTATTTAGTGCGTTAAACACAGTCCCGAATAAGCACGACATTTACTTTGAGAATTTTTATTTCAGGGTATTAAATGTTCTTTAAAAAATACAAATGCTGTACTAATGTCATCAAATAACGATTAAACCATTTTTATTCTTTCATAAAAACCAGATTTTAAATTTAATTCCAACTTCAAAAATTCATTTATTTCTACTTTAAAAATTGCTGTGTGTTCTTATTGTAAATCAGATAACAACTTCATAAAATTCAATAATCACCAATAACGTTCCGACATCGAACATGTTAAATAAATATTAAAACCCGTAAACTCTCTTCCATTTCTATAATCGTTCCCCGCCTCCTATTTAACAAACAGCCAAACGGGGCTATTTCCAGATGCCACACAGGACCTAATACCATTCGAGAGAACTTCTCTGATATCATTTCAAATCGAATCATTCCGTTTCAAACGATCCCGTTGCAGAAAACAAATCACATCTCCCCGCAAAACACCTGCAAACGATAAGGTCATAATCGTTTGGACGTTCCATTTTCCGTCCCACCTTCAGCGGAGGGAGAGAGGGAGCGCGCACATTTTAACCAAATCTTCGTAGTTTCTACCCTATTCTCAGTGGCGTATCCAGAGGTAGGTCAATACAGGCCTGGGCCGGGTAAAAAGTATATTGCCATATGTGGTTGGGGCATGATAAAATTTTAGTAGGGTATGTTTTATTTCCAACTATATGTTTGTTTGGGTATTTAAAATATACGATTGCGAATGTTTTTGTTTTATTAAAAAGATATATTATGCACTGGAAATATATATTACACACTGAAAAGATATATTATGCAAATAATTTTTTTTTAACATTATTAAATATATGTTCCCCGCATGCCTTTGTTGTTGGGTCCGGGAATAGAATCCAGATTATTAAAAATATAATAATGATTAACACATGAGTCGTTCAATTACAAAACTTTTTTTGTCTACTTTGAAAAACTAATCCTTCACATTTTTAAATCATATTGTTTTCGTATTAAATTTTATTTAAATCCCTGGAATTATATATTGTTTACTGTGTAAAACAGCATACATTTGCTTAATTGCAGGTGTAGAAATAAAATTTAATACGAGAAAAACGAGATTTAAAAATGTAAAAGGCTAGTTTTTCAAAGGGGATAAGATACGTTTCCGAATTGAAAGGCTCTCATATAATTAAGATGAAATGTCAGTGTTTTCAACAATAACATCATTTTTTTTTTTGCATGATTGACAATTTTTTTTTTTGAACGCATACACCATAATATAGTTTTAATTCAAAAACGACTGTCTGCAATTTCACGAAACTTGCGCAGTTTATAGAGTATATTTTACTTTGAATAATCTGCGTGTAGTTTCATATAGATATTTGCAATGATTTTAGAGTTAGAGAGTTTTTCTTTATGAATTGATATTACTATTGGAAGCGCTGGGAATTTTCTATTCGAAACTGCTTGTTTTTGAAGGCTTACGTCACATGAAATGACGATTCAATGTCTTTGCCAATCGATATTGCATACTCAAGTGTTTTTAATCCTATTTACGTACATACTACATTATATTATTTTATTCAAAATCCATGAATTAAATATGTAATAAAATAAAAGTATTTTGTATACAATTTTAATAATGTTAAAACTTTTGAAGAACAGCTAGCACTTAAAATATTAATAGGAACTTTAAATGTTAAGGTATACTAAAAAAGTTCGTAGAATTTGAAAATTAAAATATATAAAATACTTTTTTATTCGCTCTTTGCACACCTACTCCCTATACATACAAATATGTCGGCATAGAAATTTAAGCCAAAATCATTAAATCTGTTTACAAGAAATACATAAAAGTACAAAATCAAATAATGCCATCCTCCTTGTCTATTTTTTGAATTTGGTACCACCATATTTCTCCTTCACAGACATTCATTCCTAATTTGGTTACCATAACTTTATCTGTTTTTGAGATATTTAGTTTTTACATACCGTATAAAAAGAATTGTTTGAATTATTTTTGTACTCCTGGAAAAAAAAATATTTGAAATCTTGAAAAACTATGAAATAAAATTTGATCTGAAAACAATACATCATTATCCTAAATTTTATATAAAGCGACAGAAAAAAATATAACAACACAGGATTTAAACTAAAGTTCTTTAATCACTATTGAAACTTTCTCACATGAAATCATCAAAAATGATTTGTACAATTTAATCAAACAAAATTACAGAAAACATATGTTCTCTCCACTTATCCCAGTGCAAGTATACCGGGCCATATGGCCTCTCCCCCCAACCCCTCCTCCTGCTCCTCTCCCCAAAACATCCCAAACGATATCTCCGCAACCAACCCGGAGGAGCCAAACGATACGCCCCCGCAAAAGGACTCACGCGCGGCCGAGAAACGTTCCATTCCGACCGATTTTGTTTAGAACGTTTCCGAATTCTCCTTTTCCGATCGAACACCGAGCAAGGGGGGGGGGGGGCAGGGATGGTCCAATCGATCTCTTGGAAAACGAGCTACAGTATCTGCCCGTCGGAGGGCGCTCCGCGTTTGGAAACCCCCCCTCCCCCATTTTCTCTACAGCTACAACTTCTTCCGCATAAGAGTGAAAGATGGACACTCCGAAACGATCTTGAGCGGACGTGCTTCGCTCCGGTCGTCTGAGAAACACGGATTTGTTGTAAACGGTCGTCCCACCTCTCTCCCCCCGCCCCCTACTGATGCCCCTGAGAACGACCCCCATTTGCTTCGATATTGAGAAGGTAAGGTTCCAATCAAGAACGTTTTGGGTATGAAAAGTGTGGGATAATAATATGTAAACACACACATATACACTGGTTCGTTGGGTATAGTTGAGGGATCGGATCTTATGAAAGGATCAGCCGTTGTTTTCGTTTTTATCTCTCTCTCACCTTCTTTACGAACTTTTACTTTACTACGATAAAAATAATTGGTATTCTCAACCGAAGAAAGCATCCTAACTTTTTAAAACACATATGGAATGCATCTAACTCCGGGATAAGCTTTGAAAAGTTTCACGATCGAAACTTGTTTACATTGTGAACCAATAAAATGTGTTGAGAAGTAGGAACATAAAATTAACTTTTTTAGAATGATAAAGTTCACAAATGATTAACAAGAACTAAAATGTTTGAGGCACGCAGTAACTTTTAGGTATAGTTCTGCATATCATGGATCGAAGTTGTTTACATTGGACCAAACAAAAGAGCGTACTTAAAAATAAATGATAAAATTGATTTGTTTTCAAATATGAAATAAAAGTTTATGGGTATTTGTAATTTAAACTTTCGAATAATGTACTTAGTAAAAATTCTAAAAGAAAGTACGCTACGGAAGGGGAAGTATTTGTTTATTTACATATGTGTGTATTCTATGGATTTTCAATGCATCTTATAGTTTGCGATTGTGTTTACGTGAAATTGTATAGTTTAGAATACTTAAATATAAATACAATAATTCATTGACGAAATATATTATTTTAATATGTGTTTTAAAATTTCACTGAATTAAAAGAGAATTTAAGATTAATTCTCTTTTTTCCTCTCATACGTTAAGATTTAAAACATGAATAAAATATAATACTAATTTAAAAAGTATTTTCTTTATAATAACAAGTTTATTATATCTAGTTGGTTTTATATTGTAGATTTAATAATTATTAAAGATAATTAAAAATTAATTTACTGGTATTAAAAGTCATTTTGAAAAGAGATAAATTAAATATAAAACTTTAAAACGTGTTAAATATTAATATAATTTAAAACATCACAAATAGGGTAGGGTAGGGAAAAATAGGAGTTTTTTTAATTAAATATCGTATTACGCAATATTAAACTTATATTTTGACCTCGTTCTTTTTTTTTTAAATTTACTTCGTTAATGAAGTATATTTTAGAATAAAATTATATTTCTGTGGTGTTAATTCAAGTCCATATGTCAATTTGTATACAATTTTTTTTAATTGTTTTATACGTGATAACCTCTGTTTATAAACTAATAAAATTGAATTATTTACGAATATTCTAGGGATTCGTATAAAATAGAACTCTTTTAATACATTCCAATGAAAAAATTAGAAAAATTCTATTTTATTTAGTTTAAAAAAAATGTATTTGCAAAGTGGCAGAAATGGGTTTTTGAATTAGTAATGTTAAAGAATAGGAAATTCGTAAAAATTTAATTTGGTAAAAGGGCAATTATTATACAAAAATATGGATTTATAAGCCTATAAATGACAAGAACTAAGTGAAGAACTAATATTTAACAATGTTTATATGGTAATATAATGAAGTAACATACTCTTTCTTTTCAAATAATCTGTTAACAGAAGAATATATTTCGATTAAAAAACGGACGCTTTTGCTCGTTTTATTGCAATGAAACAGAATGTTTTACATGCAATAAAAAAATCGTCTGCGAAACAACGTCTGCGGTTTTCGAATAAAATGAATAATAAAAAAGGCAATTTTTTTCAAAATGGTATATTACAACTTGCTTTTAGAATAAACTGTTACAAAACACTCTGTTAATAATCAAATATACTGAGTTTTAAAAGTTGAAGGTTGTTATTCATTCTATTTTATTCAAGTTACTAATCTGACTTAAAAGTTTGTTTGTTCTAATAATGCGTTTTTATACGAAAAATTCCATAATTCCTACTGGTGAACCAAATTGACCCATCTTTGAATCGTAGTAGGTTAACTTAAAAAATAATTATTAAAAATATTTATAAACCTCAGAATTAAATAAAATATACAATTATGTTTCCAATAAATAAGTAAACGTTTTTGTATAATAATTATAATTATACAATTTTTTTTATGTAAGAAATTGAACTTTGAACGTCCAAAATAGAGTTTTAAGTTTTATTTTCCCCCACCTTATCTTATTCTTTATTTTTATGATGTCCACTTCTTTAAAACTTAATTATAATTGTATTAAGATTAATTTCAAAACTTTTATCATTACTGTAATTGGGGAAAAGTACCAAGTTGCTGTTTTACTTTATTAGTACTTCTAGTTGTTGCCTAGATACTCATTTAACAGCAGAAAACACGTAGCGTGGTTAAGTGCAATATATACTGCACACATCTTAACTTAAGTATTATGATATTTAGAGCAAATGTAGATATACTGTATGAGAGTTTAGGTAACCATGGTGCTTGCTTTGGAACATGCATTTCGAAAACATTAAACAACATATGTTTCGGAAATTAAGGAATCGGAAAAAATAATAATGTTCTGCATTAAAGGTGATGCAAAAGCTTAAGAATAAATTGTTGCAATGGAAAGTTAAAATTTAAAATTCCTAATAATAAAATATAGGTTTGTACGTCGGTTATATAATATCTACTTCATCAGAATATAACAAATTAAATGTTTATGTATAAGTAATTCATCTACGGGATGGTAAATTATTAGTGTTTTTGTAACTTTTAAATTATTATTAATTACAAATTTAGAGTGGTTGTATGTTAAAATAAGACTTCAAAAGTGAAATTTTAAACTGATACAGTGGCTCCAAAAAATGTTCTTACACTGTAAAAAATTTGTAGAAAAATCGTTGTCGTCTGGAATTGAATTCGAATATAAATTCCAAAATTATTTAAGATAATTTCGATGTTATTTTGAATAAAATCTAATATATATATATTTTAAATAATCAATTATTTTCTTTTTCTAAAAGTGAAAATGCCAGAAAGCAGAGAAAGAAACCGCCACAAAAGTTATCGTAAACCGAAACATTTTTGGATAAATTCATAAATAAAATTATCGTCTGTCGCTTTTTTTATTTTTGCTTTGTGGTGACATTTAAAATTTTGTGACTTTAATTTTTGTGTGATTACTTCGTAATATTCTATTTATTATTGAAAACTTAATCGTAGTCGTAAGGAAACAAAGAACATTCAAATATTAATTCTTTTTCATCATACTTATGGTAAATCAGTTCGGAGTATCGCAAAATTATTAAATGTATCTCAATATATGCTTAGTATGTAATAAAATACTTAAAAGAAGAAAATCATATCAAAAACAAGGTAAAAAAAGATAATTTGACAAAGTTAATTCAACGTGATCGAGTTGTATAATTAGAAAATTTGTGAAAAATTAAAAATGTCTACCGAATTAGCTGGAAAATGTTCTACTTTAATTTAATCTGAAACTGTTCGACGAGTACTCAGATGAGGTGGATTTCATGGGCGTTCTGTATTCTGTATTCTGATTTTTTGTGAGTACGAAAAATAGAAAGTTTATACTTTCTTTCGCAAATTCCTAGAACTTAGTTGAAACAGTGAAGCATGTCTAAAAATGCATTCAAAGTCATGCGCTTAGATATAAAAGTATCCGAATGTCAATCGTTTTTAGCGTCTCATGTAACATTTATGAAATGAATCTATCTGGTTTTGAAACCAGAGGGCTCATGTTATCAGTTGAAAATGAGGCATGAAATGATTTATTAGTTTTATCTTGGTGAAGAATAGTACACGTGTTTTCACTTTGTATGTTATCTTTGTTTATTGGTGTGATGCTTTTTAAATTACAATTCTCCACTACACATAGAAAACGACTCAAATTTCAAATGTTTAGTAGATTACATTTTAGCTTTAAGCAAAAATTTTAATCGTTATTTATAGAATATCAATAAGACGATTTCATTAGATGTGAGCAATCTTTTTTTAAAAAAATAAAAATTAAGTTCTTATTAGCTTAAATTTTAGTATGAAATTTTTAAAGTTTTTATTAAATAATTTGATAGGAATAGCAATTTAAAGTTTGTTTTACAAAAAAAAATCCCGTGTTTACGTATTTTAATAAAAAAATTAATTAAACTACAGTAAGGTTTCAAATTAGTGAAAGGTTAGCGAAAGGTTTCAATCAAGATAATTTAATAAGATTTTTAATCCATTAAAAATATATTTTTTATAATTGTATTTCAAGTGGGCACTTGAAAATTTAGTTTTACTGATTTTAAGAAAATTTTCGTAAACTATACATTAAATGATGAAATAAAAATTAGCAATACCAGGTAAGATTTTTTAAAACTAGAATTTTTAAGTTTCATTATAATAAATTACATTTCTCAACTATAGAAATAAATATACATTGATTAGGTGAAAAAATCTGTAATAATAACAACAGCTTCAAATTGTCATTTTTTCTTGTAAAAACTAGATTTTTATAGTAAAATAGATGTGCAAAAGTATCATTGTAGTCATAGCTTAGTTCATTTTTAATATACCGATACAAGAAATATTTGAAAATTTTCATCTGAATTTCTCTTCTCATTTATCTTTTTCATTTAAAGCTTTTTAAATTGCATTAAGATCTCATTATGCTAAACACAAATAGTGAGATAAGCGCGAACAAAATTTGACTTTTACGTCAATCAGAATGGTGCACGTGGCAAATATTTTTTTATTAATTAAGTGAACAAATGTCTAATAATAATAATATTAATTTTTAAAATTTTAATTCTTCCTGTAAAAACTCCAGATTTGCACAATAAAGAAGAAGTGCTAAAGTATCGTCGTAGTCATAACTGAATTCATTTTTAAGATATATATACTAAATAAATTGGAAAATCTTCTTCAAAACTACTATTTACAGCTTTTTAAATTTTATCAAGATCACCTTCTGTTAAACACAAATATTGAGAAAAGCGCGAAAAAAATTTGACTTTTAACGTCAATCAGAAAAATGCATAGGGAAAATATTTTTTATTAATTAAGTGAACAAATATCTAATAATAGTAATTGTAGTTTTTTAAATTTTTAATTTTTCCTGTAAAACCTTTTTTCTTTCCTTTTTTATTAATATTTTTTTTATTATTATTTAATATTTGAATTAGTATACCAAATAAAAACTTGACGTTAAATTCTTTTTTAGTATGGAAACTATGATTTTACCATGTTTAATCAAAATAAAAATGATTAATTCCCGAGAAATAAGGAACCATACACCTTTTGATAATTTCCCAGCAAATGTCAACATAAAATGAATTTCTTTTGAGTTTAATCACTAAATTTATTACTGTGTCTATCGCATTTTTTAAAAATATATATTATACTAGTTTTCTGCTCGCACAAAGCCAAAATTCTTCCTATCGGTGATTTTTTGTACTAATTCTTTTAAAGGAAATTGCCCCATGCCGTTATCAAAATTGTAAAATTGAAGCTTTATTAAAGGTTTTATAAATTAAATTAAAACAAAAATATTTTTAAAGAAAGTTTTTAATTTTTCTTCGTGAAACCTTTAAAAAATCTGCATTTTTCCTTCAATAATTTCAATGTTTCAAAATGGAAGTTTTTTCTCAGTCTTATTAAATATTTTTTACAGGTTTGAGACAAAAACTTTTATTTTAATAGATAAAAAACCGTGCAGTTTTCTTGCATAAAACCTTTAATTTCACAAATGTGATGAAGGCTTTATAGTACGTTTTTGACTGAGGTTTATTATTATAGATAAAATACGGATATCTTGCTAGGGAATATCGACAGTACATGCGTACTTTGGATGGTAGATCTTCATCAAACGAGGATGGTCTTCATCAAAATTGAATCATTAGTTTCCTAGATTACTGCTGAAAAACACAGACGCCTCTGTACTAATATATCTAGATGCACTTTTTTCCTCATGCGCATTTTGTATTCTTTCATAGGAAATATAAACTCTTAATTTCCTTAAACTTCTTTTCACATTAATACTTAATCGCAAGCCCCAAAGGAATCGCCATTTAATATATAACATTGCACAACGTGGTAAATGTTAAAAGATGTAAACTATTCAAACTATTCAATAATAATATCGTTCTGTAGTTCTTTTTTAAGTCGTCTACTAATTTTTTGAAACAAAGCCTGATGTTGGTTATTGTTGTTGTGTAGGTGATGCTATTGTATTAAATAGTAAGTAATACGTACAAAAATAAAATTATGTACTGAATAAAGGAGGATTTCTTAGATGTTTAATAAGTATACATTTTAAACAAAAAAAATATTCGATGCGAGATAAGTGCTTCGGAGAAAAATGCCTGTCCAGCGATTAAATTGTCTTTCATTCTCATTCATCTTTTTTATTAAACTTTGTTATTTTCTTTCATGAAAAAAAAAATCCAAAAATGAGGTTACAATATTTTACCCTTCGAGATGGCGATTGGTGGTCAAATTTGGAGATACTAAAATGAGGGAGTACTCTTTAGTTCTAACGTAATGAAGACAAACTGTAACAAATTCGCTTGCGGCAAATTAGAATCAAGTGAAAAATACACTTTCTTCGCAAAAAGTATTCTTCAAAATTTAGTCAAAAGTTACTTCTATAAAATGTATTATAATAAGACATTCGATTGAATTACTCATTTCGTTAGATATGTTAATTCTAACGAATTTAATTTAACTTTATTATTTTCTCTTTGCGTAAAATAACATAGAGTTTTTTAGTTAATTTCTTATCTTAGGGTTTATTAAGTTTTTCTTATCTTAGAGTCTTATTAAACTTAGAGTTTAAAATTGAGATTAAGTTGATAATTCTTATTCTTGGAGTATATACAACAATAATAATTTAAATGTATTAAAAATACATCAGTAATGATGCATTAATTTCAAAGTACAAAAATGTCTAAAATTTTAGTTATAATTTCTTTTTGTCTAATTAAAGTGATGCCTGAATACAAATTAATATAGAGATTTCTATATATTTTTAAGCTTCTTACAATAAATAACCTTCTTTTTACATCAAAAGCTTTTATTCATTTAAAGTCCTAACATAAATATAAAGCAAGTATTTTAAAACTTTGATCGTAAATACGATATTTGCTATGCATTTTTAATTCCTACAATTTAATAAATCAAAAAAGGCATTTAAGAGTTTTAAGGCGATTTCATTGGTGAAAAGAAAATACTGTAAAGAATTAAATGTTTATAACTTTATTCAAAATTGTAGTAAAGTCTTAGGTAGAAAATTTATTATTTTGAGAAGTATTATGTACTTAACATTTTTCAAGTTAAGTTGATGATGATATTTAAATACAAATTAATATAGACAGATTTCTATATTTTCTAAGCTTCTTACAATAAATTACCTTCTATTTTCATCAAAAGCTTTTACTCATTTAAAGTGCTAACATAAATATAAAGCAAATATTTTAAAACTTTGATCGTAAATACTATATTTGCTATGCATTTTTAATTCCTACAATTTAATAAATCAAAAAAGGCATTTAAGATTTTTAAGGCGATTTCATTGGTGAAAAGAAAATACTGTAAAGAATTAAATGTTTATAATTTTATTCAAAATTGTAGTCTTAGGTAGAAAATTTATTATTTTGAGAAGTATTATGTACTTAAAATTTTTCAAGTTAAGTTGTTAAAAGTTTAAAAACCGAATTTCGTATTAATTTAGGGATTATATTTATAGAATATATTTCCTTACACAAGTTAAAAAATATATGTTTTTCAACATAAAGTAAACTTTAAAAAGCCCACATTTAATTTATGATCCATTATGTTTTATTTTATTAAAATAAGATGTATGAAAAGTATTGTTTCGGAAAGAATATATTTTAAAAATGTAAATTAAAAATAAAGTTATATTTCACAAATAGAGTTGTATTTAGAAATAAAAGTTATATTTTTGAAAATAAAGTCATATTTTGAAAACAATGTATTTTACACGTAAAGTTATATATTTTTCAATTAATATCTAAAATAAGTTTAGTATAATGCTGTAAAAGTTTTATTTATATTTTAATTTATTTATTAAGTCATTCATTCATTTAAAAAAAATATTTACATTTTAGCATTGCATTTTAATAGAAGTAAACTTTTAAAATTCATAGTTATAACAGGATTCTTAAACTATGATATATTAGTGTTAAAAACATTTAAAAACTTCAAATAACGAACATATAGTAAAATTTATATTGCATACTTAATTTGTTAATTAACTCGACTAGTTATCTAATTTAATATTAAGGATTACAATGAACTAATTAACATTTATAACAACAAAATTAAATTGAAATGTCCACTGTTTTTGTAGATTAATTAATATGGCATTTATATTGATAAATAATAGATTGACAGTATGACATTTATCGTTGTACTTATTTGATACTTGGTTGTAAATTAGGCCGAATCAAATTTATTATTGAATATCTATCAATTGATTTGTTGAAATAAGGAAATAATATAATTTGTTTAATGTAATAATGTAATGTAAATGTAATAAGTATGTTAAGTTTGAATAGCTGTTCCCCTGAGTACAGTTTATATACTTACAAAAATTATAGTATCAATTTGAAAGAAGGCTTTAATTTCGAATTTTTCGATATCTTAATTGTAATTATAAAAATGTTTTTTTCTCATATGTACAAGAATATTGTTGCCGTTAAAGTCAAGCCCTATAATTTGTTGGAGTGATGATAATAAAAATTGACTAACCAAAAGTGTTTAAAAAAAGTGTTCCATTTTAATTTGAATCGATATTTTGAAAATAAAATGAATTATTATAACTTATTGCTCTTATTTTCCCATTGCATGTTATACATTTTTATCAAACATTCATAACCTTTTAAAATACCAATATTTTAAAATACATAATTTTAAATTGGAAAAGTTGTAAAATAATTTTGTGTTCCTATATTTTTTAAATTATAAATTATAAGGATTACTTTGAGCAAGTCTTGAAATATATCATTGTCCTATTCCACAAATTTATTCAATATTTTTTTATATAAATAAAAAAACACACAGACACAAAAGAAAATCACTTTACTACAACACATTGAAATTTATTTGAACAAATTAGAAATACAAATATATATTGTGAAGTTGGCCATTTTAAGAGTTTTAAGTTCACATGTTATGTTAACTTTAATATATTTCAATAAATGTCGAAAGTTTGGTGGAATTTGTTAAACTTTATTAATATTTGCTACAAGTGAACAGTCCTTATTTTCTTGCACTTCATCCGGGCAACCCTTCATATAATGCACTGCCTCCAGGAAACACTTTATATTTTGCATTTCATCCGGGAAACCCTTCATATAATGCAATTCCACCGGAAACCTTTTACATCTTGCACTTCATCCAGGCAACTCATCATAACTATCATTTGGGCAGTTCTTCATATCATGCATTGCATCCGAGCAACCTTTCATATTTTACACGTCATCCGGGAAACCTTACATATCGTGCACTTCATTCGGGCAACCTTTCTCATCTTGCACTTCATCCAGGTAATCCATCGTTTTATTACCTTCATTCGGAAGCTCTTCATATCATGTATTGCATCCGAGCAAACCTTAATATTTACACTTCATCCGGGAAACCCTTCATGTTTTGCACTTCATACGGGCAACCCTTCATATTCTGCACTTCATTCGTGCAGTCATATCATGCACTGCATCGGAGCAACCCTTTATATTTTCCATTTCATTCGAAAATCCCTTCATGCTTCACCCATTCATTTCATGTGGGCCACCCTTCTTATCATGCACTTTATCCGAGAAGACCATTCATTATCGTGCACTTCATCCGGGAAATCCTTCATATTATGCACTTCATCCGGGCCGCTCTTCATACCGTGCATCTGAGAAAACTATTGTGTGAGCCTCATCTGGGAATTTCTTTTTTATAGATACTACTGGGAGGTTTCCTTGAAAAGTAAAAATGTTGATAATCTAGCAATCTGTCCACATGAAAATAATTTTCGTATTTTTTTTTATCTCGAAGACTCAGTTTTATGAGAATAAATTTGTTGTTTTGGTTTTTTGAATCACGTTTTACTGTATTAAAAGTCTTCAAGTCAAAATAGCATACTGTCCCATTTTTTCAAAAATCTATTTTCAGTTGAAACGCCTTTGCAATGCTTTATCGGCTGTTTCTCATCTTCAAAGATTGGAGACAAATTGGGTTTAAAGTAAATTCTCATCTCGAGGTGGGCGTCAAGATCAAAACCGACAATATGCGGCGGAAAGTCAATGATAATTGGCGACAAATCCTCATAAATATCGCTCACTGTATCCAATACTTCAGAATGCGCCACAGTTTCACACTTTCTGTTGCGCAGGCAGTTTCTCAAGCTAGTAGAACACAAACAGCCCATTTTCTTAGCTTAAATACAATATCCAAACGAATTTGATTAATCTTTTCAAAGCACAAAATCAGAGCAAATATAAATTTCACGCTTTGATCGTAAATCTTTAACAAGTTTTAACTTAAACAGAGAAACGGAACTCACTTTTTCTCGGGGAAATATTGCATTGTTGCGATGTTTCCAATTATTGCGTTTAATTTTTATGTTTGTTAAGATGCAAGTTAATTTGTGTATTATTTTTAAGTGCATAATTAACAATGACAATTAACAATTTTCATTGTTTAATTGTCAGAGTTTTAAAACATTATTACATGAAAAAAAATTATTTGAAAAATACTATGATATTTTAAGCACCCCTCTCTTTCTCCATTTCAATACAGTATTTAAGCCCTAACGAAGCTTTAAAAAAAATTAGTGGGTTTAAAGTTGCATCAAATGAATATTTGCAGTAATGTTTTGATGTGAAATGTGTTTTAAATATGCTACGATATTATGCTATTACGGCAATCCCTTACGACTCTATAAATCCGTAAAAAATAGTACGATTAACATAAATATGAATTCATTGATAACAAATTATTCGAATTATTCGGCTCACTTACCTCTACACGATAGAATCCGTTATACCTATAGGCTGATTTCCGCTGGAGTTATGAGGCTTTAAAATATCAACACTTTTTTATTTCGCGCAAGTTTCTGCCAATGATCGCTGTACCCGAATCGATATTAAAGACGTATACACGTCAAAAACTTATGCTGTGAGTTTTGAATGCGAAAGAATAACACAAGATAACTTTATAACGTTGTATAATGTTATACGTTCGCCTATATTTAAAAAAAAATGCAAGTATTACCTAAAATAGAATAATTTCTCCAAAATTTAATTTCATACATATTATATGTTTATCTGTTCGTATAACTAAAAATCGCAATTTAACAACTTAAAAATATAAAAAAGGAAGTTCAGCGCCATATTTTTAAACAATTAAAGCGAATTAAATTATTTAAAAAAATTTATATTATAAAACATTAATTTGAGAGGCGATTGGTATATTATCCAATTTTTTTTTACTAAAAGTGATCTACTTATTGATGATTATAGAAAACAGCACGTCGCCATCTTGAAGTGCAATTTTAGAGGCCTTCTGTGTGTGTCTAAAGCTTGGGGATTTCTTGTTTTAGACATTATTATCACCCATAAGTTTAACATATTAAAAATAATCTTGTTATGAATTTATTGAGGTTTATGGAGCTAATTGCCTGGGCTTATAGCAATCACAATTTTCTTTGTGAAGTACTAAACAAGTTGCGATTTGCATAAACACTATCTAGTTTGCATCTTCATCTGATTTTCTGTTAACCTCTACCAAAATCCCACTACCTACAAAGTATTTTGTTCGATTTTGATATCTGACTAACTACATCGCCTTCAAGTAAAGTATAAGTGATTTTGAGTCTTAAAAGTTATCGAATGTAACTGAAAAGAGGTTCTATTTTGTGTCCTCTGCATATAAATTAAAAAAAAAAACGTAACAATATATTGACCGAGGGCTAGTGAACAATTTTGTGTTTAAAAGCAAATAGGAAACTAAAAGTTTTGTTCATTAATTACTAATAAATTTTAAGAGTTTAATTACATTTCATTTTTTTATTAACTTGTTATTGCAATAAAACGAGGAAATCGGTTACCTTTTCTTTTAAACCACTCATTATTTTGAAGTAATAGGACACTTTCGAAATCTTTAATTTGGACATTCGATCTTTTTATTTTTCTTAGAAAGATAATTACTCTCTAGGGAACTTCAGGTTATGTTACACGTTTGACTTTTTTTTTTAACTTGATCGTCACATAAATGATCGAAACTCATTAAAAACATTAAAATTAAAAATTAGTCAAAGGATACTTATTTTTTTACTTTACACATATTTAACACTTATAAAGAATGTATTGATGCAACGATTTGAATTTATTAACATATTTTGGATTTTTAAATAGCATTTAAATCATCATTCCGTTACTTATAAAAATATCAGATATCTATTTTTAATAAAAATTGAGAATAAAATATTTGTAAATTGCACATTTGTATTTAATCGTAAGTAACTATGCGCAAATAAAGTTTTAACTAGGGATAAAAAAAGTTTCTATAATTTCCGTACTTTATTGTTTTGTTTGTAAAAGTGAAACAATATGGAACGAAATGCGAACGTGAAACATTATACAAAAGGTTCTTCTTATTTGTTAAAACTAATGAAAGTTTATGGATATAAGTGTTAAAAGATAAAAACTGATTGCATTCCAGATATCGGAGTTGTTTGTATTATAAATAATTTTTTTAACGTACATCATTCTCATGTAAATTAATAAAATATAGCATATACATACGTATTTTTTAATGAGCTCTTAACAAAAAGGAATGATAAGCTAAATAATAATACAACGCATATTTAGATATATGCAATTTTTGTGTGTGAATAAGATGAAAAAGTATAAACACGTAGGAACATCAAAACATATAATTTCTAAATGCTTAGATACGACTTTGATTCTGAACAGAAACTGTTTAAATTTAAATGATTTTTTATAAAACTACTTAAACATAATTTTTATGGATTTCACGGAAAAGGATTTTTTTAAACATTTATTAGGAATAAAAATTTTATTGTAAGAAAATTCTAGTTTGCTATAAGAATGGAAACACCTTGTCTTCAACGTGGAGAATGGAAAATGTCTAGAAGGAAATTTATCTTCATGCATAAATATATCATATATCAAGGAAACATTTCGTTATTTTAAGGCGACTATATTACGAAACGCGTAGAATAGTGCATACGTGTTTGAATTATCAAAATATGGTTGGAGAATTTGCACTGTAAGCAAGGGTTTAAATATGCGTTTATTATAAAAGCTCACAAACTTATTGTTTAAAGAAAATCGACAGCGTGAATCCAGGTTTGAATTTTTATTTTACATTTTTAAAGTATTAAGACGTGTTATGTTTTCGATCATACTTTAAAAAGTGTATATTTTTTTTTTACTTTCTTGTAAGTGCAATGAGATTTTGTTTTTGGAAAAACATTTAGGTGCCGACGTTGTTGTTTGTAAACTTTTGAAAAATGGTAGTAAAAAGTTTATCGTTTCTAAACGTTTTGAGATATATTGCTCCAAAATGTTTTTTTTTTTGTTTTTTAAATTACTTTTCGTGTCTTTAGACAAAGTACTTTTAGAACCCCTAACAAAATTTTATGTATATGTTCTCAGTGTTCTGGAATATGGTGATAGCAGTGATGTGTGTTTAGTTATGATTGAACATAGGCAGATTTTTTTTCGTGATTATATTTCGGTTTTTATCTATTGCTGTAAAATTATTTTAATGATTTTGTTCAAATTCATTACTCAGATGTATTTTCGAATAATCTCGAAATTGGGATTAATGATACTTGCGTGGAAATTGTTCCAAAAGATATTCAAATTTAAAGAAATATTTTTTCACTTTGATAAATTACTTTTAGTTTTTTTTATAAATGCAGAATATAGTATATCTTGACAAATACCTTTGAGAAGTGTATTAATGCCGCGTTTGAACTAAATAGTCCTAGTAGTTTTGAGAAAAGATAAATAAATAAATAGAGATAAATAGAAATAGTGGCAGAAGAAAGTAATGGTTTAAAGTGAAAATGAAATAATAGGTTGTGGCACTAGAATTGAAAAAATATCAAACGCTTCTTAAGTGTGGATTTGACGAGGTTAAGGGACAGTAATGAATTTTTGTATACCTCGAGAATTTCCTTTTGATGTGTGTTTAAATTCAATATGATTTTTACTAACAATTTTAAAAGCGACAATCTATTTTAAAACTATACAAAATTAAAAATTATCATATCTATATGTACATGCTCCCAAAACTGTTTGAGATGTTTTGTCCCCAACCATCATTAAATTGGAATTTAAAAAAAGATACCAGTTCATAAAAATATATGTATAAAAATAATCATTTCTCTATATTAAATATTAAAGTTTTCATTTGATTTATAAATTTATCATACATTTTTCAATTCCCTTAATAAGTAATCACAATATTACAAAACAGACATAAAAACGTACAAACACATCTCAAGAATTCATCACGAAATATTCCACTCTCAATACCAAACTCGAAATTCCAAACTCAAATCGATTTTAAAACTAATATTACCCTCAGTTAATAAAAAATTAACTACCCTTGTAAATTCCGAGTCCCCAGCAGCCCCCTACATCTCAACTCCGACTTTTCTTGCGGGCATTGCAGAAGAAGAGGGAGTCAGGAAGTAGCAGCATCTCTCCCGGTGTTTCTCTCTCGCCGAGTGGTAATCCACCTTGCATTGTAATGAGTTGCTGTTACCATGGCGACAGACCTCGACACTACATCTGCCCTCATTATACGAAATTCATTTGCACGGGACAGGACTCCTCCCGAGTTTCCGGTAAAAATTAAACAGTTTCTTCTCTTCCCCAGAGCATCTTTTGATAAACCTGAATATTAGGCCACTGGGAAATGCAATTGGGAGACTCGTAATGTTTGATGAAAAGATCTACGTTATTAGAACTTAATACATATTTTTTCTTAAAAAAATATAATATTTTCTATATTTGAGACAACAATATTTCGATATCTTAGACAATGTAACGATTCGCAAATTTTTTATTATATCTATTTGAAAGTGAGTAACATTATTATATGGAGAGGAAAAAGGTGTGTTTGGTTTGGTTAAAAAACGTGGAACTAGAGCTGCACAGTCGGCTATTGGCGACGGTTCGGGGTTTATCTCGAAGGAAAGACCCGGGAACACATACACATTCACACACACATTCATACATGCACCTTGTTATTTTAGAACCATGGTCAGATGATGATTTAAAAGTAAGGAAAAAATATTTAAATTTAAATATAGCAACGTCCACATCAAGAAAATGTTAACCAATACCATAAAATTTTGTAAAGTAAAAATCTATTCTAGTATTGAATATAGAACGGTTTTCTTTGTTTCCTGAAAATTTAAAAAGTACACTTATCTAGTTTCTGAAATAAACGATTTAATTAGGTAATACATATAGTTTAAATTTAGGGATTCAAATGATATCTTAACCTAAAATTCATTAAAATACTCTTTAACACATCTATGCACAAATGCATTGAAAGTAACAAATCATTAAATACAGTAGTCATGTCTGTATAGAATATATATGTTAAAAACCCAATAGTATGGTCTTTTTTTACAACGGAAAATTATAATGGCACTACTATTGTAATAAGGTAAATTTCTCAGGCGATTTCTTCATGTGAAATGTCATTTGAACAGAAAATACAGAAATAGAAAAAGATCTCCAACAAAAACGTCATCAACATAAGAAAGATGAGCAAGATATTCCGTGTGAGGTCATGGACGCCACGTACGAGATTTTCTTTATTTCAAGATTTTACATGCAATGGTGCCTATTTTCTTTCCGAATGTGACCAAATGTAGTGTCAATATTGCTGTTGGTAACGGAGTGATAGTGTTGCAATGGATCACTCAAAAAGCGTAACATAGCTTTTCGACCCAGACACCCCATAACTGTATAACTGAGATTACAAGCTATTAGTTTAGAGTTATAGCACAATGAGGTTTAAATCAGCCGCTTTATAAGTATAATGCACACAATTAAACTATTTAATGTTAAATTAAAAAAATAATTATAGATTGAAACTTAAACAAAGTTTTATTATTCAGTCGAGTAATAAAATTAAATTCAAGTCACTTGTAAACGAAATATCTCGAAAAACGCTTTATGTCAAAATGTATGGTCTCTGCAACAATGTATTGTTTTGCGAGCACGGATTGATACGATCGCTGCATTGAATCTCAAGAGGGACGAAACAGCTGAATTGCAGATCTTCGCGACTTCTGACTCAACCTCTCTGCGCTCTTTTATCGCCCTAAGAAATGTCCTTTCACTTTTTTATGACGCTTTGCGAAATAAAATACTATCAAATCTCAAAATTCGGTCGGCAAAGGTAAAATAAAACTTGGTTGACCGTGTCTATCAAGATTTAAGTATTTAAGGCGGGTAACGTCAGACTCAAGTGAGTACCACATTTTTGTATTCCGAACAAAGTAATTATTATTTCTGTAGCGACATTTGTGAGGTCAAGAACGATAACGTCTTTATTTAAAGGTAATTAGTTACAAAATTATGAGCGAATTAAAATTTAACGTTTTAGTTATTGGTTACTTCCCATTACATGAACCCCTTGCCGAGCCAACGCTGTTTGGCGGATCATGTTTTTGTTCTGCATGTTTTCGTTACGGTTTACCTCACTCTACACATTCCTCTTATCCGAAAACGATTTGAATGAAAGACGTTACACATCGAAAAGAAAATCTTTTTGTAGCCATATTTGATTATTTTTCAAACTCTCTAATATTAAAATATAAATTAATTGAAGAATACAGCAAGGGTATTATTTTCTATTAATGAAATCTAAAGTAATGTAAATATTGGTTTCGAATAAAAATTTCTATGGTTGTTTTTTTGCTTCCATTCTTTTTAAAATCCTCTGTTATAAATCAACTGAACAATGGTAGGAGTGTTTCTTTGAGCACAATATATCAAGAACACATCTCATGTTGAATTGTTACAAAACCAAACTTGGTATATAATTATTGTTGTATATGAAACATAACAGCAATGTTAGCGTTGAAATCATACATTAGATTTAATCTTTTAGAAATTAAAGGCATTTCGATTTTAGTCTTTTAGGAATTAAATAAAATCCAAAGCACAGCTATTATTTCTAAATTGGATGCAAATTCGTTATCTATGTCACATTGAGAATACTACTTTGAATGCTCATTAATGTAATAGATTTAAGTGCAGTTGAACTCCTATTATCTGAACTCCGGTTATCCGGATCAAACAAAACGGATCGCCAATTGGCTGGATCGCGTTGAGAAAAAAAATCAGCAAAATCCACATTTTAAAGTTTTTTTATCGGTGAATGATATCGTTTTTAATAGATAGTCATTAAACTATATTATTACATACTAAAGCAAATTTCGTTTTTTTCTACTAAGATTTTTTTTTTTTCGTGAATTATCCGATTACCTGAATATTCCATTATTCGGAAGGGATTTGGTCTCAATTGATCCGGATAATTGGAATTCTATTGTACTTTAAGATGAAAAAAATATATAATATTTTACTAAAAGTTACTAAAAAAATTAAAAATCTCTTGACAGCCAAACAAAAATAAATCTATTTCAAAATTAAAAAAAAAAAAAAAAAAAACTTTAAAGTCTTTAACATCATTTTTTTTTCCACTGAGTAGAACTTTTTAACAAACACAAAGCATTTTTATTTCCACTGAGAAGAACTTTTTAACAAACACGGAATACTGTTAAACTTAAAAGGGCTTCAATTGGAGATAATTTTCTGAAATTGTGTTATTCCAAATGACCTTATGGATTGATTTTAGCAAATAGCTCTCTAAAAGAGAGAGAGAACAAAGTGCAGTTAGACCATTAGAGTGGTAAAGTGTTACTGATGATGTATCTGCAGAAATGATGATGAATGCTGTCGAGTAACCCCATACGAGTACATCTAATTACTACATTGCAGATAGTTTGTATCTGCTTTGATGTAAGCTGCGCTAGTTAGTAATGAATTTTTGCACGAACACTAGGATTAAAATTCGCTTGAAATATTTTTAAATGTCGGTACATAAACTTAAACATATATATCCGCTAGAATATATTAAAATAAGTAAAATATGTAACGAATTATAAATTTAAGTGCATAATAACTTTCTCCCAGAAAAACTTAGTATTAAGGTTTTTTTATCATTACATATGAATAACGTATTCATGTATATATATTTTTTAGGTGAATAAAGTGTATATTATTTTTTAAGTGAATAAAAGGTTTGACGTGAATAAACGTCGGAAAATCCTAACAACAAAAGAATACAAATGCTATTTATATATTTATTTCCCTTTATATCTGATTCCTTTGTTTATAAAAGTTTTTTTTAAAAAAAAAATGTAGGTTATTGGTTATTTGTTTATATTTGTACATGAATGTGTGTTGTTAGAGATGATTTTTTATAAGGGTTTAGTAGTCTACTGGAAACGGCTTTTTAACTTTTGAGGATTTTTTCAATTGTTAGAAAATAAATGGAACATGGATTATAAAAACCTGGATTATTTTATACAAGTAATAAAAGCATTGAAGGGTCAGCACTGGGAGTATCTCTTTAAAACGCTACCATTGAGCGAAATAATTGCCTAATCATATAACTTTCATAATTTTTATTACCATCTAAAAGCTTCTTTTTTATTAGTTTATATGTTACTTTCTTTAATTTTCCTATATAAAAAATTATCCTATATCAATTTATGTCCTCGATTTAACCATCTAAAGGAAACCAATAGAATATTTTAAGTACCGACTTTAATTTAAACACATCGTCATATGTAGAAATGCATAGAATAGCACAGAATTCTTATTAAAAAAAAATCTATATGTTATTTTTTTTTACTTTCGCCATCTAAAAGTTTCTCTCGTATTAATACATGTCTTATCAATTTACTCATCTAAATAAAACCCAACAGAACATTAAAATACCGACTTTAAGTATAACATAATTTAGAAGTTTATGTAAAATGATGAATAAAAAAATAGTACAGTTTATAATATTTATACATACATGAAGGGTATTTTGGTTTAATAGTTATACATTTTAATAAAGAGTGTGAGGTATTAAATAATACTTTTGATCAGTTGATAGAAGCTATACTGTAAAAAAAGGTACTTAAAAATGAGTTTCTAAACCTACTCGTTTTCTTTCAGTATAATTGCATTGTAAACGCGTGTATGACATACTCAAATGCAAGTAACTATACTTTATTAAAAATTAGCAATGCGATTTAATACTTCTAATCTCAGTTTCCTTTCAAGCGATTTTAATGAAACCTGAGAAACTTAAAATCGTAGTTCAAAAGATGCTTTTCCAAATTATTTGATGCCGATTGTTTTAAGAGAAACGGAGTTATTACAACTCAATTATCTTACTTCCCATTCTTTTGGCACACGTTTTTTTTAACATTTCTTCTCTTTATAAATTCCTAATGTCACACTGGTAGTTTAACGGAAAAGACACTGTACTTCGGTGTTGAGTATCTGGGTTTTATCTTTTAGACGGTAAGACTTGGTTCTACAATAATTGAAGGTAATTATTGAAAGTGATTTATGTAGGCTAGCATCTACTTATTTTTGAAAATTGAAGCTCATGTATGCAGAGTCATGATAAGCATAGATTGTAACAAAAAATGAGTACATTTGACTTATTTTCTTGCATCTATTTATAACAGTGCAGTATTGGTGTAACGATTATAACACTTATAATGCTTTTTGTCTCCCACCATTAAATCTTATTTTCCTTAAAAATAATAACGTTTATTCATGTCTCTGGCCATTAATATCTGTTTTTAATTTCTAATTATTGCAAGTATCTTAACATGTGGGAAGGCTGTGACTGTTAGCAGGTGTTGTACTCTTTGCAGGACCGGGTGATGGTGGGCCCGTGAGATGTCGACCCCTACGAGACAGAGGTCCCTGCGCGAGCGACTTCAGTCAGCTTCCAGGGGAATCGGCATCTCGTGGCAGTAAGTGCCTTCTACTCTCCAAACTTATACACAGCGCGCCATTAGTAACCCCAAAAGCTCTTTTAGCAGCGTAAAAGTGCCTTTTGATTGATTTTCAAACTTCTTAAAGATAATAAGAGGCATTAAATAGATAAAAAAATCAGATGCGTATGGATATTATCATTATTTTAAACTAGCTGAAGTGTTCCCGGTGTTGCCCGTGCTTTACGCAGAGTGTTGGATAACTTCTTTACCGTGGCGCCATTTGCCGGTTTTAGGAAGAAGTCATTCGTTAATGTTATCGTTTTGACATTAGTATCACCATTTTGATTATATTTTTACATATATGACCCTATTTTTGTTCATTTGGCAATATTTTTATTCACGTGTCGACATTTTGGCGGTACTTTGGAGATATTTACACATTAGCCAAACAGAATGCATCGTATAGATTAGATTGTTACATAATATTAAAATGTTACATTTTTACAATGATATAATGTTTCATTGTTACAATACTACATAATTGCAATGTTGAAATATTGCATTGTTACAATGCTTTAAGGGGGTGGGAAAGGGAAATTGAGGTGTTTTTTCGATTTCTCATGTAGACTGTGATCTTCCCCTTGTTTTTAAAGATATTTCTGAAACATTCTATAGAATTAAAAAAAAAAATTATAACACCGAAATGGCAACAAAACAAAGCATTAAAATTCCTATTTTATTGAACCCTAATGGTGGGTATTAATTTACGAAGACGAATTTAAGAAAACAGGTCACGCGAGATCAGTTTGTGTATTAGATTAGTGGTCCAAACTCCTCTCTACATTGTAATAATAAGACCTGAACAAAAATCTATGAAATACAAACGAACTTTTTCAGCTATTTGAACGAATATTTACTTTCTATTATTTTCAAAAATATAACAAAACTTACGTAGTTACGACGCAATCGAAACCCACACGTAAAAAATTCAGGGAGTCGTCCTTGACTCTTATCACTCGGCCACGGTTAATAGATGTCAACGTGAATGGAAAGCAAAATTAAAGGATACTTGCAAATATACCGGAACGTATATTTCTTTTAGCAGAGTGCTATAGCAATTGTTTGATTTCCATTAAAAATTTAATGTTTGACATTTTGGGGTAGCACAAATATATTAATAAAACGAGCACTTGTTTATTTGTATAGAAAAGCAAGTTGTTTTCTCCAGAAGATTTCTTTGTTAGGATTGTAATTCCTAATATCTCCCATTAAAAAATATATTTGTTAAACATAGTTAAACTATTAATTTTTTTAGTGATTTTTTTTCAAATTGCCAGGACGATGTTAAGATCACAGAATCTAAACAATTATTTTGTGAAAATTGCGTTCTCACATTCATTTCGTAATATTGTTGCATCAAAACATGCAGTAATTGAAAAGGAGATTCTAATCTAATATATATAAAATAGTAGATACTTAAGAAGAAACATTTGTAAAAAGTAATTCAAATAAAGTTCGCGACTGTCTTATCGCTCGGAAAATTGACGACTGATAAATTGTAGTTACAAAATTTAAAATCAGTAATCTAAAAAGGAAACATCATACAAAAATTTATTTTTTAAAAAATAATCGTTTAATTTTTAATGATTTTTTATTTTTACTTTAATTAAATTAAAAAAAAAAAAATTTGAAATTTTTCCCCTGAATATTTTACGTTCTATTAAATTTTATATCAGTAACTTTCCACTGAGAGCAACGTTTTAAAACTTCTACAGCAATTTTATTTCATTCTGAAATCATTCGATAACTTTATAAAACTAAACATGAAGCAACAACACTAAGCACCGGAATTACCTGTGTCTCATGCATACAGAACTTAATATATTATAAATGATAACTTTTTAATTAACCCATATTTGTTTAAGAATTAGGAGCATTTAATAAAAAACCATTATTCAAATTTTAAATCAATTCAATTGATTTTTTAAAATTAAATTTTTAAATTTACAGCTGTCTATCAAATTTACGATTGCCCATTTTCAATTTACGACTGGGCAATAAAGCGGCGACTACCTTTTAAAACAGGCCCTGAAAAAAAGTATATTTCATCCATGCATATTGAAATTATGCCAAAACCACTTAACTCATTTCGACGAATTATGTCTATTTATCTGTAATGTGAGATAAACGACAAGCCGCTTTCAAATCCTTCGCTTGAATTAGCCATTTCATGCGTTTCAGTTCAATACAACCAGAAAAAAGGGACAAAAAAGGATTTGAAAAAGGGAAAAGTAAATTCCTAAAAGGGAATTGGCAAAATAAATGGTTTCGCTTTTACTCGTCTGCGTTGGTGTACATTGCAATTCGTATTCATTATAATAAAATATGTAGAAACAGCTCGCTTGATTTCTTGCAAGTTAAGTTCTAAGAAGTTACCATTTGAGTTGTACCTTTTAGAATGTGAAACTACCGAAATCTTTGTTGGCGTACTTTCAGCGCAAATAGTTAATTTGTCTCTGATTGGTCAGATCAGCATTTGTACAATCATTCTGAAGCTGAATTAAAAATGAGAAGTTATGATTTTAAGGAATAATATCCGAAAAAAGAATTATATCTTAAGAGATTGGTAGGAATGAAATTTATTCCAAACAATTCGACAGCTTTTAGACTCATACGTCATAAAGCGAAAAGTTTAAGATAATATTACACACATAAGCACATTTTTAAAAACTTGTTTTACCTATTTTGGCACTAAGTAGTCCTTTTAGTGAAGTTGCAACTTTGAACGAACTGATTATTTCTCTCACTAGTATCGCTTTTCATACACGTATAAGAGGATATCTTCCTGTTCTAAGAGAAGCATTTGTATCTGATCTCGTTTGTTGATTGCAACCAACTAGCAAAAGAACGCCCAGCAGAGTATCATTTTTCTAAATCTTGGCGTGAAAGATTACTTGGTTCTCACCTTGAATTCAATTAACGCCAAAGACCTTTGTAATTCTTCTTTGTTATCAATCGAAATAAACTCGACGCTGAAAGAAACAGATCTTTAAATAAAAAGAGTTACTTTTGTGTTCCCTTGTCCTGTTTTATTTCCTTTATATATATATATATATATATATATATATATATATATATATATATATATATATATATATATATATATATATATATATATATATATATATATATATATATATATATATATATATATATATATATATATATATATACCCCTTTTTTATTCTATTATTCACTGTTTTTTAAATCAAAAGTTTCTATAGGAAAAGCTATGAATAATCGAAAAATAAATAGTTATTGACACTTAAGCAAAGGCAAGAAATTAATAATAAATAATTGTTTAAATGTAGGTAAAAAAAACACAATAGCGTATTATCAGTTGAGGGGAACCGATGGTCATTCAGCTTACATTTCTGGTAGTAATCAGTTTCATACTTCTAGCAGAGTTTTGCTCTTCTGAGTAGCATAAATAACAATAAAGATAACCAAAACACACTTTTTACTGTGTTTATTCATAATAGAACCAATTTATACGGCTTACTCATCATAGGGATCAGTTGTTACAAGTGAGAAATTTTTCGTGCGTGGGGATTATATGTAGACATAATCAGAGATTAGATAATAATTGTGTTACTTGGTGAGACTCCTTTCAGTTGCTCTACACAACAAACATATGTCTTATAGCACAGATGTGGTAAGTGGTATTTCTGTAACTTTTCAGCACAGCCATTTAAATGCTTTTAGGGTTTCTTTCAATTAAAATAATTGCTTTACGCAATTGTTTGCTGTCGAACTTAAATGATTTTCATAATTTCGGTATAAAAAATAAATAATATATGATTACCAAATTGAATTTATTTTCCTCCTAATGAATTTTATCAGTTAAGGTGAACCAAGAAAAGTTATTAAAACAATTCATAACTATTGTCATTTCAAAGAAAGTTTTGATAAAATACCGAATTAACTAATTTGAAGACCCGTCAATTTTCTATGTAATGTTTCACCGGATATCAACTTTTTAAAAATAATTGAGTTTAGTATCACAAAAAAAAGAACTTTAGACAATCGAATTGATATGATTTATTTATAGTATCCGATGGGGGGGAAATTAACGAGCAACAAACACCATTACAAACATCGCCCAATATTTCCTGTTCAATTCAATTAACTCAAAGAAATCTTCTTCGATTATTCACTATCGTCTGATGAAAAAAAAAATGGCGCCGAAAGTTATCCACGTGTGAAAAATGACTTTTCTGTAATGTGCGTGTGTTTTACAGGGGCAAGAAATCCAAAAGTTACCACAGCAAGGAATCTCTGGCCGGAGCGCAGTCGTGAGTATACCCGTCTTTACTTTCCGTGCAAAAAACACATTTGCGTTTCTCTTCACTTCATTTTGTTCCTTTAAAAAAAAAAGAAAAAAAGAACTGCCGAATGATAAATGAGCGGGATAAAAATCTCAACCTTATTTTTATAACAAGAAGTATTCTGCGTAGCCATTTTCTTTTTCACGCTTATGGTTTTTTTTTGTTTGGGGATAATTGGAAGAAGAATAAATTGAATCCTTCTTTTCGAATGCCGTTTTATATTTTTTAATCTAAAAGATTCAATTAAATGTTTTTTTTTATTCTGTGAAATAAAAAAAAAAGGAATTGGAGTATATATTTCGCAGGTAATGGTAATGGAGATACTTATCGTCTGAACATTTATATTTTTGTTTATCACGCTTAGTTTAAGAGTGCATTTAGGAGCAGTTGAAGAGGCTAAATCAATATATGTATCGACTTTAGAACTTTTTCAATCGCAGAGGATTTTATGGCTTTAAGCTACCTTTGAGAGCAAACATTTATAATATTAAAGTCACGTGTTATTTAAAAAATCTGCGGGATGTTATTTCAGCACCTAAAAGTACTAAAAAAATACTAGGTTATGTTTTTAGTAACGTTAAGAAAATTCGAAATTGGAAGAGAAGTGAAATTTGATCCTATATAGAATTTATATATTTTCAAAATGGGAATTTTTTTTTTGGATACTAGTAGACAATAAGTGATTTTTATGGCAAAGGAGCCTCTATTTGTTGTAAACTTTAATAGTAAAACGATTTTCAAGTACAGATTACAAATCATATTTAAATACAAGTTGTCCGGACTAAAGGTATCCAAAAGTAAAGGGTACTGACTGAACCCCACACGATTAGTTATAAATGTTTGTTGCATTAAAGAGGGCACATCCTCACGTTTCTTTGAATGTTAACGAAGTTAATAGTGAGTACCATTAGCGGTTCAGTAGTTATAAAACTTTTTTTTCTACTTTTTGCATACAGCGGTATTCTACCTACTACCTAGCTTCTCAGAACTCCGAACACAATAGCATTGGACTCTTGCTTGGAGCTTTTTTAAAATGACTGCGCAACAGAAGAAAGTTGGCAATTTGAAAGATTGAATTTAAATTAATTGTTGAAAAGAATCAGTGTATTTTTTCAGCAGTTGCTTCAATAACATCTCAAATGCTATTTTCCAGTTGGCAAGAGGTTTAGACATCTGCAGAGTCTAATATTGTCCACATTGAACTTTATTAACCTGAAAAGAAATTCGAGCAACTGTCCTCTTTAATGCAACAAATATTTATAGCTAATCATGTATGGTTCTTTCAGTAGAAGCCATTACTTTTGGATATCGTTAGTCGCGGGCATGCTGCATTTTAAAATCTTATTTTATAAAAACATCATTTTTAAATAAAGGTTTATACGTGACATATTTTTATTAAAATGCATGTTTTGTAGTTATGTACAATGGTATACTTTCATGCAGAGTAATTTCCACCTGAATGTTTGTTTTTTGCACTTAAATGTGCTTGTTGCAGTAGTGAAAGTGAGACAGATGTCAAGAATGAAGAGCAAAGTCGAGAAGAGGACAGTCCAAGCAAAACTCAAGATGTCGATGAAGGTTGGTTTCAAATTTTTTTTGCATATTAGTCTTTCGTAAGTTTAACTGACCTTTTATTGCTGATTAAAAAACCAATACTATCACTTAATAATTTAATCAAAATAATATTTTTTTATTTTATAAGTAAAAGCGAATGTATAGTTTTTATATTCATTTTGATTTATCCAAAAAAAATACCAATAATTACAGCCACCTAAGGTGAATTTGAAATTATATTTTCTCGTACCTTTACACTACGTATATATATATATATATATATATATATATATATATATATATATATATATATATATATATATATTAAATCAGAAAAATAAATATAAAATCTTCGTGGGTTTGATGTAGATAAATTCTAAAGATAATATATAGAATAATTGTCATCTAAATAGTCAATGGGAGTTTCAATAGATCATCTTTTTATGAAATTTATTTAAACTCTATAAAAAGTTAAAAACTCGTTATTATTAGGTCTTTTCTAAATGTAATTAGTTGGCTTATTGATGTATGGAATTTTAATTAACTCTGTAAAAAAACGTATATATTACTTAATTCATTTTGTAATATATATAAAAAATAATATTTTAAGTTTAATCAGCAACTTACACTTTTTGGTATACCTAAATATATTAAAAGTTAAAATTAATATTTTTTGTAAGGAATCTTATTATTTATATTGCTATATATATATTTAACCATATATCCACAGGTAAAATACTTATACCTTTCTCCAAAAGCATGCGAACAAACAGTGGTTGCACATAAGAGCCCAATTCAGTTCCAATAAAATTCTTTTTGCAATATGGTAGAAAGATAAATAATAAAAGCCAGCGAATGAAGCCGTTTGTTCTATGCAAACTTGTACGGCGAATATGTAAAGAACGGGCTTGTAAATCACACAGAGAAAGTAGCTGCAGTGTGTGTGTGTGCATAGTAGACCAGGAGTTGTGTATTCACATTTTCGATTTTTCACCACTCCGAAGAAATATTCTTGGAAAATAGTCAAGTAAATTTGTACTCAGCAAAGAAAAAGTAAACAGTGGATTTTCCAAAGGTTATACGTGTCGGTTGTTATTAAAGAGGCTTTACTTTGTATGGCTAATGAAAGTTATAATATAAAATTCAGCTGCACATTTTTTTTAGAGTGTTGTAAATTTTACTAACTGCTGTGTAGGAATAAAATGAGTTTTTTTCTCTCGATTGGTTTTAATGTTATTTTATATATTTCAATGTCATTTTTTTTTATTTGTTCTGAACTCCTATTATTCGGATCAATTTGGACCAGAACCCATCCGGATAATCGAATATCCGGATAATTGTATAATTCGGGCGACAGGGTTATTTCTTTGCAAAAAAAACTAATCTTGCGTTAATATGTAATGTAATGTAATGACTATTAAAAATCTATGACACCTATAAGAAACTTTTAAACCTATAAGAAACACCTATTCACCTGTAAGAACCACACCTATAAGAAACTTTTAAACATCATAACAACACCACCACCTATAAGAGACATTATAAGAAACTATAGGATCTATAAGAAACCACCTATAAGAAACTATAGAACCTATAAGAAACCACCTATAAGAAACTGTAGAACCTATAAGAAACCACCTATAAGAAACCTCACCTATAAGAAACTTTTAAAATGTGGATAAAGTTAGGATAATTGGAATTCTACTGTATTTGGTTTTAATATAACAATTATTAAAGTTAATTTTTCGTTTTGATTGTAAATTTAGTTCCTTTCAATAATTCCGTCCGAAATTTTTTACAAAACACGCTGCAAATGTTTATTTCTCTTGTAATAATTATGTTGTTAAAGATCATCCATCGTAAGACTAATAGAATAGTTCTCTAAAACTGTAAAACTTGCATTTAAAAAAAACAGTCATGTTTTATAAAACTTAAAACAATATACTAACATTGACGGTGAGCGGTAATGATTCCCATTTTAACCACAAAGCATTGTGTGCATTTATTGTGCATCATTTTAATAAACCCCATGCAAAAAGGATGTATTTTTGCTGCAATAAATTTTCACAGAATTCCATTTGAATGTTTACAACATTTCAGCAATACCATATATACCCCCTGAAGAGCATTCAGGCTTTATTGATAGCGTGTATTCACCCCTTTCAAATCCACGCCAAACCGATAAAAAACAACAACATTTAATTATTAAAACCGCCAAACGACCGCACAAAATAGTTAATGAACTACCAACTTCACACTGCCATTTGGCACGCTATCCACCGACGGCTCCTTCTTATATAAGTAGTCACGCCCCCCCCCCCCCCCTTCCCCCCACCCCCTGGCTGCCGACAACACTCTTACAGCGAGTGGACTTAATGAATCTTCGCATGTGGGGGAGGGAGGGTATATTGACACCTGTGAGGGCTGTGCTGCTTGCCAAAAGAGCATCCCCCCTAATCGTTTGGCGGATAATCGTCTGTGAGGAGGAGAAGATGAGAACCGATCCCTCTTTTTCTGGTGGCAGCAATGGAGAGAAGGGGGGAGAGGGAAGAGGGAGATGTATTTTCGATTCCTCTTTGGAGGGTATTGATAAAATGGAAGAAGAGGTTTTTAAATGGAAAGCCTTAAAATATTTTTTTTTTGTTATTGTGTGTGTAATATGGACAGTAATGAAAAGGTGGTGGATTGAGGGAAAAATTGTGTGTTTTTCATATACAATAATAAAAAGGAAGTGTCTGTCTGTGGAGCACAATACGCTTACTTCCTCTGCGTATAAAAGGCTAAAAAATTATACATAAGCACTATTCATCCTCAAGATGTGCACCTGATGCTCGGAATTTTAAAATTCGTTTTTTTAAATGATTTTTAACATTTTTAGGAATATTGCATACAGAAACAACTTACAAAAATATCGCCAAAATTCTAGAACGTGCCTCTACAGCTTAGTCGGTAGAGCACAGGAATTCGGAGTATAAGGTCAAAGATTCGAGTTCGATGGGAGAAACTCAATTTTATTTAAATGTACATGTTTTAACGAGTTCCCCAGCAAATCTGGGCTAAACAGTTAGTTTGAAGTGTAAATATATCATACTCCCTCCCCATGGACAGATTGTATCCATAACGAAATATGCAAATGTAATATATTTCAAATTTCTATGAATAGGTCTCATAGTCTCATTACTGTAATTTAACATTTAGTAGTTGGTTTGGATAAGATAAAGAGACGTTTTTAAATGGTATTCGAAAAAAAAACCACGGCATAACATATTAATAAATGTTAATTATGTTTTGAATACAATTTTAAAATACAATGCTCTTTTCTGTTCGGTGGGCATATATCGACAATATAATTGTGGAAAAATGAACGATTCAAATATTTTATTTATTTCTGTTTGTAAAATAATATATTAAATGTTAATTATCAGTTAAAAATGACTTGTTAATGTGTTTATAAAAGTAACTTCTAAAAGTAATTAATATCTTTATTTCTACTTTAAACTAAAAACAGTAGTGCATTTTAATAAATGTTTTGCATGAACTTTTGAATGTCAAAGGCGCTTCAATTTTTCTATTTGAAGATGTAAATTAATGTTGAAATAATCCTAGATATATATAATAGCAGACAACACATTTCAGTTACATATTAAACTATAAATCAGAATTACAAGTCTTATTTTCTTAACCATAATCTGTCAACGTTATTTCTTTAATGGACTCTAAGACACCAAAATAACGGAATGTTCTCTTCTACCCCTGTTTTTCAAATTGAATGAGAACTGCATGTTCTTAAACATAAAAACGCTTTTCTTTCGTTAGCTCGTTCTAACTCTATTTAAAAGTATAGGATCATTTAGATACAAATATATTTTTAATAATCCTTTCACTCGAGTATCGCCCGTGGTGTCGTCTTTAAGTCACCAAAACAACCGTGTTATTTTTTTCCCTTCTGTTCTTCAAAGTTAAATAACAAGATATTCTTGAGTTTAAAAATCTATTCTCTCACAAACTTAAATATAAATTATTTTTGTCATCTAGAAGCGCCAAGTATGTGGGTGATCTAGAACTTTCTCCAGGTTCAAATTCCTTACAATATCTGTTCTTTTTTTTTTTAAACATTTGACAAATGTCATAAACTATTAAATATATGTTTGATATAATGAAATTAATATTCTGCTAACTATTTTTATTTTTTATAATTATATACCCTAAACGTTAAAAGAACTCGCCAAAGAATACCTATTTAAAAAGAACAGGAACGAGATGCAACTGTTCCATAAAAAAACGCAAATTCAAAACATGTTTCTCGACCGAAAAGGTTAATTCATTCACATTTAGATTTACTTTTATTTCTTCGATAGCTTCATCAGTTGCTGAGAAGAAACCACTCGGCCGTTCTCTCACACAGCCCCAGGGTACAGAACACTACAAGGTAAGGGAACAACTTGTTAATTAATACTTTCACTATTTTTTTAAATAACTGTTCTCCGAAAACTTGATTTGCATTTGCGAGCTTTTGTACTGCCGGAATAAAATGATTACTCAATCGATTCCATAATTCCAGTAATAGAATAATTTTTTTTATTTATTATTTTATTCGCGCATTAGATTCATTTTAAATATTAATTTTAAAAGTTTCACATTTCAGTGTTTGATAATAAGAATGGCTAAAAACAGATTGAATGTCCCTTTTTGTAAACTTTCAGAAAATGCAACACTTTGGGTCGAACTTTAAATCTGCACCACGTAAAGTGTTTGTGCAGGAAGAAAGAGCTAAGCCTCTTTATATTGATCCCAATATCTCATTTCGAGCAAAAAATTGATATGAAATAATTATGCCTGCAGCCATCGATATATCGATATGGAGTTCTGTCCTGTCATGCCACAGGTGGTGGGTTTACATGGATAGGCTTAGATCTTTGTTATGTTTCACACCCCAATTGTACTTACGATTTCTGTTCACCTTGGTTGTTATTGAGCATCAGAAGGTCGTTAAGTGTGTAACAAAACAGACACACCCTTCACAGTTTTTTTTATAAGCAATATAAAATAAAATATGTGAATGACAGTTATTGAAAAGTGTTTCATAAAGATCTATATCTTAAATATATACAGCTATGCACAGTGGTGGCGAATAGGGGATGGAATCGGGATCAAGTGCTTCCCCACTGTTCGAAAATTATAAACATATTTTCTTAGAAATTGTAAATATATTAGGTATTTATATGACCCATCACTTCTACAATAATGATAATAATATAAAAAAAGTCTGTCTGGATAGGTCGTTAAACAATTACTTTCTTTGAGTATAAAAGGTTGAATATTTATGTATCAGTATTATTCATCCTCAAAATGTGCACCTAAGGATCGAATATGAAAAATTCTTTTTATTTTCTTAAACTATTTTAACAATTTTAGACATATTGCATAAAGAAACACCTTAAAATATATTCCCAAGATCTCAAACGTGCCTTTGTAGATTAGTCGGTAGTGCGTGGTACTTCGAAACATAGGTCGCGAATTATAGTTCCTCTAGTTTTCTCTCTTCATATAGGACACTCTAGTTTTTTATTTAAATATATTTGCTTTAACAAGTTTCTTTATCAACAGCGAACAAAACACCTAGTTTGGAATATGATCGACGTCATAAGGTCAGCGACGGTCTGCAAGCTTTTTAATTCAATTTTACCTTTAACTTCCATTCATTAATTTTTATTTTTGTAAAACACCAATGCACTCAATTTAGAATCCAATGCGTGATATGACAAATCTTCGCGGCTTTTGATCAATCAACAATTGTTTAAGACAAGCCACCAGAATATTGCGAAATGGGGTCGATAAATAATTACCAGACGAATTTTGTAATAGTTTATCGATCTCGTCTGGACGAACGCTCGAGGAAAATGCAGTCGGCTGGTGAAAGGTAGGTTTGTCTGTCTGATTGTCCCGTTCCATTGCAGGTGGACAACTCCGACACCCTCGCGGGTATCGCTGCCAGATTCGACACCACCCCTTCCGAACTCGCCAAGCTCAACCGACTCTCTGCCAGAATTGTCTTTCCTGGACAGGTGAGGTTACAAATACTATTGATTGCCAATCATAATTGATAATTAAAAATTTTGAACTAAATTTTGTTTATAGTTATACGGTCGTTTAACGACCAGGTAAAAATAAAAAATTGTGGAGAACTCAGCCATTTTTTTTCTTCTTTTTTTTTGAAATTTCGGGGGATTAATATCTCCAAACCTAACAAGCCCTAATGTAAAAATTAACCCCTGTATTTTCACAAAATGGCTTCGAAATTCAAAAAGAAGGCCACCCCCTTAAAGGGCATGGTCTTTTTTTTAGTTATTTTTAGAGATCTATTTGATGGAGATTTGATGTTGGTATCATAATTAATATATCTATAGTACACATTTAAAACTCCGGTAGACGATTCGAATACTAATATTAATGTTTTAATTTAAACGAGCAATGTCGCGTTTTTAGGGAAAACATAATTAAAAAAAAAAGTTTTTTAAGTTTTTTAAAAAAAGTAAAAAAAAAATTATTTTTTGTTTTACTATTTTATTTTTTGTTTATTTACCTTTAATGTCGACATTTATTAGTCTTCCTAGAAACCATTGGCTTTCATGCGTTGATTGCTGATTACTCATCATTTTCATGGTATGGGTTATTGCGAGTTGCCTTTGTAAAGAGAGGGATTACCATCACCGAACTTAACAAGCCATAATGGAGATTATTACAATATTAAAACTTAAATTTTAATAGCAAACGAGAGCTGTTGAATTTTTTAATGAAAAACACATTTATTTTTGGGGTTTTAGGGGATTCCTAATCCCGAACCTAACAAGCCCTAATGTAAAAATCAGCCCCTGAATTTCTCCCAAACGGCCTCCAAATTCGATCTCCGTGTCCAACACGTATCTCTTGTTCTTGAGAAAAGGTATTTCGGTGTTTGGGGGAAGGGGGGCGCTGAGAGAAGGGGGGGGGGGGCAGCCTGGCGCCGCCCGACTTCGGCGCCCAGAAGATTCCGCGGACTCTGCAAGAAAAGAAGGGGGCGTCGTACTGTCGCCGCCCCGGCGCTTTGAAGGGGGGGGGGGGGGGGGGAGGCTCGTCAAGGTAATCGCGAACAAGTGCTCGCAGGAATGGATCCGGAAAATAGAGTCGAATCGACAAATGTTCCGGATTTGTAACTCTCGGGACAAGGGGGTGTCATGGATGGTTTGGGTGACCCTTGATGGGGTGGAGTGGGGGAGGGGGGGGGGGAGAAGGGGGTCGTCTTCTTTCCTTTTTCTTTCTTTTTTCTTTGTTCTTCTTGGAGATCCGTTTGATGGAGATTGTAAGTTAGTATCGGGATTAATGTTGTTAGTGGTGATCGATTCGTAAAAAAATGTAATCGATTGGAGCGAGATAGGTGGTGCCGTTAGTTCAATTGAAGGTGTTCGAAATGGCTCCAAGGGAATCGCGTGGTCTGGTTGGAAGGGCGGTGAGCTCGTAATCGGATGATTGCGAGTTCAGTTCGCTTACTGCAATCGAAGATTGACTTGTAGAGGGTTGGTGTGTATTAAATCTGTTGGGATCTAAATGTGCTCAAGTTGGTCGTGTGATGGTTGTGGGGGATTTTCGAAGAATGTGGTATTTGAACGTCTGAAACATTTGTTTTAACTTGTTTTTGAATATTTATAATTGTCTTCGATTGTGGTCCATTTTACTTAACATTTTATTGATTCATTTGTAAAGCATTTAAGCCGAGCAAAGGTATGGGTGAAAGTTTATGGATATAAAAAACTGAATGGTGTAGTTTGAGACTGTATGGAAATTTGTTTCATTGTAATCATGTCTGCATGACACGAATATTTTTAGTCCAGTAAGCGTATTTTTAGTCCAGTAAGCGAAAGTTTTTCTTCTTCATATAATTTGAATCAGGATGCATTTAAGTGGGACGCTTAAAGAATACTGACAGAGTAGTGTCGAGTGATAAGTAAAATTGTGTTAAAGGACTTTTTAAATACATATTCTTGAAATGCGATAGAACCAGTTTTCCAAAGTAAAAAAATAAATAAAGCTATGTAAATAAAAAAAGAGGTATATGCATGTCTGACATATATAGAAATCTATAGTTTTACAAGAGAATAGAAGAGTGGGAATGAGACATATAGAGAAAGAGAGAATATGAGGGAGAAAATTAAAGAAATAATGTTTGAGAAATAGAGATAATGAAAGGAGAAAATAAAGAAAGGAAAATGAGAGAGAATGAAGGAGAGGGAATGACAGAGAGAGAATGAAGGAGAGGGAATGACAGAGAGAGAGATAAAATTATGGAGAGAGAACGAGAGAGAAAAGGGAAGAGGAGAGAAGAGAAGAGAAGAGAGGGAGTGAGATAACGAAGAGAAGTAATGAGAGAGAGAAGGAAATAAAGAATGAGAGAATAGATGAATAAGAAAGAATTATTGTCAGAATATGAGTTAGAGAAATCGAGTTAGAATGATAAAGAAAATAGAACAGAGCGCAACATGTGATTCCTCCGCCAACCTTTCACGCCAACCCATCCACCATGGCACAGAATTCATCAGAGAAAAGGGGCTGGAGGAACAGTACATCACTCCTTGTCCTCAGCAGCATTCCTCGCCATCTATATCAGGCCACCGTTCATAAACATTTCGAGCGATAAAATCTCATTTATGGCTGAATGGCGGGGGGCATATGAATGAAAAATGGGACTCCCCCCTCCTTTGGGGCGGTAGGAATAGGAAATATGACGGGCAGGGGGCAAAAGACTGAAAATCCAATTCCGGTTTCAGCCGCATTTCGGGCTGCAAGAAATTCAGATTTTTTGGGGGGGATTTATTCATCTGGATTTTTTTTGAAAAAATATTCTTTTATTCCTCGTCGGCATCTTGAATCGATTATGCACTGCCCTTCTTACTTTGAATTCGTATTCTTTAAAACATCGACAGGTGCTCTTTGAAGGGAGGAAAGGGTGAGAGCAGAATGTAGAGGGAATTTACAACTGATTTAGGGATTTTTTTTTAAAAAAAAGTAAAGAATTAAAGTTAAATTGGATGAATGGAAGACGCGTTGGTAATATACAGGATTGAGGAATGAAAAAAAAAACTTTTAACATCGTGACATATAAACGGATAAGGATTTTAAAAATCAATACTTCAAACATCCTATGTTTGTGATGTAGTGAAATAAAATAAATAGCGATATTTTAATAAATAGTAATTATAGTATAAACCAATTAGCATATTTATCATTGTTCAGTTAAAATGTTTTATTACTATAATATTGATAAATTAAACAGTGTTTAAAATATATTGATAAAAAAAATAAATTAAAATAGGTTTTCAAACTTTAAGTAAAATCTGAATGTTTTATTAGTTTTATTTTTACAATCTAACTTTTTTCTAGTCAATGATTTAGGTAAGTTTTAAATCAATTGTTTGGATTTTTTCATGGTTCGGATTTTACGTTGTTTAGCAATTATTACTCACAAGCTCGTTTCCGTAGCAACAAATCAGTCATATTGAAATATAAGGCAGAATAATAATAAAAAAACGCAACAAAATAAATTATGTAAGATGCACCTCTAAAACGAAAAATTACCTTTGTATATTCAAATTGAATGAATATCATAATGAACCCAAAATCATCACAAAAACTAATAATAAAATTTACAAACTTTATAAAAAATTCCCCTTAAAAATGTAAATAAATCTACATTATCGTCGGATTTATTCACAAACCACTTAACTTAAATGGCTGGAGTTCAGAAGCCGTAGCTAAATCTGCCTGGAGACGAAATTCAAGCGATTCCATTATAAATATAGAATTGTCCAGAAACAAGAAGCAACCAGAAAATCTAAGCCTAGATTGTAGGTGAGGGATTGGTTTAAAGTTTCACGTGATTTCCAAGTGACAATGAGTATAACAGACATCATTAACAACACGTTTTCCCTATGATGTGCTTTACATTTTCCATGGATACGGACTTCGTTCATCGTTGAAAAAAAAGCAACCAATGCGATCATCGAAAATAAAAAAAAGGCGCATGCGCCCAACGTATCGGATCATTTAATGGTCTTTACCATTACGTGGACTGTGAACGAATTCGACGTTTTATTTATGTTTGTATGTATGTATGTATGTTTCTTATTGAGTTTAACCTACTTCGTATACTCGATATATTTTCACGAAGCGATCTCTTGGTGTTTACAAAGAGTTTACACTTAAGATTGTTACTTGAAAGCAAATGTAATTTTGAGTTCTTCTCCCATGTTTACTTTGAACGTATTAATCGTAAATTTTTCGTTTGTTTTTGTTTCATATTAGTTTTGTGGACATCAAAAACTCGCAATCTTCGTGTTGACGCTTTGTGGTGTTCGAAGCGTTCAGAAAAAAAAACAAAAAAAAAAAAAAAACGCTAGCCTCAAATAAAAAGCCGTTTGAAATCCACCCACATTCTTTTCCAAGTAAAATATAATCTTCCCCCTGTGTGTGTCAAAGGACTTCAATAAATGGATTATCGTCTTATTTTAAGCTTTGCTCTTGTGTTTGTTTCTCCTGCAGCAACTATTTGTTCCGGAGAAGAAGAACCGAGGGACGGAGGGAGGGGGAGAGGGCCCAGAATCGTCTGATGACTACTCGCTTCAACCCCCCCAAGTGAGTTTGTTCTTTCTTTCTGTGCATACTCTTCTGTGCATACTCTTTCTGTGCTGGAGAATTGTGTAATAGAATGTATGCATTGTTACAATCAAATTAAAAATTGTTTATTAATTTATCAAATATTCATACAATTTAAACTTTAAAATGTTTATTCTTGATATAAAGACTGTTTACATACAAGATTGTTTGCGGCACTAGAGATTTCATAGTGTTATAGACTGTCTCTTTATATTGGTAAGAGAATAGAAGAACTATTTGATTAGTGTACAGTACCGTTTTCATTTTGGATGGGTGGTCATACAGTATTGAAAAACTTCACTCACCAAGTACAAAATTTCTAAATTTTTAATTTGTGGTAATGATTGCAAGTTTTTTATTCAATAATAGTGAAATTGCAATAAATAGTAATCATAGAATAAACCAATTATCATATTTATCATTCTTCAGTTAAAATGTTCTATTATTATAATTTTATTTTCAATATTTATTTAACTCTTTGCACTCCAAGAACATCTTTGCCATTTGCGTTCTTTCTACAGAATAGTTATTCCTTCTTTCTGTTCTTATTCTCAGAATTTTTTGTACTCAAAGAGGGAAAAAAATCATAGTCTATTTTGGATTTGCAGGAGAACAAGTTGAAAAAAAAGATCGATGTTTTAAATTTTTTATAAACACAAGATCTCGTTTACTTTAAAGAACATGGCACCAAAAGAACGGGTCGTTATGTTGTCGCCTAAGAGATGACAGTGAAGTGCAAAGGGATATTTTTTTTTAAATTTGTAGAAAATGCTCTAGCCATAATCATTAAAAACAAACAACTGTTTTAAATGTCAAATTTACGTCGAATCGGCTGATTATTTTCAGTGATACCACGGTACAATTGTAATCAGTTCCCTGGTCGCACAGTGGTAAAGTATCCGGCTCGTAATCAGATGTTTCCGAGTTCGAATATCTACGTGGACTTGACACACAATTTCACAATGTACACAATTTCAACCGGCGGGTATAACGGACTGATGCATGTCTGACCATGGTCCAATGTCCTGCCGCCTATTGAGGTTGTGTTGGGAGCCGGCTTAGTTGTTGACCTCCTCATCTGACCACGGTCTTAAATGGCGAGGCGTTATTTGGCTGAGTAAAGTCTCTCAAATGAGAGACTGATAAATTGGCAGCTAGAAAAGTTTCAAAGAAACCACGCAATTGAAGTGGAAGGTTGTGTTGCTAAAAGCGAAATCGAATGAAACTTTTTCTTGGCACCCAGATTTCAGCAATATTCAGCAACAGAAAGTTATATAATGTCGGTCAGTACATTGCTTTCTTTATCAATTGCCTTCTGATGTTCGATGACGGCCGTTCCGCAGGGCGACCGGGAGGAGCGCCGCCCGAGTGTGACGGACAATCTCCGCATCCCGTACCGGAGGGCGTCGGAGAGGGCGCATCGGTTCCTCAAGGTCAAGGCGAGGCATTTTACGGACGGACAGGTGAGTTGGACGCACTTTTTCTCGCTTCATCACATGACCATCCCCCCCCCCCCCACACACTATATCAGATGACCACCGAACCCTTGGATTTTAGCATGTGATTGACTGTCTCGTTGTTTTAGACCGACATTGTTCTTTTATAAATAAACATTCCAGTTTACTAGGTTTCAAATCGGGTATTTATCGTCCTTGAGGTAAGGGGATTCAATTTATTGCGTTGCCTATTTTGTGAATCGTAAATTACTTTACTCCCGTCGCACTATCAACTAAGAGCTATTTCTACTAAACAGTACATGATTATTTGTGCTAAACGCCTATGTTGATTTTTCATTAGTAATTCTTAAAAATAATAACTTTGCATAATATAAATACACTTCCTTTAGGGAATTTACACCTGTTACTTCGTTGTTAAAATATCTTTAATTCAATTCATCAGATTTTATTCTTTTTCTCTGTTTAGAAAAGCTCTGTTCAAATATATTGAATATTAAATTTTTATACTACACTAAATCTTTTTTCACTATTACTGTAACGTGGACAAGTACACAACGCAATGCTTACTACTTTAAGATGTTTCCAAAGGCTCATCATGGTTTTACATATCTTCTTTAAAGACTGTAGTTAATTATCAGTTGTGTTAAAATAATTTTTCGTGAATTTGAAGATAAGAGCTCATTTGAATCGTCAAATTGTGACGTATATGTTACCGGCAAAGTGTTAAATCCAGACATTCTGTTGAATGCTTGGCGGTTTTCAAGCAAAACATTAAATAAACGAATTCTTTTAATCTATTATATATGTTACTGTTTTTATGACTCTTTTATCAAGATTTACTTGTTTGTGAAGAAGAAAATTTTGTTTTATTTAAAATAAAATGCTTTCTTTACTTATTGCTACAAGTATGTTCATATCTTATTTTCACTTACATACTTCATTAAGAAATTCCTATAAATTCTAATGAACTATTAAATAGAATAACAAATGAACTATTTTTTAAAAAATATCATTTAAATTTAAATGCTTTTCTTTAACAACAAGTAGGCGCATATTTTATTTTATTTTTCTTTACAAGAAAGTGCTATACTTGTTTTTGTATATCTTTAATCTTCATACGTCTTTTCAATAAAACCCCTTTTTAAGAATCTCATTTCATACTTTGCCTAAATAGCATTAGGTATTCTATAAAATGCCATATTCAAAGTATTTAACAGATTAAAATAATTCGTTTATTTCATACTTTGCCTGAAAATACCAGGTATTTTAATAGAATACCTGAATTTCATGCTTTGCCGGTAACATACATAGTACCTAATTGTAGTAGGGGGTAAACAATTATTGTTATAGACAAAAACAACTGACTATTGTTATTTTCCATTCTTTATAATAACGCCAAAAATATTAAAATATATGCTTTGAAAAAATTAGTTAATCATCATTTACCACATCTGTGCATTAAGGCACTCAATATTCATAATATAAAATTATTTATATAGAAATAGCAACATCAATTCCTTCATACCATCCCAATACATGTATTTTGTACAGCACTAGAATATTTACATTCGTCGCAGCCTACAAGCTCTAATAAGATTATCCGGGACGATGTCAACAAGCATTTCTTGATCTCTTCTCTTTGGTAATTCATTATTTAGTTCGTCCATGTCCCTTCTTTATCTTGCACCCAGTCTCGCCGTTCAATTAGAGTGGCGGGGGTTACTTGGCTAATTTTTTTCCCTTTTCTTCCCTCCCTGGCCACATTGAAGTCTGTTGGTTCTCACAGCAAACACACTGCTTCTGAATAAACCAGGGGTAAAGTGCGGTGGGGACGAATTGCTTCGAGACATTGCCGGGGATTGTGGACGTCGAGTCGCATCAGGGCGCTTCTCTGTTATGCAAGGGATCTGTTATTGGACCTGAAGGGAGACTGTGGAAGAATTGAATAAGAAATCAGACATAAAAAATTTCGTGGTTGGTTAGCATAAAGGAAAATAAAGACATAAAATACCATAAAAGAGACGAATATGCTCTTGTAAATGGACGTGTTTTAATAAAATGAGTATTTTAAATAATAATATATTTTTTAAAAAAACTCATTTACATTTTAAGAACTGCTGAGAAATTTATTGTAATATTTTGAGTTTTATAATAAGATTAATTTTTTTTTCAACGTCTTAAAAGTCAATGCGTACTCTTAAACCGTACTTAAAACTTACCCTCCCTTCTCCTGTAAGTATAAATTATTAAAGTGTTTTATATTTCCAAGAAAAGCTGAAGTTTAATAATGTTAAATTTTATACATCACACTCTGTTGTTCTTTGTATCATCACATCTTGCTCTTTAATAAAATCTCCTTCCAAATATCAAATCAACTTGAAACTTTTCATACTTACATAACTCTGTTGATAATATGACACTTAGTAATTAATAATATACATTAATTAATGAAGAGTTTTATGTCATCAAGACACATTTATCAGCAGCAAGTTTTGAATCCGAAAGCAGGAATAAACTAAAACCCATACATGGAGAGAGAAATTTGGCAAATAATCAACAACTAAATATTTCACAAATTTTCTGAAGATTCTTGATTTTAATTTGTCTCAGAATTTCCCAACATCGTTATACAACAATTTTTTCAATTAAAATACATTTTACCCTAAACTACATTAAAGTGCATAATAATCCTATAAGCAACGCTATTACGTCAGTGCACCAGTCATCGTCCCCATATCTCAAAAACGAAACGAGACTCTGATGAAAAAACGACGCTTAGTAATTAATAATATAATTAATAAATAGTTTTATGCCATAAAAATACATTTTTCGACATCAAGTTTTGAATCCGAATTCAGGAATAAACTAAAACTCCCTCATACATTGCAAGAGAAATTCGGTAAATAATTAACTAAAAATTTCACAACGTTTCTTAAGATTCATGATGTTAAGTGTCTTACAATTGGCCAACATCGTTACACGACACTTTTTACAATAATGCCTTCAATTGACATACAGTTTTCCATGAAATACATAAGAATCCAATAAGGAACTGTATTACGTCAGTCCACCAATCATCGCCTCCATATCTCAAAAACAAAACGAGATACACAGTCACGTTCTTTGTTTCATAGGGCGTGGTGGCCGGAGTCCTGATCATCACCCCCAACGCCGTGATGTTCGACCCCAATGTGTCCGACCCCTTGGTCATCGAGCACGGAGTCGAGAGCTACGGGGTCATCGCCCCCTTGGAGATGCTCATGAGAGCCGCCATCTACTTTGACATCGCCCACATGAAGGTGGCCCACGCGGACATGGGACCCAGGTACTTATTAAAAATAGCCTACTCATCGATTATCATTTCATATATGCAGAGGAGCGCTTATGGCTGTCACCCGGAATCGAACCCGGGACGTTGTACATGCTACGCCGATACCCTACAGATCGGGGTAAAGTAATTACTCGAGCATAAGTGGGAGTATCGGGTATATGAAGTGATCACCACGTATGTAGTGTTTTTCTAAACTAATCCAACAAAGCTTTTAAAGGGGATAAAAAACACCGAAATAAAAATATTTCAATATAGAATCCAAGATCGAAAGCAGGGTTCGAAATTTGCTTATTGCGCTTAAAATTTCCTTTATTTTCGGCCGTATTTTTACACTGTGTTTTTTATTTAAGTAGACGAATAAAAAAATATGTACTAATATATACGTCGACATTTTAATGAATAGCAAAATTTCTCCTAACATCGACTTTGCAAATCTGATATAACAAGAAATGTGTTATGAGCAAGGTACAATACTGTCCTATTTTGAAACCATAGAGAATTCAATTTGTGCCAATATCCGAAAAGGAGGTCACTTTTCAGCACGCATGTAGCCGCATACATCAGCATTTGCAAAATTGGTCTGCAGGTTATCTAACACTCTTTCTTTTTATTCTAAAAATGGACACATGTTTAGCACTGATTACACGATCGACCCGCGGGGATTTCTGCTTAAGCGGTTAACCCCGATGGTCTTCAGTGCGATCAGCAATTTAAAACAATTTCATACTCCGCGCACAGGAAAGTTTATGAATTATGCGCTAACATTTGATGTGTTTCGGAGTCGGTGTTTGTTTAATGTCATAAGCAGTTGGGGATGTATTTCTAGTAATAATTCATAGGATTTTGAGTATGTTTGAATGTTTTTGTAAAGTCGAAAGTAATACTAATAGGAATAAATAAATTAATTTTTCCAATACAACTCTTTTATGTTAAATGTTGCTCTGTAAATCGATGTGGAACAACCACTTAAAAGTTTGTTTAATGTTGTCCGGTCCATAAACGTGTAATCTCCGCTGGTGTTGATTAAAAAGATAATAATCGAAGTTAGTAATTCAGAAATTATAATTCGGTTAATAAAATATTCGGTTAATACATATAATGGGTTCTTTAATCTAGCCTTCCGAGGGACAGAACAATATTTAGTTTATAAGTTTGTTTACTTTGCTTAGATTTCTAACATACTCTTTTTCTATTCAAAATATGTTTTTAAATTATTTTAATAGTGAATGATTTGAAAAGCCATCCCTCAATGCTTTAAATAAATAAATGTTTCAAAGTGTAATTTTTTTTAATGAATTTTTAAATGATGTGAATTGTTGGAAATCCTTGCGATACACGAACGGATATGCATGTTTGTATGCCTTAGGTGGATAAAAGGGCATTTGGCCTAACTTGTAAAAAAAAGCTGTCATTAAAATAATATATTACTTATGCGTTTACTTTAAAAAAAAAAGGAAAAAATATATTTCAATAAAAACAGATTTCCTTCAATGACATTCGCTAATTTTTTTTCTCTAATTAAAAAAAGTTACAACAACTGATCGAAAACGTAAGCTAACGCAGATCGAAAACAAGATCGTCACAGGTCGTGCCGGTGCATGTGTACACTGTAAAAAAATTTGCTTAAAAATGAGTACATGGACTTATTCGTTTTTCTTTCAGTACAAATGCATCGTTAAGGAGCGATGACGTACTCAAATTTAAGTAATCGTACTTTCGAAAAAATTAGCTGTGTGATTTAATATTGCTGATCTCAGCTTCTGTTCAAGTCATCTTAACAAAGCGACCTGACAAACTTAAAATAGTTGTTCAGAAGATGGTTTTCCACATTATTTGAGGTCGATTGCTTAAATGGAAACTGAATTATTAAAACTCAATTATCTTGCTTTCCATTCTTTTGACTCGCCTTTTTAACATTACTTCGGTTTATAACGTCTTCGTATCGCTGTGGTGGTACAACGGATATGCCACTGGACCTTGGCGCGGACGATATCAGGTAGACGGATTGGGTTCGATTCCCGGCATGTCTTGGTTGTGATTGTTGAAAGCGATTTATAAAGGCAGCCTAATAGGCAATTAACTGCTTTTTTATTAATTTTACTCGTTTTTGAGTACTTCTCTTTTTCGAAAATGAAACTTATGTATTCGGAGCTATGATAAGCATCGAAAATAATCAAAAATGAGTACATTTTACTTATTTTTAAGTCCCTATTTATAACTGTGTAGGGGATTTTCGTCCGGCCCCCCAAGAGATCGATCGCTTGTGTAGCATTTGCCTTAAACCGCCTCTGCATTTACGACATAACTGATATTATTAACGTTTTCTCCTATTAATCTGACCCTTGCTCCAGACCGAAAGCGGACGTCTACTGCGGCAAGATGAACGAGGACCCCGGCGAAGAAGCAGAAGAGGAGGAGAAGGGACCACTTCAGGCGAAAGCCCCCTCCATCGAGGTGGCCCCTATAATGGAAGAGGAGACCACCGAACAAGCCCCCGAAGAACCACCGACGACCGCACCACCCGAAAGCACCGTTGTAGAGGACCAACCAGAGACCACAAAAGGTGAGCGGTTGAAATTAAAGTTATGAATCTATATATATAAAAGCATCGGAAAATTTTATATCTAAAAAATACGGCGGGTAGTATCTTACAACTTTCTTTCTTCTATATCAAAATGCACATGCCCCAAAAGTCATTACAGCATTTCCTTTCAATTATGTTATATTGTCTCTACACTTTCAGAAATAACACTCTCATTTTTAAGCATTCTGTGATCGTCATGGCTGCTTTCGCCAATCGTTTTGTCATTGAATCACTTGACTCTTGACGAAACAAGAATATTTAAAATTTTTAAAGAAAATAATTTACCCTGATTCCGTTTTGGTGATATATCCTTCAGTTATTCTGTTTACTTTTATTTCCATAGTATTTCTTACAGTTATTTTTTTAAAGGATTAGTGGACCTGTGAACTTGTTTTATTTTTACATAACTTTGACCTTGTAAAGAATAATTTACCGTACAGAAATATTTTGGGAAGTAATATTAAACTATTATAAATAACTTATGTATCTTTTTGGCAAATAAATTAAAATTTTACATTAACTTTACAATAAAAATACGGAGATAATTGACGATAAGAGATGAAACTTTCGTCAAATCTTCAGTCGTATATTAATACACTTCCAATTGTGCGAATATATGTGGAACAAATTTTCTAAAAATGGTGGTTAAATTAAAAGAGTATAATTTAATGTTATGAAAATAACAATATATTCAAACGATCCAAAAAGCTACAAAGGCACACTTTGGACCTTGAATATATATATTTTAAATGTTTCTTTAAGACCATTTTACCCCATTTACAAATACATGGATTTTAAAAAATCTGAACCTCAGGTGCACATCTTGAGGATGCGAATAGTACTTAAATATAAATTTCCAACCTTTTATACGCAGAGGAAGTAGGTATTTTCGATCCACAAACAAATTATTTCTCTTATTATTGAAGACAAAAAAGGACATTTTAATTAACCAGTCGCTTTTCTTTGAGTGGCCTCTTAGCCACTGCGCCCCGAGTGAGGCCCAGCGTTGCCCGAGGAACACCACGTGGAGGTGGACCACTCGTCGTTCCTCAAAGGGCTGTCCTCTCTTTTCGCTTTCAGTGCGATACCATGTTATTTTTTAGATTAAAATTATTAGTTGCCAATGGATTTCAAGTATCTGGATATTTTGCTTTTGAATTTGCGATTAGGTGAACGAATTATATTTTATCATAATAGTAATTCAATACAAAATTGCAAACTTGGGCCAAATATTTAGTATCGCACTCTATCTCTGTTGATCCTTTCACAGAGAAGACAACCCCGAAGTAGAGCCTATGAAATGTAGGCTCCTCTTCTTTACAGTATAAACACTCTTTCTATAGTAATGGCTCATAATCACGATAAAAATCAATCGTTTATGGTATTATTGTAAATATGTTAATATTATATTATATATTCAGAATAAATACTATAAATATTATAATATCTATTAAGAAATATATATTATAATATTGTTGAGAAAAACCCATAGAACTTTTAAAATATTCAAAGAATTATTATGTGCGCACTTATTGTCCGGTTTATCAAATATATTCTGTCGTCGGTACTCTGTGACAATATTTTTGAAATTAAGAATTCAGAAAAAAAGTTATTACAGTCGATTAAAAAAAAATTGAAGGTAACCCTCGGGGTTTTGAATCAGAAAATTGCAAGGAAGATTTTTTCGCAAGTAGAAAAATTCGATGAAAATTGATATTTTTCTTCTTAGGATATAAATCGGCTGTATAATTAGTAATAGATTCAAAGTTTTAATAATTCCTGTTACTAATTAAAGTACAAAATTCTTCTTAGTTTAAAAAATAAAAATACTCATATTAAAAAAAATATTTTTTTACTACTTTTGCGAAATCTATTTAATTCTAAAATGTAATAAATTTTTACTGCTTAGAATATAATATTCAACCACCGTTTAGAAATTAAAAAAAAAATGCTTAAATTTAAATATATATTTTATTTATTATTTTTTAAAAGTATATTTATTTTGACATTATATAACTTTGAAATGTTAAAAGACTGAGAACCACTGCTATAGAATCAACATTTGCGGCTGCTCACAACGTGTGTGGGCAGTACTTAAAAAGGGTTTATTTACAATGATTTACGTTTATAATGGCGCTTCGTTGCAAAAGTGATTATTATTACTTAATTTTTCACTGTCTAATATATATTTAAATTGCTTTAATTTTAAATACAAATAATGATATTTAACTGCAAATCTTTAATGAATCTTTCTAAACCGAACTGTTGAATAGGAAAAGGGAACTGTTGTGGGTAATGCCATCGCAAACTAAGTGGGCTACTCGGAAAACCAATGAGCTCTATTTACTTTTGCAACTTAGCGACAATTCTACTTGCAACTAAATATAGTTGACTTAAAGCGTTAAAAATGAATGCTCAAATTTGACGATAACCTTTTTAAGTATGCTACGATTAAATTTTTCGTCAGTCAAAAATGACGAAACATTTTCGTGGAATATAAAAAAAAGTACAAAATGACGAAATATATTGAGATTTTATAAAAAATTTAATTAATTATTAAAAAATTTAATTAATTATTAAAAAATTTAATTAATTATTAAATATTCATTTAATAACAATTTTGTCAAATTTTAGTATCTATTTTTAACAGTATAAATACTCTACCCAAAAAACATATTTAAATAAAAAAAATGTATATTAACACAACGTTAAAACAGGGAACGTAATAAATCGTTAAATATTTTTTCTAATAAACTTTAAAAAATTTTAGTGTTGATAAATAATTTTTAAAAAAAATTTTAGTGTTGATAAATAATTTAAAAAAAAAATTTAATGTTCAAATAAAAAATAATTTAAAATTTTAAGATTTGGTAAAATTGAAATCATATTAAAAATTTAACCGGATAAAATAGGTATTGAAGTTACTTTAGTTTGGTATACTTTGATTGCAAACTGAAAAGATCATGGAGCATAATTATGCCGACTACTTGTCATACCTTCCTCTATAGTAAATACATTTTAATATTATATTTTGAAATTAAGTTTTTAAAAACTAGGAGGCTAAATGAGTTATTTAATTTCTACAGATACCTTACAAAACTATTGAAAAAAAAACATTGCCACAACCATAGAGAATCTCCAACAACCGTTTCTCAGCAATTTATACAAACGTCCATTGAGGCCTAATGTAATAATTTGAGTTGCGGTCTTACATTATAGTCATAATCGGTATATTTAAAGACACATCCGGTGTAGTAAAGTCAAAGTCATGTATTTTACTCAAAATCGGGTTAATTCAATCACAATAGGTAAATTACAGTCATATTCGGGAAATAAGCAAAACACTCAATAATCGAGAGCAACCAGGTCAAGCTGTATAGACAATGTAGAATATCGAATAAACTTTTTGGAATTGCATACAATAATAATAAAATATAAAATCAACTAGGTGCAATAAAAATAAAACACCATAAAACGAGCAATCGCTCTTCAACAAATTTAGAATTTCAGAATGGCGTCCAAATATAATATGGTGATATCCCACCTCGTTGTAGAGAATAAACAACAAGAGTTTCCAAATAATTGTGGAGAAAACACTCCACATGTGAACCGAAAATAAAGTATAACACGTAAAGACTTATTCTAACACAAAATGAGTGAATCAACACTCCGGAATTCGAATTTTGAAGGAAACTCTTTTATAACTAACTTTAAAGCTACTTAAAAGCTAAACGGCATTCTCTATGCCAACACAATTTTTGGTGACCTCCCTCGAAGACGAGCTCACCACAATCAGTTCGGTTAGCGCTCCATAAACTCCTCATAGTCGGGGAGATATGCAGGCACCGACCTGATTCTGACGAGCCGGCCATCGTCGGAGTTGGCGCCCTGTATGTTGCTGCAGCTCTTGCACCTGAGCTCGTCAGGATGCCACAAGTGAGCCAGGTATAACATACTCACGTTGTCCATGCTGACGGTCCTGCTGCTCATCCAACTCTCCTGGCCATCCAAACTCACCTGATCCCCAATCTCCTGGCCTACACTTACCTCGTCATCACAAACCTGCTCATCACATACCTGGCTCACCTGCCCACCCCCCACCTGGCCTAGTTGCTCGTCACATACAAGGTCCAAACTCACCTGATCCTCGTCGGGATCGTAGAACTCACTGTTCTGCACACCCTTCACCTTCTGTGCTCCACAACAGCAAACGCGTCGGAAAAGACGGGCCCTAAGAAGAAAAAAAAGCCCGACGTTAATCTGAAAACTAACTAACTAACCCTAACTCCACATTTTTTTAAAATTAATTTTTTTAGCTTATCCGTCACTTGAGCACCTTTTGAAAAAGTATCCGGTTATCCGGCATTTAACTATCTGGAATTCTCAATCAACCGAACCATTTGAAAAAAAAATATTGTGCGATTTCGAAAATTCCTTTTTGTTATAAAAAGAAAAATTCACTCTAGCAATTTTTAAAAAATCGTTTATCCGGTTTTTATATATCCAGAAATATTGATTAACCGGACTTTTATTTAACAACTTATCTGATTTCAAAATATTTTCATTATTGAAAAAAAAAGTACAACAATGACATTTCGTTGAACCGGCGTATTAGCATGGATTGTTTTAAAATATTCATTGTTCAAACAACAGAGATTTGTTTATATGGATTGTTTTAAAATATACATTGTTCAGACAATATAGTTATTAAACCGGATCTGTGAAGTGGAAAAATGTGAGCAACATTTTTAATTTCTTATTGAATTTTTTTCCTCAAAGCAATCCTGATAATTGGTGATACGCTTTCTTTGATCCGGATAACCGAAGTTCGGAGAATTGGAGTTGTACTGTAGCTGTATAAATTGCAATTTCAGGATTCAAATAAGCTCAGAACCTCAAATTCACAAAAATGCACTTCACACGTCTCTGCACATTAAATTAGATTGTCACTTTACATCTTAGAACTGTAATACTTCACCACAACCACAATAATTATTTTTTTCCTGCTTGAAAATTTACTCTCTCACTATGTTTTATGTATATATTACGAATTTTGTACACTATGTCTGCAATCTAGGCGACTGAAACTTAAACTAAGCAATATGTATTCTAAACTTAGCTTTTAAATGTAAAACTTAATATTCAATCGACCTATGCTAAATATTTGTATTCTTAGTAATATGTATAGCGTTATAGCTTGGATATCTGATTGCTTGTAAGAGTAATAAGCGATATATAAAGAAAAAATCCCATCAAGAACGTTTTAATTTAATATATACACATATACATATGCTGATTCAGCATAAATCTTTATTATTTTCTGCCGTAAGAGGCAATTATTGAGAAAATTTTAAACTATTTACTCTTACCGTAATATTCACTTTTTTCGATCACATTATCAAACTTCTTATTTGGCTTTTGTAAAACGATCATTGTGAAATAAAGTTTAATATAATAGATTAATCTGTATGAAATGTCTTTTATATCCTGAAATAGTACATAATCTTTCAAATTCATTACCAAATAGATATTCATATTCATATTAGATAAGCAACTCTTTACGTATCATTCCATATAAAATCGGTTTCAACCAGTTAGAAACACTTTATTTACAGTTATAACCGCTTCAATGAAGATTGTCTTAATGAACATTTTTCGAATTCACTCAAAATGTATAATTATCAAGCGTTTGTGAATTTAAACATTGAAAATTTATAAAAATTTGAAAAATAAACAATAAATACTTACAGAACTCGACGCAGGAATGCCATCTTCGGATTATCAAAACTTTAAACTTAATACAAAATCTTATCTCACATTAGCTTTCAAAAAATTACTTTAAGAGAGCGAGATCACGTCTTCACTTGACAGCAGAAAAAGTGAGAATGAAAGATAATTTTTCTAATTGGCGATATAAAAAATTTGATCGCCATAACCAGTGACGTAAAAACACAGGGTTATAAGAGTATACTATTCTTTTCGTGCTATAACGTGAAGAAGCAGTTTGCCAACAGAAACTAAAATCGCCTTGGCGAAATTCTTTTGAGCGCCATTTGACTTCTATTTCGAAACTGTTGCCATTCTTTAATATATAAATGTTTGTTTAATATTTTTATATTTAACTGATAATTATATATAGAGTTAACAGTGTTTTTTAAATGAAAAAGATGCGTTTAAAAATGTGAAATTTCATTTGAATAAAATATTTCTTACTCCCATTTAAATTAATAGCAAGTTTTAATTAACATTTTTACTATTCTATTCATTATCTTATTGTATCTTGCAATTGGAGATATGTAGGATATTAATCTCCAATGCACTTAACACATCTATGCACTAACGTATATAACATTAGCGAATGGCAATGAAAAATAATCACTATTGCATAGTTTATTTGTAAATAATCGCTAAATAAACTTCTTCGGAATTTTTAAATGAAATCTAAATACTGACTTATAGTACAAATAGCATAATGGTAGCCAGCCACATATTAATGGCATTGGCGCCATATAATGTTAATACATTTTGAAGAAATTATGTAATTTAAAAAATCATACTGTAGCTTTTCGTTAATTTATATTTTAATTTAAGCCAAAAAGCGTTGTGGTAAATTGTTCAATTTTAAAGAAATGCTTAAACAAGCATTAATTTTTTCACTACAATATGAAATTTCGTATTCTAAAAATGGAGAAAAAATTCCAGAAAATATAAGTGTGCGGAAAATTGCCTAGGATAAACTGCAAAAATTCTGTTTAACTTAGTATGATCCAGTTTAAATATTTTTGGCTATAAAAAATCACAGGTCCCTTTTTTCCCTAAATGTCCTTTTTGTTACTTAAAGTACTTCTCCGTTCAAAGAATTATTATTTTGGAGCATAAGATCCTGGCTCGAAGCGAACCAACGATTTTGGTTTGAAATCCTCCTCCTTTTTGATAAAATAAATTTCTTGAAAAAGAAACAACGCAATAAATTTCTTTAGTTTGATGAAATATTTAATATTGGCGAAAGTTTTTCAAAAACTAGCACGGATTTTTTAACTGTGAAAAACTAGTGGATTAAATTGTCACCAATTTTATTATGATGTGGTGTGTGTACTTTTGATGTGGTATAAATGTCCAAGTTGCAATAAATTTGAGAAATGTAGCTTAGTTTTGAAAAAAGTTAATGTTTAACTTTTGATCGTATTTGGAAGTTTGCACATGACTTGCATATATACCAATTTCAAGAGCACCTACACACTTACCACAAAAAATTTAAAGAAAATCAATAAAGCTATTTAAAACAGTTCTTTAAAAAATATCAAAATTTAACAATGGTAGTCGAAATTCTAGACTTTGATTTTGGCACAAATCTTATTGTCAAGAGTCATCGATACTAGTAACTTGTACACCGAATTTGATTACCGTATCAATATGAGTGCTTGAGATAGCTCACGGACACACAGACCACATCTTAGAAACTCTTTTGAAACTCATGAAACCTGAAAACGTGTAGAAACATCAAAAACTAGCCACTAGTCACTCTGAACGTCATTTTGATTCAAATATACACTATAAAAATAGGTACTTGAAAATATGTAAAATGTACTCATTTTTTTATTGCATTTGATACTTATCGCTCTGAATACACAAGTTTCATTTTTGAAAAGGACATTTACTCAACAATGAGTAAAATTAATAAAAAGAAAAGTTGCTTGCCTACATAGGCTGCCATCATAAATGACTTTCAACAATTGCAACCAGGACTTACCGGGAATCGAACCCAAACCGTCTACCTGACGTCGTCCGCACCGAAGTCCAGGGTCATATTCGTTGTACTACGAGAGCTATGTGAAGGAGTTATATAAACAGAAGTAATGCTAAAAAGGCGTGGAAAAAGAATGGGAAGTAAGATAATTGAGTTGTAATAACTCAGTTTCCATTTAAGCAATCGACATCAAATAATGTGGAAAACCATCTTCAGAACAACTACTTTAAGTTTGCCAGGTCGCGTTGTTAAGATGGCTTGAATAGAAGCTGAGATTAGCAATATTACATCACACTGCTCATTTTTGCGAAAGTACGATTACTTAAATTTGAGTTCGTCATCGCTCATTTACGATGCAATTGTGCTCAAAGAAAAACGAGTATGTCCCTGTACTCATTTTTAAGAACTTTTTTTTGCAGTGTAATATTTTTATTACATTACATATTTTGTACAAGGTAAAAACATTGATATTTAGAGTATATCAATCAAATGATCTGAAACAACATTACTATAAAATAATAACTTTATAGATTTAATGTGCTTTGATTTTAGTTATGAATTTTTTTTTATTTATCCTCTTTAATTTTCCTAGAGTGTTTTATTGTATTTCTTGTATTGCATTCATTCTATAAAGGTGAATTATTCCATAGCCTGGGTAATTCCCGGATTGCATTGTTATTTATCTACTTCGACATCGGATGTAGTTGACAGGTGAATTCAAACAAGTTATAAGGGGGTATTATAGAAGAGAGTTTTCTTTGACATGTCAGTCTCACCCTCCTATTTGCGAATGTTTTTGTTCGCAAGTACCCACAAGAACATCTGGAAAAGCGCCCCTTTTTATTGCGTTTCCTGAAAGAGATCGATACCTTATCACGAAACCGTCTAATAAACGAGATGATTTACTAAATAATGGAAGGGAAGTTATGTTGCTACTTAAAAGGCGTACCACCGTAGAATTGCGCATTTGGGTTAGTAGAGAAAGTAGGATTTTTTTTCCGTAAAGTCAAGAAAGCGAATGGAATCCCATGTTTGGTTTTGGGGACATTGTGCGTGCATGTAATTCAGGAGAACCATTACCTAAAATAGCTTTTTTGAGTCGACTTCAATTACTCGAAATTGATTAAAGGTAGAAAAGTAATTGAATCAATTGGGTATAAAATTGGTTCACTTACGGAAGATTTTACTTTCTCTTAAGAAGTTTTAAATTGTTTTTACTTTTAGAAAAAAAATTTTACTTCTCAGATTTTGCTGAGTTAACAACGTGTTTGGTTAATACTAACACGTTTATAGTTACTGATTGGTTAGATGTTTTTGACGTCGTTTTTAAAATCGGTACGTTTTAGTTGCACGGTGTCGCAACCTAAAAAACGACATTTGCAAATTCCTCATAACTACAGAGGAATCAGGCTATGTGGGATAAATAACTTATCATGTAGAGGAAAGTTGAACGCGCCTATCAGGTTGATTGTTAACCCATTCCCCCTTCTCACCTTTATACCACGTGAGGAAGGGAAGTCTCTCTTGGATACAGTATGCACTTCCGGTCCCATAACTTCAGGGGGAATCATCCTGTGGCGATAAATGATCTATTATCGTGTAGAGAAACGTTAGTAAAGTCGACCAGAATGACAGTTCATTCACTGCTCCCTTTGACATTTGTTCCTCATGGGAGGGAATTAGTGAAATTTTGGCCAAAGAAGAGGCAGTCTGAGCAGCCGTGCGTACAAATTATTCACGAGCCAAACCTTGCAGTGGGGAGAGTGCCTGTCTGATTTTTTTATATATAATAATTTTTTTATTAAAGAATTACGAAACCCATGAATATGCAAATAATTTAGTTTTGATCGAATATAACACATAGAAAATGAGAATAGCTCGATTTCTATTCTATTCTATTCTATTCTATTCTATTCTATTCTATGCTATTCTATTCTATTCTATTCTATTCTATTCTATTCTATTCTATTCTATTCTATTCTATTCTTCTTCATGAAACATAGCGTACTGATATTATTTTTTCGTTCAAAAGTTGGATCTCGTATTTTGGGTATTTTTTAAAAGTAGGTCTATATGTGTTTCAGAGCGCCATATTATAAGGAAATACGTTATGTCAATCAAATTTTACATACAAACATTTAGTGTGCCAGAAAAGTTCGTTTCAGAAAATAACATTTAAAAAACGACAAGGGCTGTCAATATTTTCGGTGTTTAAAAAATTCCTTGAAAGTGGTTGGTTCTAAAATGGTGGTGTTCATGGTGGCATGGTTCTAAAATAGCGAGGTGCATGTATGAATGTGTGTGTGTGAATGTGTATGTGTTCCCGGGTCTTTCCTTCGACATAGGAGGCCTCCGTGGCCGAGTGGATTAAGACGTCAGCTGGGAATCCAAAGGTCTCCGGTTCAAATCTTGCGATGGACTGGAATGATTGTGTTTAAAATTGGGATGTCAGCATGTTTTTAGGGGATCACAATTAATGTAACCTTTCCTATTCGGGAGTTTTTTTTTTATTTATTTGCCTCTTACACTTTTTCCCAAATACCATTCAAACCACCATACCACCATTCAAAATACCATACCACCCCCAAATACCATTTCAAAACAGAAATACTGCGTTTAAAGCCAAATCGATGCAGAAGTTCCAGATAACTGTGCACTCACTCCACTTCAGTCTGAAACCATGAGTTTGAAATCGAGTAAATATCTTCCAGACGAGTGTGTCATTTTACGATAGCAACAAAGTTGTACATAAGACTCTTTTTTTTTCGACATCAAACACGAAAAAGAGTATTTCATATGTCACCCACCCCTTTTCCCCATCCACATGAACAGACACATGCAAATACATGGAACCCTTCCTACGTCGAGAAGAAAAGAAAGCGTTTTCCACCACGAGAGACACATGCAAACATTGCAGGGAATAATAACAGTCCCTCCAATACTCTCCCAACCATGCTCTTTCCATACACGGCAAGGGGAAGAAGACACCTGTATCAAAAGCGACCTTTTCACGAAAAAGGAAGTGGTTCGCCCCAAAGAATCGTCGGAAGCCCCTCTTTCTCCCCCACCTCTTTCTACATGATCGATCGGATATCTCCTCTTTTTATTCTCCGGGAAAAAACAGGAGTTTCTGGAAAATGTTCGCGCGTTGTTCTCCGGAATCGATGCCCCGTGCGTCCCGCCCCACTGACCCTGTATCGACTCCCGTAGAAGTGATCTGTGTGTGGATATTAACGGCCTCCTTCGCGGCACTGGGTCATTTGTTTGATGTTGAAGGGGGGGGGGGGGGGGGGGGGGAGAGGGACGGGGTGTTTTGGCACGGGACATGATTTGTTGGGGGAGTTGAGAAGAAGAAGCTAAGAGCATTAGGGTGGTGAGAAGTCTTCGGTCACTCTTGTGATGTTGTTATTTCAATGTATGAGTTGGAAAATAGGATGCAGTGAAAATAAATATATGTGGCTGCATTGGAGAACGGTTATAAGGGATTTATGGGAAAAGTAGTTTTAGCTGGTTACAAAAATAGGATTCGGTCACCAACGAAAGTTTTGCTAAAATAAATGAAGGTAAACAACCTGTTTTGTCTGACTCCACATTTTATTTAATTCAAGATTTTACAAGTAATCAGCATAAAAACTTCCGTCAAATTTGTAAAATTGGTTATTTTATGCAGAAAATAGCAGTTTTTTAAAAGTAATATTTCAAAGTAAAATTAAAACTTAAAAAAAACTGCAGTCAATGAGGGGTTTTGTTTCAAATTCCTTTAAAAAAACCTTTCAAAAAACTTCTCAATTTTGATACAATGAAATTATTGAAGGGAAAATATAGATTTTTTTAAAGGATTTATGCAGATAATGACCAGACAGCTGCATTTTTATCCGAGTATCGTTTAGCATGGAAAGTTAGAGTAAAAACAATTAAGTATATTAAATTGTCGATGTAAGGTTTCTATGAAAGATTTGACCGAGAAACATTCTTGAAAGACCAAAAACTTTAAAAAAAAAATTATAAGCATTACTTTTTATAAAGATTGCTTCTATCTGATTTTGCAACAAAATAAAATCTTTATATTTTCAAAAACATTCTTCTTATTTTAAAACTTGAAAAACCGGAGGTCCCCGCAATTGCCTACATATACCAAATTTCTTTCTGTTTTCTGTATTTGCGAGCTGATTGACATGTTTGTTTTTTCTAGGGCGCTATTTATCTCTATTTTATCTCTTTTTTTTGCAGAAGAGAACAAAGTTGAAGGAAGAGATTCTGTGGACAGCTTCGATGAAGAGGTGAGCGATGCCTTTGCCGCTTCCGAAGCACAGGTAATAATGGAGATGATTATTGTCACTGAATTCGTTGTTTAAAGATAAAATTATGTGTTTCTATACGTATTAATTTTTATCGAACTGTTAACATACATATAACTTTATAGTTAAAAAGTTCATACCAATTTTTGCTAATTACCAAATGGTATATTAAATTTTTACGTTGCGTTGTTGCAATTATTTTATTCGCATAATTTTAGATTTACATTTAGAGTTAAGCTTCTTGGAACCAAAACAGATATCTTTTAAAATAACAAATACAATGCTAGTTTTGTATATTGTTCCATATTATTCATCTTTATATTTTGTGATATTTTTAAAATACACTGCTAAAATAACCTAAAACTAGCATTTATACTACAAATATCAACGAATTGTTTTTGTGAATAAAATGTTTAATTCCTACTTTAAGAGACTTATTCTAGATCAAACATAATTACATTTATTATTGTATTTAAAGACCTTGATGACTGACCATAATATTGTTAATAAAGATGGAACTGTCTAACAATATGTACTCAGCTATATTTATCAGTCAATATTTAAATATGTTTTTTGTCGAGCTAACTACATCCAGTTAAAGTTAAGGGTGTAGACAAAATGTAAATTTGAAAATTTGAGTTTCTTAAGCTAATTTTTTTTAGCTAAAAAGCCACTTCCGGATTTGTCATTGAATGTGCACCTGAAGCCCATTCAATTAAAAAGTATATAACTTGAAAATAATAAAATAAGAGTAAAATAGTTACTTCAAAAATAAATTTTGTTTATAAAAGTCAAACTATTTTATAGTAGCTAATTTTGTACCAGAATGTGCTAATACGGCTTCACTTATCTGTTTCAGCAATGTTACGTTAATTAATTTGAATTAATGCCAAAATAAAGTTTAAATGATAAAATCTTTTTTTAAATAGCATAACCATAATTAGAAAAAACATTTAGAAGAGAAGTTTTATTTTCATTTCTAAACAAAGTAGAAATGTAATCAAAAGTTCATTAATGTTTTACATTAGCCCTTTTCTAGTCTAACATTCTAACAAAGCATGTTTAAAGGAAAAAAACCTTTTTGCCTACTTTGTTGAAATAATGTGTGTTATGGTTTCCGCTCACCAAATAATCATTCCAGTTTGTCCTTCTGCACAATGTTCAAAAGTCATAAGTATATTTTAAAATGGAATTTTTATTTGAATGTAGTTTATTTGACATAAAAAAAATTCTTTTTAACGACTTCCCTGATTTGTCCGAATACCGCTTGAGCAACTTTCTTTTCTTCACGAAATCCCTAATTTGAATATAGTTCATCTTGTTTTAAACTGTTATGTTTTCTATTATTATTACTTTTAAATTGAAATTTAATTTTTAAAGTTGAATACATAATTAGTCATAGTGAGCGTGAAAAACTTATAGCAGATGATAGTTTTAGTGGATTTGAAAATGATTAGTTGCTGAGAAAGTTACTGAGTTTCATTTTTCTAGTAATGAAAATAGGAATAGTTCCGATGATGTATATCAGGTTCAGAAAAAAATAAACTAAAGTAATAAACAAAAAGTTACTAAAGTAATAAACAAAGAGTTACTAAAGTAATAAACAAAGAGTTACTAAAGTAATAAACAAAAAGTTACTAAAGTAATAAACAAAAAGTTACTAAAGTAATAAACAAAAGTTACTAAAGTAATAAACAAAAGTTACTAAAGTAATAAACAAAAAGTTACTAAAGTAATAAACAAAAAGTTACTAAAGTAATAAACAAAAAATTACTAAAGTAATAAACAAAAGTTACTAAAGTAATAAACAAAAAGTTACTAAAGTGCAAAGACTACAAAATGTATGTAGGATTTTATTAGAAATGGAATGGTATTTTTTAATATTCTATTCTGCGGTGATTGAGTAATATCTTTAAAAAAGATCCCAATTTAAGTAAAATTACATTTTCTTCCCACGAATAGAAATTTAGTGTAAATTGTTATATTTAACACTCGTAATAGTATTAATGCAGATTTGAATATATAAAAGTGGTATAAATCTAAAATCGTCCACCAAATAGGTGCTTATTTTTGCAAAAAATATGTTAAAAAGCAAAACAAATTAAACTGTGTTTAAATGGTGAACAATAAAATATTTTTCGCATTTCCGCATACAAGGCATTAAGAAGCTTTCATTTATACGCCATTTTAAGTCTCATCTTTTTTTACCCCTTCATCTCTCCATGTCACGCACTGTTTTACGCTAGCTTTTCTCCACCCCTTCTCCATGGCACGTCACGATACAATTTTGTAGTTAGAAACACAGACCCTAAAATTTCCACCCTGCGTATTTTACCATGCATTTCATTGGAAAGATTTCGAGTACAAGTGACTCCTATTAATGTTTGCGAAAAAAAATGTCAACATTTTTTTCAACAAAGCTTTGCTACATCCCACAGAAAAAAAAAAGCCGGCACAAAATCTTCCTCAAAATTTTAAATTGAAAGTTTGACGAAGGAAAACCGCATTTTTTTTAAAAGATCCATTAAATTAAAGGCTTTTGTTTAAATTTTTTTCATAAAACCTGTAAAAAACCTTAAAAAAGCACACAAAAAATCTTCAATTTTGAAGCATTGAAATTATTGAAATAAAATGCAGGTTTTTAAAGATTTTATGCAGGAAAATTAAAACTTTAAAGAAATGCATTTTTTTTGTCACTATCCTTCAATAGTACAATTTTGTTGAAGATTTTACGCTGACTTTTTTTTGCTGGGATCATGCAACCATTGAGCCCCACCTCCTCCCATATCACGCATCATAGACCCCTTCCTTCCCAATGGTGCATAACGCAATAAATAAACGGCCCTTTAGAGGAGGTCGAAACTCTTAACATCCTTCTCCTTCTTCTCCTTTTGCAGGCCCAGGAGATCCCTTCCGAGAGCCGCCGCGAGCGCATGCTGAAACGCCTCTCCTACCCCATGGAGTCCATCACGTCCATATCTCGCATTCTCACCTCGTCGCCCAAATCCTTCGTCGACTTCTCCGGATCCCTGTTTTCCGGGAAGGGGAGCGAGGACGAGGAACTCAAGGAGCAGGAGGAGGAGCAGGAGCAGGAGCCGAGGCAGGAGAAGGAGGCGGGGGTCGGATACCAGAATCTCGTCGAGGAGAAACCGGAGATATTCGAGCAGCTAGACAGTTGAGTATGGGAATGAGGGCTATGTGTGGGCGAATATATATCGAAATTCCGGAAGTAAAAGAAGCGTTTCGATTTTGTAACGATTAGTCGGAAGTACGGAAGAACTCATGTATGGAAAAATACTCGGGATGCAAAAAGTCAACTCCTGAAGAAGTTCTAAATTTTTAAAAAATACATAAAGGGCAAAATGAAATCGTACTATTATATGGTTTGAAAACAATCCAGTTCCAAAACGTAAGTTTAAAGTATAAATCTTCGTGCTTACTTAATGCTAATGTACTTATTAAAATATCGATATATCGGAAATATCGATATATCGGAAATATCGATATATCGGAAATATCGATATATCGGAAATATCGATATATCGGAATTATCGATATATCGGAAATATCGATATATCGGAAATATCGATATATCGGAAATATCGATATATCGAAAATATTGAGAAATCGGAAATATCAATTTATCAATATGCATAGAAAATATCAATATATTAGAAATATCAATTAATTGAACATTTCGATTGATCGGAAAATATTGATTCTTGGTTGACTACATAACGGGGAAATAGTAAAAGTCAATTTTTTTTTATTTAAAAAGCAAGTGAATTAAAGAGTAATGTAACATTAAAAAAAATGTAATGTTGATGAAAGTGTTAAGTGCATATATTTCTATATTTAACCCCACCAGGGGTTAAATATAGAAAGCGCATTGGCTCTGTGCTTGTTATATTTAACCTAGAATTTTGAAATATTTGTGTTACAAACATTTTCCTCTAAAATCTGATAATCTATGGTAATAAAGATAATTTAAAAAAATCAAAAAAAATCAAAAATAAAAATAATAAAAAAAATGAAATTTGAAAAGTAAAATTAAAAAAAATTATCAAATATTTCAATTTTATTTTTAATTTATTCATTATTTATTCAAAATACACTGCGAAAATTACTAAAGAAATATTTATTTATTTATTGAAATTTATACAATATTGTACACTCTTGTTTTCGCTTTGCTGACATGCTTGCGAAACATCAACAATAACTCAGTGTTGTCAATCTGTGAAGGAGTGTTAAACAGAAACAAAGTAGTTAAAATCCGCAATGTAATATTTATTTTCATTGTTGCTGCGGATAAAAAAGTTATTTTCTCAGAAACTGAATTTTGTAGCATAAACCCATCATTCATTTGCTTCTTCAATTATTATTTTTAATGTTTTTGACTGTTAAGGGATTTCGTTACTAGGAAAAACTCATCAAGTCAGTAATAAGTACCGTACAGAACTAAAATACTGTTACTGTTAGATTTATATATTCTTCAATTACTACGTCTCAAGAAAAACCTTATTATCTCAAACCAGCCACGAATGGCTCATTGAGTGTTTTCTCCAAGCCCCATGATATGGAGTTAACGCGTTCCAAAAATTTTTTTACTTTCAGTAGGTAGAAACATGTTTGGTCATTATATCTTTTTAGTCTTGAGAAACTGAGTAATAAAACCTAAGTAAAAACATAATAAAATACAAGTCATATGACCAGTCAGTTAAAGTAAACATAGTTGCTTTTATGTGAATACGTCTCTTTTTTTGGTACGGATACACAATGCACAGAGTTGCGTAAATAACAAAGCCTTTAGATAACAAACTGACAAATCCGCTATTCCGAACCATTAATTAAATATTTTAATAATGGTTCTGATTTAAATAAATAACTATTAGATGTTTTTAAAAATATAAGCAAATGTTATTAATCATAAACTTAATTTTTTTTTAATTTATCACTTCCAAGTACTTTCAAATTACTTCTAACGAATCGAATATATAGTTTAGAAACAATCTTAAATGTTCAAAAGCATTTAACTTTTGTCTCACTTTTAAATTATGATAAATGTCCATCAAACCAATACTTATCCTATATAAAAAAAGGATAAGTGTAAAATAAAAAGGAATATACTTGGGTATATTTTTTTTAATTAACCATACAAATATTTATTTGATGTTCACACTTTTAGCTGAAAAAAATTTGTTTTTTAAACTGAACACCAACACAGAAACCCTTTTATTTATTATTAACCTTTACCTTTTCTAAAACCGATATAAAGAAACCCTTGGCAGCCTACACTCGCCCACATCCAACGTCGGTCTTTTTGTGGTCTATTTCACTCCATCCATTAATTCTTGACGTTATACCAGGAAAAATATAAGATTAATCCCATTTCCGTCGAGGATGGAAACGGATTGAAAGCCGATCCCTCCCGCAGAGACTCCGGGGGATATTGGCGGAACAAGGTCTACTTAGTTAAGAACCTTGGACGGTAATCCCGAATAGGGTACAGGATATATTACGAAAAAGAATAAAGATGAAGAGATTAAGAAGAAAGCTACTTTATTCCTTTCGAAATTCAACCCCTGGGTGTTTTGACTGGCTTTGTGTGTGTGGACATCCATCTGAAGGAACTTTTTTGAAATTCAAAGGGCGACTGTTTTCGAAGAAGAATGTAATCGGATTAGACTGTCTCTCAACCCGATGCCGGGCCCCTAGGGAATAAATCTACATTTTATCCGAAGAAGAAAAAAGTATCTATTTATATTGGGCAATAGGTTAAATAAAAGCAGGGGATGAAAGGAATTTAAGATGAATTTCTTAGTAGTTAAATGATTTTGAAAGAACGGCGATATAGTTAAGTTGAAGAAGTTTTGGGATTCTTTATAGTTAAGGCAGCTTATTTCCAACATATTTGTTGACTTTTAATTTATTTAAAAGAATCCGCAAGGCATTCCCGTTTTGTCATTCGATTGAAAGGAAATCAATAAGAAGTCTCTTAACTCATCTTGTTGTTGTTGAATTAGGATTTTATTACCGCTTTAGGTTACAGTTTTGTCAAGAAGTTATAAATCGTGAAATAATTCGCCTGATTTACGGCAGATTTAATAGCCGATTATTTTGTCACGTATTCAATTTTTGAACGACGCGACGCAAAGTGCGGATAATAAATCACAATTTTATGCATATGTTTAGGTAGAATGTAGAATAAAAATATTTTATCTGAAATTGTCGTCTCTAGTTAAAAAAAAATATTAAAGCGGTACTTTTTTTAACGCTTTGTATCACTGTGAATCGGTAGTAAAAGGATAATAGTTACAAAAAAATGGTAAATTAGGTTCTTAAATTCCTTTACAATAAAGAGTTGAATTAATTAAGAAGGTATATCATATGAGTAGTCCAATTACGAAACCAGTTACATTGTCAACTGTATCCACATTTCAATGAATCAGAAACACGTCCGTTGACGCTTATGTTTACATTTGCTGGTTATGTGACTGCTTTTGGATTTGTATGAAGAGTAGATAGTATGAATATAGATACTTTTGCTTTTGAGTGACTTATATTTTTAATACTTAATATTAAATAACGGATTTTGCTTCTTTATTATATTTTGAAATGAAAGCAGGAATTATAAAGTACCTATATCGATACCAAAACGTAATTTTTGGAATATATAACTGCTTTCGCATTTAGTTTACTTATATTATCCACCAGCATAAATGATGATTACAGACAGATTCAAACTTTTCCGAGTGTATAATATTTTGAGTTGAATTTTCAAACATACCTTAATAAATGTGAACTTACATCCTGGGTATTTGAAGTCTTGATGTGTCTCCCCTTAGAATTGTTGAACAAACAGAAGGAGGAGGCAGAGGGTCCCCCGCTCTACCTGTGTCTCCGCATGGGCATTCCGAAAGTGCGCAAACCCCACCCTTCACCCGTACTGTCGTACGGAAAGAAAAGAGCCAGATCCGAATATTGGTTTTCTATACCAAGAAGCAGGTACATTCACTCTCTATCTGTTATTTGGTTAGAGTAATTTTTTCTATATTTGCCTGTATTGCTTGCAATTTCAACTTTAAGGGTATGACAACGGTACCATCTGAACTTTGTATTTTTTAAAATTATTTTTGACTTTTTTAATTAATATTTTAATGTATATTATTTAAATTTATATAATAGAACAATATTTCTCATAAAAAATCCATAACTGTTTGTATTTTTTGTTCAAAACTTCTTCTTTTTAAATTTTTTCAATATTTTTTTAATAAAGTTTTTTTTTTTTTTAAATATTTTAATTTTTTTACCAAAATATTTTCTCCTCAGATTCTTTAATTATAATACGTAAGAATTGCATTCAAATTTTGTATACTACATGTATTTTATTTTTATATAAATAGTTATTCATACAAACACAACATTTTACATTAACACCCTTTTTTTTACTTCAGTATTTAAAAAAACTACTACTCATAGGAATATAATTTATAATATACACGACATTTTACAATACGTTAAAAAAAATTATACATTTTTTCATTAACAATAAAGAAAAACCTTAGCCTTTCGAAAAACTTAATATCAAGGAAAACCAAACACTGAGAAAAAACGATTTAAAATTTTCATTTCTTGAAAAACTACATACATCATCCAGTATAAAATTTGGAATACCTCATTAAAAACATAGATACAGTTCTAGAAATTTTTAAACATATATAGAAGATTCCAAAAGATAATTTTAGCTAATAAAAAAAATCGAGAATTTTACAATTTTTTTGGTGCTGTGTCTCTTCTAACGGTTGCTTACTACTAACATCTTTAAAATTTTACCGTTATTTTTAAAGAACAGTTACTCCTGTTTTTGTGTTTTCCCCGAAAAAGTCTAAACAGTTCCTTGATAACGGAAATAATAATCTGTTTTGGCATTAAGGAAAAAACAAGTTAACAAAAACCTTTCAGTTTATTTTGTAGTACAGGAAGAAAAAATAAATTAAATAGGCACTGGTTAAATGGGGAGTAGTTTTAAATGGAGACATGAATGTGTAATAGCTAGTAAGCGAAGAATATTGGGATTTATTAAAATACATATATTATCTAAATCTGACGGTGTGTAATTTGTCCCCTGTCTAGGAGTTTGGTAATACTCATCTTGGGTATGTAATACAATTTTGGTCACTTTATCCAAAAAAAAAGATATTGATTTGTTAAAACAGGTTCAACACGTTACCACGAAAATGGGTCAAGGTTCTTCGGGAATAAATTATGGAGATAAGTTTAGACCTTTAAATATGTGTACACTCGATGAGAGAAGGATTAGCGGGGACCTTATTCAAATTTATCAAATTGGGTAATATTGAGGGTACGGAATACGGAATATATATATATATATATATATATATATATATATATATATATATATATATATATATATATATATATATATATATATATATATATATGATATCTGTGATTGAAAAACGCTGTTTTTCTCTACGTGGAATGGCAGCCATCAGTTACAAATATCTGTTGCGTCCGTATTTGTATTTTGCAATAATGTAAGCTATTTTGACACTCGGGTGGGTGAGAAAGTCGTTGCGTATGAGTGCACGCAGTATGAAAATATTATCTACATAAATTTTACTTTTGCACTCGAATAGTCATTCTTGGAGGAAATAAAATAAAATATTACATATATAATGTTATCAATTCATTAGTAAATGATATGCAAGAAGAGTAAAACTTTTACACAGTTATGCAAAAAATATTACTGATGACATTTATCTGGATACGACACATATTACATTGTAATGCTATTGATGTATGTACTGGTATATAATACATTGTGGATGAAATTTTATTTTCAAATTAAAACTAATGATGCAGCATTTTTAATGAAAGCGAATAAAACTTTTGTAAAAACTACTAGATTTTAATCTTCCATTTTGTTTAGCGACTCCTTTAGTTTGCAAACCATTTCACATGCGTTATATTCTTATTTTTATATTTTCAATGTTGCAGAGTGGAGGACTTGTACAGCTTCCTTCAGCAGTGGATACCGACCTTATACGGCGACGTTGACGACGTGGATCCGGAAGAGGCCGGATTCCTGCCCATCGACGACTCGCTGCCGGACGAGGAAGAAGACGAGGTGGAGGAGGGGAAGGACGAGGAGGCGGAGGGAGGGGACAAGGAGGCGCCCCGCTCCTTCCTCAAGTTGGTGGAGGAGCACTTTGGGTTCAAGAGCATCAGTCCGGGAGACTGGGAGGTGAGAATAGTTATGATATGTGGTGCAATTGTGGCTGACCGTCTGTGGTTTGTTGGAAAGTGGGGTACCAGCTCAGATGTTGCACTCGTTATCGGACTGTGATTCAAAATTGCATACAAGCGGTGGTTCAGAGGAAAAGTATTCGACTTGCAATCGGTGGCTTGTGGGTTCAAATATCGTTTATGACAGTGTAGGGCGCTTGCGATCGGAGAGTTGCCAACTGCGTTCCTGGTCATCCGCAAAAACCTTACAACGTGTAGACCCCGCCAATAACCCTCGCCAATAACCCACTGTGCAGCTCTAGTCCGACGTAATTCAATCAACTTATCAACATCTTCTCTTAACCGAGCTGTCACCAATAACTAATTTTTGCACGTAGATTTAGTGCGACGCTAATTGTGCAAGTCAGTTAGAGATTGGCTATGGATTAGATTGGTTGGCTTTTTGAATTACCGTCACACTAAAGCTGCACAGTGGGATATTGGTGACGGTTCGGGGAAATAATCGAGAACACTGTCTCGTATTTTTGATTAATGGTCAGATGACGAGGACAAAACTTGAGCTGGCACTGGATGTAATTTCAATAAGCTTCAGGACGTTGGTCCACGTGAACAAGTCCCTTATACATGGCGGTAGGCCTCCGTGGCCGAGCGGTTAAAGGCGTCAGCTGGGAATCCGAGGATTCCTGGTTCGGACCTAGGCGATGGACTTGACAAAGAAAAGCATGTAAAAGTAGTGATCTTGTGATCGGAGGGCTGCCAGCTTCGCTACAAAATACTAGAAAAGTCGTCCAGAACATCCGCAAAAATTAACGGCGTGTATACGGGACTGGTGCACGACGGTTCGGGGTCAATCTCGAAGGAAAGACCCGGGAACACATACACATTCCCACACACATTCATATATGCACCTCGTTATTTTAGAACCATGGTCAGATGACGAGGAAACACCTGAACTGGCACCCAACGCCTTCAATAGACGTCGGGACTTTGGACCCCGATCCCTATCCTTAGGAGTAGCTGGTTGGTTTATTAACGTCGCTGGTTTGGTTTGGTTTGATTTGATTAATTAACACCACACTAGAGCTGCACAGTGGGCTATTGGCGACGGTTTGGGGTCTATCCTGAAGAAAAGACTCGGGAATACTGCCTCGTATTTTTGAACTATGGTCAGATGATGACCTTGGTAATAAGATACTGACATGTCATCAATGGCTTATTCATGCTGCTTTGATATTGCGTGAATCAACCAACCAGATCACAGTTGAATATTACGATGCAAATTTGGCAGTGATAAGGCATTTAAAAAAAATTAGGTTAAAAATAGGCAGGCCACCTACCATTAACTACTGATTAGTATGCAGGACAAAACGTATTCCACAACTCTTTATAGTAAACTCTATAATCGTTCGTAATTTGTATATTCTCTCATAAAGTACCCACGCCAAGTTCACCTCCAGTTATACTGTCTATTAACTAGGTAAATATTTTTCTTTCTTTGAGTAATTAATGATTTCATGTTTTATTTTATCAAAATGGTTTTTTTTTCTACAAATATTATTGATCAATAAAACATCCACGTTGGTGTTTCTCAAACTTTAAATCAATGCAACTATCGAGTTCATACTATACAGGAAAGAGTCAATTTTTCCAGTTACAAAAAATGTCATATTTTACCTACTGACGTGTGAGTGATAAACGTAAGTCTAAAATTATTTTCCAAGCTTGGAAGTTTAAATACTTTTGCCTGCATAAGTATTAAGATTAAAAAAAAATCTTAATTGTAAAGAGATCATTTGAAGTATATTTCAAATCATTAAATTAGAAAAATATTGTAAAATTTGCTGTTCTTATGAATAGTAAAAATTGTGTGCATTGATTTAAAAACTGGAACCTGGATCTGGAGAAACTGGATATCGCAACCTTAAGCTTCAGTGGGACTGAAACGATGTTCTGGGAGAATTTCAATACGTCATATTAAATGCATAATATGAATGAAAACCTAACGCACGCGTATGTTTCGGTATAAAGTTTAAATTTCTGGACATGTAACACCGACTTATTTTTTAAAGTAATTATGAAGAGAATTTAAATATCGTTTGAGCACTAAAATATCGTTTGTAATAAGTAAATGTACATAGTTTGTCAAAAGTTGAGTATTTCGCGATTGATTATTTGATCTAGTTAAATATGATCCTGTTTGCGTCACGAAGTGTTGATCATCTGCGAATGGTTCAAAATTACGAGGCCGTTTTCAAGGGTCTTTTCTTCAAGACAGATCCCTAATCGCCGCCAGTAGTCCATTTTGTAGCTCTAGTCCGGCGTTATTTCAACTATGATGATGATGTGTAGTTAAATATTCAAACATTCGCTTTACAATACCAGCCATATTATTTCAAATTTAGAGAGAGGCCTCCGTGGCCGAGCGGTTAAAGCGTTCAGCTGCTAATCCGAGGATTGGTGGTTCGAACCCACGCGATGGACTTGACAAAGAAAAGTAAAAATGTAGTGATCTTGTGATCGGAGGGTTGCCGGCTTCGCTACAAAAATACTAGAAAAGTCGTCCAGAACATCTGCAAAAATTAATCTGCGTTGACCATATGACCATGGTTCTAAAATAACGAGGTGCAGGTATGAATGAATGAATGAATGTGTGTGTGAAAGTGTATGTGTTCCCGGGTCTTTACTTCGAGATAGACCCCGAACCGTCGCCAATAGCCCACTGTGCAGCTCTAGTGCGACGTTAATTTACCAAACCAACCAAATTTAGAGAATGTTTGATAATAACTAATTTAAAAATAAGTGGCCCTGCAACTTATGTGGCCAAGCGGTAGAGTGACGTTATACATTGAGGGTTTATATCGAGAATTCGTTAGGAAACCGAAGTATAGGGATTTTAGTCGATTATGTGTTGATATTTTGGCATTTTAAGCTTGTAATTGTAAATAATAGTGTATGTTTTCCATTTAATAATTCAAATATTGGATGCCGCCTATAATCTGGAATATAATATTGATCTTAAATGGCATTAAAAGATATAGCATTTTAAGTTACTATATCTTTTTATTTTTAAAATACTATAAAAGGGACAGAAAGTTAAAAAGAAAATATCAATAATTCATAGTTTGAAATTTTTGGATGGTTTCTAAATTTATTTTTGATTGTTTTCTCGGTTAAGAATGTATTTTATATTCTTGAATGTATACAAATATCATTTAAAAGTATATTATCTCAAAAACAAAATATCCATTGATAAGTAAATAAGAAAGAGTGGCCGAGCGGTTAAAGGCGTCAGCTGGGAATACGATGGTTCCTGGTTCGTTGCTAGGCGATGGACATGACAAAGAAAAGTAAAAAGTAGTGATCTTGTGATCGGAGGGTTGCCAGCTTTGCTACAAAGTACTAGAAAAGTCGTCCGGAACATCCGCAAAAAATCAACGGCGTGTATACGGGACTGGTGCACGATAAATCTGATTTGGGTCCAAAGTCCCGAAGTCTATTGAAGGCGTTGGGTGCCAGATATATCCTAGATATGAGCTAATGCAAATAAAAATTAATAGAATTTGTTGTAGAAATTTATTCCCCTTCAAATGATCACTTTTTAATTTTGCTAGGCTCGGGCCTTTTGTGGGGATGGCCTGTGGCTTCACACTCTTAAGGGCGGCCCTGCCTATTTAATTAGATTGTCAATATCAGTACCTTAACGATTCCTTCAGTTCCAACCAAAAATTCTTAACTACAAATTCGAATATTTTCCATCACCTCAAAAGTGACTCACACCATTGTTTTCTCAACAAGGCTGCTGATAGTCCTTCATTAAATTTTGTCGCATGCTGATAATCTTAAAAGCACCGATATCGGATTCGCTGCTGCAGCCGATAGTCCTCAAGGTATATACCGATATCGGTTTTCGTCCGAGTAGCACGTGCCGTCAGACTCGAAGCTCGCGAAATGAGCGTCGGCGTCTTGAAAAATATGTGGGGAGACTTGAGGAAACTTTGCCATGTTGGCGCCACTATTTCCAGCAAATTAAGTAACGATATGCACATACTTTTCGTTCGTGCCGTTGACGACGGGGAGCAGTCGCAGGTGTTCATCTATAAAAAAAGTCGGTCGGAAACTGAGGAAGGTTCATTGCCTATTACGGAAGATGTGCGGTCTGAAGTATCAATATTTAGGCATGAACCTATCAAAGATAGGCCGAAGGTAAATTTTAATTATTGCCATAATTCTGCTTTATATTGGTTATGCGACTATTTTTGCTTGTACAGGGTGGTCACAAATTGTTGGGCGGTGATCATTGTTTGACAGTTTCATATTTAGCTGTATTGGCATAATGGAACACTACTTATTCACTCGGTGATTTGTCTAAAATATAAGCGAAATCGCTTATATTTTTAACAAATCACTGAGTTTTAATAGCAACAAACCAAGTAGTTAAAATATAATAAAAAGAATGGTTCATTAAGATAGTTAAACGGCCAAACAATGACCATTTCCCAACAATTTGTGACTATCCTGTATAAAATGCGATAATTATTATGGATACTTATAATTCTATATCAACTTAAGGGATTTTGATTATGGATATTTGAATTAAGTTAATTTAAAACATAGACAACACAACAATAGCTGAATATGATCCCTGATATTCTCTGTAAGCTAAATATACCTTAACTTTTGTACCTAGAGTTTGTTATTATAACACATTTGTTTTGGAAGGGAAACTTTGTTTGGTGAAAGCTCTACGGACGTTGAAAACTCCCGTTTTGGCACACGTGTAACCGACTTTCGAGTAGAAAAACGGTTTTTCAATAAAAGATCCTACGTGAGCACTTATTCTAAACCCATCACATTGACTTCTGCTGCGCGTGCAAAAATACGTGATTTTCAAACGTCCTTGTAGCCTTGGTATTTTGTTGTCTTTTATTCAGTTTAAACTCTGTAAAATCTACTCGAATGTGAAAAAGTCAGCCATGAAGGATATATAAAAGTTTAACTTTTCCATATTTTTGGTTTAAAAGTATAGAGAAAGGAATGTTAAAAAAAAACAACTATGACAATTCATAAGACATTCATTAAGAAAATTAAAGAACTTTACTTTTTTTTACGTGCTTCCTTCAGCCGAAAAGTTGAAATAAAAAAAATATTTAAAAAGTTTAATTTAAACACATATTAAATATTAGTTACTACTCATTGAAAATCAAGAATTTTCATATTTTTTAGGTAATTTGTAAATGAACTATAACAGGTTTAACATAATGGTTTCCAAGAAGTAATTTAATTGAATGTGTGATATTAAAAAGCGAAATATTCAAATTAGATTTCCGTGGAATCTTTTCCTTTTTAATCTCACTCATTCAATTGTCAACGTAAAAAACTTAATAGCTGAATATAAAAATTAAAAATAACCAATTACATTAAAGTCCTATTTTGCACTGTTTAAAAACGTTGGGAAAATTGGTAGAAGTTGCGTTTCTCAATATAACGCTTTATATTTAAAAAATTAACTTTGTATCAATGTGGTGCGCATATATCAGTTTGTGGATCTTTTATTTCCTCAATAATGCACATACACATTTTAAATATTTCTGTAATAAGGTAATTTAAAATGTTATTACTTCTACTGAAAATGATGTAATTTCCCTAGCAGTGAAAAAAAAACTTTACACTTTCTATATTTCTTTCGCCGGTCAAAGTGCTAAACAGTCACACGACTCTTTTAAACTGTCTTAATTAGAGTTAGTCGAAAGTTTCTAATTTAACTTGTGCGGTCGTATATTTTAAAATAAGTATAACAAAATGTATCAATCAATCAAATCCGCAAACATGTATTTGGAAATGAAGAAAGCAGCATATTTTTAATTAAAATGCAGCGATTATAATTCAAAGAAATTCTATTCCAAAGTGATGTTAGCTCCAAAAATGAAAGACCATTTGAGTTGTACTGTGCAATTAAGTAAATGATCACAGTTTGGTGTTTCCGGTCCATCAAAACATAAAGAAAGCCAAACAGAATCAATAATAAAATACTTAGAATCTAACCCACAGAATCGATTTTGGATTCAATTAAATGGAATCAAGTGGACAATTATCAATATATCAATAAGTATATACGTGAAAAGTTTATATACGAGTAAATTAACCATTTGTGTGTGCGGTTGAGAGATGACTCTCCGGCAGCACTTTGTTTGATGCGCTGATTAGCTGAAAGTAATTCACCAAAAGTATGGAAAATCATCTCGAGTTTCTGGTTATCCCGAACTAAAAAGATATCGACTTCAAAGGGTTAATGTATTGTTTAGGTAATTAAAATTTATATTAGGAGTAAAAAATATAAAGTGATCCGTAGAAAAAAAAAAGCGAATAACTTTCATAAACTTTCATGAACTCGTGTATAGATTGCAATCTTTGTAAGTTAATTGTAAAGGGACAAGAGGTGTTTTGGATGTTTGCGATGAATAAAATGGGCTCTTCAAAAATACTCAAAGGCTAATTAAGTGATGTAATAATATAATTTTAAGGAACTTTGGACTAAACACATTTTGAATATATACTTCTCGTTTGTAAGACTAATAGGAACGATATGTAATTGTAATAAGTTTGTTAAAATAGTATTATTTTGTTCACAGTAAAAAATATTTTATGTGCTTTTTCTTTAAAAAAAATTATCTTTGGCAGCTAAAATCAAACCTTAACAATGTAAATCTCGCTCTGAGCCTGAGAGGCACAATCCAAGAATCGAATTGGAGGTAGGACGAAATTGGAAAAAACAAGGGTATTCTTGTTAAGGATCGTCACTTATTACACATCATGATTTAATACGCTTTTTTTTTTCATTGAACCCTTCAAGAACCAACTCGCATTTGACTAGAGTTTTAAAAGAAACGATCATCTTAACACATACACATTGCATAGCAAAAACATCTTTCTTTCACTAGCATCTTTTCACTCGAAGTAAAACACATTTTTTTCCTTACTTTCCGGCCATAACATTAAATAAAATAAAACTGCATACGCTCACATGTTGTCTACCTACCACACTGTCATGTATATAGCCGGAAAGGACAAAAAAAATGAATTATTTCACTTTGATTAAATAAATATCTATAAATAATTTTAGTATGATTTCTAAGGAAACGACTAAGGCTATAACAAACGTAAAACAAGTACATGACGCTGTTATATAAATATCAGCACGTGGAATTGTATTTACAAACCCTTAAATTTCTATTCCACTTCTATTTAAATTCAGTTCTGGCGCAAAATGGGAAAATTGCTGTTGCTATTAAAAACAAACAAACGCTAAGCCTTTATGTATTTTTAATTTTGTCGAATACGCTGCAAAATTATCTCAGCTCGCGTTTCCCTTTTTCAGAATCGTATGGTAGAATGTAGGGCGTAAATCCTTTATGTGCGATATCTTTTATTAGCAACGCACAGGATGGAGCAGGCCTTTTTCGCATCGGGATTGTTGACAAGGGTAAAAACAATAGAACAATGCTTCCATGCACACATGATAAGAAAAGCGAAACCCAACGTCGGAAGAGCGATTAGAACTTAGAAATAGTTTTATTCGTGTTAAAAAAATGTTAACTGGTATCTTCCAAAACTGAATTTGGGTTAAAAGATATATAACTCAAAACATTTACTTAATCTCACTCTTATATTTCATTTATTAGAATTGATCCAATCCAACCAGCTGAAAGATATGTTGGGATATAGAATTTTAGATACAATACATCCTACTGTTTGACACAATCTGATAAAAATATATTTGTTTATATCCATTGTTAAGTGTAGACGTCAATTGACCGGAACTTTTTTAATTATCTATTACTACGTATATAACTTTGCATCTATAATATAAAAAAAGAACGTTATCCGTGGATTGCAAAACACCTACTTTATGTTCGTATAAAAACTGACAATTTATGTATAAGGACTATTTATGTGCACCTGAGACAATTCCATTTAGTTTTTTTTTAACACAATCACTGTTAGCGTCTAAAAGGATGCAAGTAGACTAATGCCTTTATCGTGTTCTTTTGAAGAGCGTATCACGCGCTAATGCGTGGCCGACAGCGAGCGTGTTAAATGTTTTAAACAAATGTTACAATATTTCAGAAGCATTTAAAAAAATACTTTGGGGATCCATCTGAAATGTATGTGCCTTTGTAGCTCATACGGCAGCGCGTGGGACTTCGGACAGAATGGCGACTTTCGGCGAGATTTTGAAAAAGTCGCCAAGGATGACCGTACAGTGAATTTTTACCCAAAACGTTGCGGGATCAAATCCCGACGGGGAGGGGGCACTCAAATTTTATTTTAATATATACTGTATGCTTTAATGGGTTCCCAGTAATGCGGGGGGGCCAAACAGATAGTATTATATATGTCTGGAGATGGTTATTGACTTCTCGACAGTTAGTTATCCGTATGAAAAAAATATAATGTATTTTATATATTTTTTTCTTTAACAAGGTAGGGCACTTAAAGGGGTACTTTCTATTTCAATATCCCCCTACTGAATTAACTCAAAACAATAAACTTGAGCATTTGATAACTTTTACATATGTTTAGATTTGTTTTTTCGTTGATGAATTGAAAACTTGTTTTCCTAATCATTTCCCGAATCTTGCAAGTAATCGTGCAATTAACGAGAGATCGTGTTAATTAACGAGCTCCCGTTTCATCAACTTTTCAATTGCTTCCATTTGCAGCAATACTTCTTGTTCGCGCCCAAGTTTCTGAGATAAGAAAATGAGTCTAAAAATGTTTTCCCCTTATGCCGCAATACCTCGCACTATTGATAAGAAAGTTTTTAGAATTTTACTCCGCTTGTTTAGAAACATTTTCTAAAACAATGGAATTATTGCTGTTAAATGACAGAGAAAAAGTTTTGAAAGTGTTACTCAGGGTGACATGTACACTATTTGTAAAAAATAAAATATTAATAGACATTATTTTCAATTTAAAAAAGAAAAGATCGTTTACATGGGTTTCTTTCAGCTGCTATTCATACTTTAGAGATTTGAATAATAGAAAATTATTCAATGTAGTGAATACCTAAGTTCTTAATCAATTAACCTTAAAATCGCAAGGGGTAGAGGTTACCAGTGACCCCATTCTGACTTTGTGTTGTTATTGTCATCGGGCAATAACCTTGTAAGTCCAGGGTTAAATAAAAAAAATTCTGCAAAATTCTGCAAAATTAAGTGTTTACTAAATGTTCGTTCTGTTGTTTTTTAGCTTGATTTATGATATATACATGTCCATTAATTGTCATCTGTGCGACGTTATTTAACCAGCCAAACTCGTAAAATGTCTTTATTTCAATGTTTGAGAGGGGCCTTCTGTTGCCCAGTGGATAAAGACTTTCAGCTAGTAATCAGATGATTGCTAGTTCGAACCCGTGCGATGGACTTGACAAAGAAAAGTAAAAAAAGCAGTGCGATTGGAAGGTTGCCAGCTTCGCTAAAAAATACTAGAAAGTCGTCTAGAACATCCAACAGATTATACTGGTGTGTATACGGAACTGGTCCACGATACATCTGATCAAGGTCCAATGTTTGACGCCTATTGAGGTTGCGTTGGGTGCCAGATCAGGTGTTGTCCTTGTCATCTGACCATTGTTCACAAATACAAAACAACGGTCCCAGGACTTTCCTTCGAAATAGACTCCGAACCGTCGCCAATAGCCCACTGTGCAGCTCTAGTGCGACGTTAATTAACCAAACCAAAGTTTGAAACAATAAGCTGTTTGAGTATTGCCAGTTCTTACTACTCGTTTCTTACGGCAGAGTCACTATATCCTGTTAGTAATTTAATACATATTATAAAAAAAACGAACAAAGAAAAAAATTTAAGAAATTTAAAATGCACTTCTAAAAAATCATTTATTTCCTAAGAAATTCCGACCATGAATAAAGTTTGCGAGGTAGTGCTCTTGGGTCTTTCTCCACCTAAAACCGTTATCAATATCCCATTGTGCAGCTCTAATGTGTCGTAAGTTCAACCAGCTATTATCTTTGAAACAAGAACATCTTTGACATTTGCGTTTTTCTACGGAACAGTTATTTCGCTTTCTGTTCTTTTTCCCATGAATTTTTTAAGATCGTAAAGGGGAAAACTTAATCTGTTTAGGATCTTCAAGAGGACAAGTTGAAAAAAATCGATGTTTCCTAACCACAAGATGCTGTTCTAGTTAATTTTAAAGAACAGGTAATAGAAAGAACTGTTTATGTTGTCCTCTGAAAGGGCACAGCGGAGTGCAGAGGGTTAATGACATTTACCTTTGAAAACATCCATTACAACAATTACGTGGGGGACGGGTAATGCAGTAAAGAAATGACGACAAAGCTGATACCGTGACTTTTAATTTATTTAAAATTCCATAAGGCCAAAACAAAGAAAACAATATTCAGTTGAACTTTTAACTTGTATATTGACGATATTCGAACCATAAAAATAGAGAAAACATTAAACGATGACCAGTTTATTGCTGTCGTTTCTCGATAGGTTGTAATGAAATTGTACCATTGGGAATAGAGCGCACTGGGCGTGTGTGTTAGTCGGGACGCAGATGGGCAAACACTTTGTAGCTCGTTCAGAATGAAACATCATTAAATGGGCTTAAGGATCTTTTTTGATACGTACGTAGCGGGCTTGCGTAGATTACTACATGGCGAGAGTGAAATTCAGGTGAGTGTCTTTATTATTGTTTTCTGCTGAGGCAAGCCCCTTACTCTTCTTTCATCACATAACTTTAAAATGGAATCTTGAAATATATATATTATGGAGTAAGTTAGGGAATTTATACTGGATTGATTTTGAATTTTTTTAGGGGCGATAACGGGTACCCGGATTTAAGAGTATTGTCGGTTTTTCACACACCGTAGCATGGCACCGGATGCAATGTTAAGAATACAATACCGGACCGGACTATGTAAAAAATTCTAATTGGATAACATTGCATTCGACCGCTGTCACCGGCGAATAAATTTAGACCAAAATAAATGCTAACAAAAAAAATGATGTTTGTAAAAACAATACAATATCTCAGACCATTAAATACAAATACTTCTAAAGGAACTTCTATAGTAATATTTTCTGAAGCACAGAAGGTTGTTGCAAGGGCGTCGCATTGAGAAAAATGCATTTTAAAGTAAAAAAATGATTGATTTCAAATAAAAATTTCACTTTAATAATAAATCAAGTATCTGTTAAATACTCTGAAAAAAAAAATTGGACACTTACAAAAATTAGTTTGTGAGAAAAAAAAGTACTTAACATGTTTAACATTGCCATTATAAAGGGTACCAACTCTCCTAGAATTAACAAAGATTTACACCGATTGTTTAATAATTTTTCCGAAACAGCTTTAAAATGATTTTTTTCCTTTTGAAGTACACGGCTCCCTTTGCTAAATTTTGGCTACTCTGCGTTTTGTCTATACAAGAAATTAAAAAAAAAAGTGGGGCATTTCCTGCGTATTGCATATTTCCTGCATATTGAGAAACTATTTTCAGATAGTTGATCAACGGATATCCAGAACGCAGACATATTTTGAGCATTATTGATTCAGTCATATCGAAAAACCTTCATTACTTGTCTTATTATGCGTTTTTGTGGATGTTCGAGGTACTTAATTTCCACTGCCAGCATGTGTATCAACATTTGGAGTTCGTTGGTGTATTTCACCCGCCGATTGCGAAATGTATGAAAAGCCGTTTTCTTACATTGTAATTCTTTAATATTTAGTTGTTTTACGTACGAAAAACGTTAAGATTTTTATGCTTCTGTAACCTAAACTAAATGCATTGAAAAAGTATTATCATCCTGATTAAAACTTCGATTTAATACTTTTTGGGTATTTGTGCCGATGGTTTGATTGTTCGATTTCGGTTGTCTTGGAATTGTTAAAAAAAAAAGTTAGAATGATTTTACCTGAAATTGCTGTGGCATTTTGCATTTGTTTTTAAATGTTAATACGATTATTTTAAATATGGATCTATAGAAATTTATATACCATTGCTTAAGCCGCGAAACCCCATAAGTTAAAAATCACAATTTTCCGGGAAACGAACAAAACTTTTCGATGTTTGTATAGTAACTTCAATTAGAACTGTATGTCGAAGAGATAAATTTAGACCTCTTTATGGAGTGTTTCATAATACTTAATGCAATAACAAAACCTTCCTTTGTTATCTAAATAAAACAAAGTAAAAATTGTTTTGTTTACATTTTTGGACTTGCGTGATATTACTACTGAAGCAACGACATGCTAATCATGAATATATGAATCCTTTGTAATTTACCATTTTTCGAATTTCTGTCGTATATAATATTAAAGGAAATTAGAAAAAAACTTAATAATTTGAGACAAACCAAAAAAAGTAATTCAGATACCGTACAGTTGCTATCGCCAATTGTGTATCCTTAGCGCGAGTCATATCAAGTAACCATACAGTTGATAAAGTTGTTGCTCGTACCGAAATGAAATGAAATGTAAGTGGAATGAAAGCGAATTTCGATAGAGGTTAAAATAAAGTTATGTATTATTGCACATCCTAGTTTTTGTATAATGCTCATTTAATAAAAAGTATGCCGTAGATACCTGAACCAATGATCTTAATTTAACGAATCATAAAGAAAATATTTTAGTTGAGAGAAGTATCAATTTTTAGTATCGATTTTTCGTTTTTGAAAAACTATCTGTTTGGGAATACTTGAAGGCATATGCATTAAAAAAAAACTAAAGTTGCCCCATCCGGGACTCAAACCCGCAAACTATTATTCCACAGTCTTGCGCTTTGCGATTGAACTACAAAGATACATTCTAGAATCTTGGAAATATTTTTTTAACATGTTTCATTATGTAATATTTCCAAAATCGTTAAAATCATTTAAAATCTAAATGGAATTTTACAAGTCCGAACCTCCGGTGTACATATTGAGGACGACTAGTACTTATATTGTAAAGTTTCAGCCTTTTATACGCAGGAGGAAGTATGTGTTTTGCGATCCGCAGACAAACACTTTCATTTATTTTTATAGATGACTCAAATGTTGAAAGACATCTGATGTAACTAGCAATGGCATTTCATAAATATTAGGAGAGTCATTTGATTCTTTTCTTTGAATGCTTCTGATATATTTTTATTATTACATTTTTCAAAAACCTTACATGGTATTTTTCGCCACATGGTACGTTGTTCAAATAGATAAGTTTATTTCGTGTCTACGGATCCTTTCTGAGTCAGAATCGCCTCATTTTCTCAGAAACTGACAAAGTACGTACGATAGTAACATATCTATTTGCCAATGTGTGTTGTTATCTATTGCATCTTGCTACTTTAAGTTTAACTGCATTCCGACGTTTATATACAAGTGGTAATCGCTACCGTTTTTTTACTCTCGTGAAGCTGCTCCATGTTAAAATAACATTTTCAAGTATTGAACCTACCACGATACCTTTGAAAACATGCTTAAGAAAATTACGGAACTTTTTGGAAAAATCATGATGTTGACTACTCCAATACCGTCAGATGTAAGTGTAATACAAATAGCTTTTCTTAAATGTTTTGTTTTGCTGCACCCATGCATGAAATAATGTCTTTGATCATTTGAACCCACAGCAAAGATATTTCTGTCCAGTCATATCGTATTTGTTGTTTCCGAAACTGCTAATGACTTGCGGATGTTCTGTATGATTTTGTAAATTTATGTCAATCTTAAGGATACGATCAGCTTAGTAGTGTTTTTTGTATTTGATTGTTAATCGTGCAAACCGAAAAAAAACATAAGACATGTCGTAAAATGTTTCAACAGATCAATTTGCAAAGGTTCAGTTATCATACGTATATATTTGATTATGATAATGGAGAATATTAATCAAACTACATTTTCCATTGTGATATTTTAATGTTAAAATCAAAGAGACTATAAGAACAATATATCAACATGCTTCTTTGTAATATTTGGTTTTAATACTCAAGTGATTTGTAGTGCCATGTACTTTTAGGCCGTCACTCGGAATCGAACCGATCACCTTCTGCATGATACGTCTATACTCTACCAGTCAGGCTAAAGTGATCACTCAAACCTAAGTGGGAGTATAGGATACTTAAAGTGACCCCACAGTATCCTCTCAGTGAGTCGGACTAAGGAACGAATGGTTGACAGTGGTTGAAATTGTGGTGGTTGATTCAATGTGGGTGCCGCAGGTGTTTGTACGAAGGTTCCAGAAGTCACCAATGTAGCGCAGTGCATGTTTTGGCTACCACTCGGAATCGAACCGAGGACATTCTGCCATACGCCTATACTCTACCACTCAGGCTAAAGTGATCACTCAAGCCCAAGTGGGAGTACCCATAGTATTTTAGTAAGTAGTATTTTATATAATAAATTGAATTTATTCGTTTTGCAGGTTCTGTCGTTGGGTGAAATGGAGAAGATAGACTACTCAGAGCTGGAGCTTCCCCTCCCCGATCTTCTCAGCCCCTCCGAAATTCTGACGGAGGATCACATCAAAGAGGTATGTGTACGAGATACGATCTGTACTTCAATATTTGGCCTTTATTTATCTTTTCCTTGGTGTTCTTTTTTTTTCTTTATCCACTGTTTATTGTGCTTTCCTTTTTTACCTTTATGGTTTTCTATTGATGTTTATTAGATGTCGTTTCTTTTTATCTTTACCTTCGTCATGTTGTTTATCTAACTCCCGTCACTTTCCCAACTACCTTATATTTTTGAATACTTCTATTTTTCTTTGTATCCTACTGTTATTTTTGACATAATGTTCTATTTCTCTTTACCCTATTGCTTTTTCACATATTTTTTCTCTACTTCTATTTCCCTTTCATACACCAGTTTCTCTTTGACTAGAGCAGCGTTTCTCAACCAGAGGGACGCGAACCCTTAAGGAAACGTGGTAGTCCGGTTGGGGGTACGCGTAAATAACATTAGTTATGGTTAAAAAACAACTAAAATGAGAAAAAAAGTGCAGTCAGTAAAATAAAAAATAAGTATCAGTATCAACAATTTGAGTCGCTTGATTTATTTTCAAGCTAATCACAGAACATTACTACCTAACATAAACAAACTTTTTTTGCGTAGAGGGATGTGTGAGAAGAGTTAAGAGAAAAGGGTGTACTCGTAAATGAAAACTTTTATCAAAGGGTTCGTGAGAAAAAAAGGTTGAAAAACAATGGACTAGAGCTATGTATTTCTCTTTATCTACAGTTATTTCTTTTTGCCTACAGATATTTCTTTTTACGTACAGTTGTTTTTATTCGTATAGTACTGTCTTTTGTATACTGCTATTTTTTTGCCTATTGCTCTTTGCCACTGTTTACTTCCAACCACCATTTTTTTTTACCTTTTGGCAACTGCTTTGTAACCATGCATCTTTTCTATTCGTATATATTCTTCCGCATACTCATTATTTGCTTTTTATAGAATATTTTATTAATTGTTCTTTATTCAACAACTTTCTGTTTTCTAACATTTCCCTTTTTTTTCTCCCCAGTAACTTGATTTTTTTTGCTGTATCTCGGGTCTTCTTTCTTCCTAATTTTTATCTATCTTTATCTATCTTTATACTATATTTATTTTCAAATATTTGTGTTTTTAAATTTTGAATACATTGGAGGAATATTTGTGTCATTACTCTTTATATTCAGGTTTTTCTTCTGCACCTATCGACTTTTCTTTTATAAAAAATATCTACGAAATATCGTTTATTTTTTAATGACTTACGTATCAAGCTAATGTTACATACAGAAAGTTTTATTGGACACATTCTGGAAGTTTTTATCACGTTGACTATGAGATCTAATAAGTTAGAGGCGGCGCAGCAATTTGTTAAATGGCACGGCAGGGCCTGATTTCCGAATAGGCCCGTGAAGCCCAGGCTTATACTTTATATATTTAAGGGGCCCCCCAAATCACATATTTTATGTAATATTTAATCCCCCTAACATAAAAAAATTCCATTCGAAACTTTAATAAAAAAAAGTTGCCGCTTATGTTAAATTTGTTAAAATATTAAGATAAAATCAAAACAAACAGAATATTAGGAATACTCACTACTTATTAATATATTTTGTTAAATTAATTGTAATATATTTCGTTTTAATATCATTCAGAGGCAAGGATTTTAGTGCATGTAAATGTTCAATTTAATGCTACAAGGTCTATTTGAGAGCAATGGGGCCCCCATTTAAAGGGGGGCTTCCCTTGCGTCAATGTGTTAATCAGACCCTGTGGCACGGTGATTCTAATATCAACGCAAATGATTCATTGAAGTTATATTTTACGAATATTGTTTTTTCGAAAACGTTCCTAGGTCTTGAAACTTTCCATTTTGTACTATTAAGAAGCATATAGTTTCTTAAAAATTCCCATATGATAACAATACTTTCATTGCGTGTATTTTGACTCTGTGACTTTCCTGTGTGACGCACAGCTGTACACCTTGCTGCCTGCCCGCGCGGTGGGCTACCCGTGGACGCGCATCTACTCGACGGCCCACGACGGCTTCCACCTCAAATCCCTCTACAGGAAGATGACAGAGTTCGACAGCCCCGTCATACTCGTCATAGAAGACACGAAGGAAGCGGTGAGTCATCTCACTCTCTGTCTATGGATTGGTTTATTTTGGTTAATTAACGTCGCACTAGAGCTGCACAGTGGGCTATTGGCGACGGTTTGGGGTCAATCTCGAAGGAAAGATCCGGGAACACATACACACACACATTCATACATGCACCTCGTTATTTTAGAACCATGGTAAGATGACGAGGAAACACCTGAACTGGCACCCAACGCCTTCAATAGACGTCGGGACTTTGGACCCCGATTAGATTCATCGTGCACCAGTCCCGTATACACGCCAGTATAATTTGTTGGATATTCTGGACGACTTTCTAGTATTTTTGTAGCGAAGCTGGCAACCCTCCGATCGCAAGATCACTACTTTTTTACTTTTCTATGTCAAGTCCATTTCACGGATTCGAACCACCAATCCTCTGATTAGTAGCTGAACGCCTTACCAACTGAGCAGTTGGGGCTCCTCTGTCTATGGATATCTCTTTATCTATGGATGTGCAATTAAAATGGATTATTTGATCATATCTCTGAAACTAATGACCCAATTTTGGCGACTTTTTATAATTACTGGTAGAAAGTTTTAACGGTATAACTAAATTAATTCTCTATGTATAATTCGAATTGATGTAAATGTCCGATTTTGTTACTGTATACGGGACTGGTGCATGACAAATCTGATAGGGGTCCAAAGTCCCGACGTTTATTGAAAGCGTTGGGTGCCAGCTCAGGTGTTGTCCTCGTCATCAGACCATGGTTCAAAAATACGAGGCATCGTTTCCGGGTCTTTCCTTCGAGATTGGCCACCAACCGTCGCCAATAGCCCACTGTGCAGCTCTAGTGCAACGTCATTTAAACAAACCAAACTAATTTTGTTACCGCTACACTGTTGAATATAAATACTTAAAAATATGAATTTTCTAATTTTTTATTACATTCGATGCTTATTATGGTTCCGAATACATGAGTTTCAATTTTGTAAAAGACATGGACTCAAAAATGAGTGGATGATAGCCTATATAGGCTACATTCATAAATCACTTTTAACAAATATCGACAGTTACAATTAAGACTTACCGGGAATTCAATCCAGATGTTCATCACCGCAGTGCAAAGTCTTATCCGTTGAAACTACCAGGGCGATATTAAGAAGTTATAAATAGAAGAAATTAAAAAAAGATGTGCCAAACGAATGGGAAGTAAGATAATTGAGTTGTAATAACTCAGTTTCTATTTAAGCAATCGACATCCAATAATGTGGAAAACCATCTTCTGAAAAATTACTATTTTAAGTCTGTCAGGTTTCAAAAAGATCGCTTGAACAGAAGCTGAGATTAGTAGTATTAAATCTCCCTGCTACTTTTTGAGAAAGTACGGTTATTTGTATTTGAGTATGCCATACGCCTGCATAAGATGCAATTATACTTAAAGAAAAACGAGTAGGTTTAGATACTCATTTTTAAGTCTTTTTTATATATTGTAATCTCAGAATGTGTTAGATGGATCTTGACACTTTACAAGCTTAAGGAATTGATAGGAAGGTTGCTATATTATGTTGTTTGTGCAAATATGTGACAGCAACACATGAAGGTTTATTTGTACGCAGTTTTTCCAAAACCATTAATGAATCATTTGACGCACTGAGCTTACTCCTGAGTATCGGTGTATGGTAATTATCTGTACAACTTTGATGCGCAATAAAAACTAAAGGAAATAAGATAGTTATGTCATGTTGCTTGTACATGTCACAGCAACACACGAAGTTTTATGTTAAGAATACATAACTTAGCTATCGTCTTATTTCTTTTATGTGTTTTTGCGTAAAGTTGTAAATATACTTCTCATACACTCTGGATATTATGACGATTTTCATGGGGAAATTGAAACTTAAAAAAAAAAACCAAATTAAAACGGTTCTCCCCTTGCAAAGAACGGGTGTATTTGCTGGCTCAAACCAAACCGATATAATGTAACATAAATGATTTCCTGATAAGATTTTTTATAAAAAACATTAAACTTTTTTATTAGATATTTGTTACTAACAACGTCATGGCATTGATGCCTTTATTTACGGCAAAAGGTGTTTATTCAAGATACATTTGAAGGGTACACGGGGAAACCCCGTCATATTATTTTTGATCGAAAATGAGCTGACGGCGCCATCCGTTAGATTTTGAGATGTAAATTCTGAATATACCGTTCTTATCTGTGAAAAAACAATTTTTGTACTTCAAAGAACAGTTAAATATTTGCTTTTCCATGTCTTTCAGATTATTTTTAATACACGGACTCAAATGCCAAACGTGTGAAATTTCGCCAAGGTTGATTACCCATCTCAATGTGTTTACCACTGAACTCTAATAGTAACTTCTGGAAATTTTAAACTTGTTTTCTGTGTGAACGCCGTTGAAGCCAATTGAAAGCAGCCATAGTGTACCCAAATAATTTTTAAAAGTGATTTAAGTTTTTTTTTTAAAACCGTAGCGTTATAGAACTACTATTAAATGTTTATAGATATTTTTCTTTTTATAGAATATTTTTGTTTTACCAAAAATATATTTTTCGCTCTTGCTTTTTATCCATTTTGACTTCCGAAGGAATTTCTATTTGAATTGCAGATTGCATTTAATATTGCGAAATATAGCGGTACCGATTAAAGTGGGATAGAGTTTCAATCCTTCAATTGGGCTTCAAGGCAACAAAATGTCTTGCCCAATCCAGAAGTTACAGTTAAAGATCAGTGCTGTTTACCACTCACAGCAAATTCCGCTTTATTAGAATGATTGATTGACTCGTAATTTTAAACTATGAAGAAAACACCTGAAATGGCACACAATGGTCAATTAGTTACGGTTATAGATCGATCCCGATAATTGTTTTGTGTCTTTCTTTCGAGATAGATTCCGAACCGTCCAACCAACCCGAAATATGTTTAGTTATTTGAAATAACGATGCAAAGAGGTACACAATGGGCTATTGGCGACGATTTGTGATCAATTCGGTTAGTTGATTGAATTAACGTCCCAGTAGAGCTGCGCAGTAGCTATTGGCGACAGTTCGGGGTTTATCCCAAAGGAGAAACCCCCCTTAATTTTGAATATTGGTCAAATGACGAGGACATCCGAGCTCGGACCCCACATAGACGTGGGGTTAACGGATATGAATTTATACCAACATATGTTCAGTTAGTTAATTAAAATAACGTTGAACTAGAGCTACACAATGGACTATTGACAACAGTTCGGGATCTATCCGAAAGGAAAGACTACAACACTCTACTTCGTAATTTTAGTCTTACGGTCAGACGTAAGTGATAACACGCGAATTGGTCGCGAACTGGAACTCCAATGTGGCGCCAAAATTTTACTTGACGACTTTTTACGTTCTTTTAACAGAAGGGTGCCGTATTTATATTCATTGATAACCTATAAATTGTTGTTTTTCGCGAAATCTATTTTTATGCAATGACGGGGTTTTTCTCTTGTACCCCTCTTTTCTTTGTTACCAATCAATCGACAGTTCATAATGCGCAGCGATCGCTTTGAAATTCTTTTTCGCATTTCTAAATGATTTGAACAATTGTATTGATACATGAAGATCACATTTATTAATTGTTTAGCTTGTTTAATACTAGTATTATCAGATCGAGTAGCTTTTACATAGAAAACTACTTAATTCCTAGGTGTTTGGAGCTCTGTTGTCTTATCCGTTGCGATGCAGTGACAGTTTCTACGGGACTGGAGAATCCTTTCTTTTTACATTCCACCCGGCCTTTAAGGTATGTCATTCCTCTTTTTACGATTATCGCATTGAATGTCCACGGGATAATGTCATTAAACTACTAATGAATGGCATTTTTATATAATTAATTACATGAACATTTGCAAATTCCCTCCATTTTTGAGAACTCTATTGTATAGAATACATATACTTCAATTTTGAAAAATGTACATATTAACTGTAAAAATTGTAACTGTCCATACTGAAATAGTTTTCAGCATAAATAGTTAAAATGTTTGCGTATCATGATACCCTTTGCACTCCGCGAACATCTTTAACATTGCGTTCTTTCCACGGAACAGTTATTCCTCTTTCTGTTCTTTTATCCATAATTTTTTATGCTCATAGAGGGGAGAAAATAGTAATATCTTTCGGATCTGCAAGAGAACAATTTGAAGGAAAAAAAATCGATTTTTTTAAATACAATATCCGGCTGTTTTCGTTTATTATAAAGAACAGGGAAACAAAATAACAAGTCTTTATGTTGGCGCCTGAGAGGAGACATCGGATTGCAAAGGGTTAAGAAAAAGAACGATGACGGTCTATAACACGGAATCATTGTGCAGGAAACTAAAAACAATTATTGTACGAGTCCAAATTCTTCTTAATGGAAGAATCCATAAAAAAAAAATTATAACCTTTTTTTAACGATTAATCATCGCCGTCGTTTTGTCGATGGCTGTTTTATTTACTTCAAAAATCTTGGATGCCACTGTTTATTGAATAAGAAAGCCCTGACTAAGATGACTTAACTTTTTGCACTCCAATATCGCCTCTCAAGCGCCAACATAACGACCAGTTCTTTTGTTTCCCTGTTCTTTAAAATAAACGAAAACAGCATGATCTTGTGTTTGGAACATCAATCTTTTTTTCAACTTGTTCTCTTGCAATTACATAACAGATTAGGATTTTTTTCCCTTTATGAGTATAAAAAAAATCTCTGGAAAAGAACGTGAAGAGGAATAACTGTTCCATAGAAAGAACACAAATCGCAAAGTGTTCGCAGAGTGCAAAGGGTTAAGAGATGTTGTTAAAAATTGAAACCTTTGCACTCGACAAATATGTTTGATATTTACGTTCTTTTATAGGAGCAGTTACATTCCGTGCCTGTTCTTTTTAAAGATGTATTATGTAGAGAGTTTTTCTTTCAGAGTGCTAAGAGATAATAAAGGATGGATAAATAAAATATACGTGAAGCTGAATATTAATCTCTGTAAAATAAACATATTTTTATGACATTTGTCAAATGTTTTAACCCTTTGTACACCAATGTCGCCTCTCAGGCGCCAACATAACGACCAGTTCTTTTGTATCCCTGTTCTTTAAAATAAACGAGAACAGCATGATCTTGTGTTTTGAACATCAATCTTTTTTTCAACTTGTTCTCTTGCAAATACAAAACAGATTAGGATTTTTTTCCCTTTATGTATAATTTTTTTTTGTGGAAAATAACGTAAAGAATAATAGGAATAACTGTTCCATAGAAAGAACACAAATTGAACAGTGTTCTTGGAGTGCAAAGAGTTAAAAATACGAGGGTTCTAAGGAATTTCAATCTTAAGAAAGTTTTAGATCACCAATATATGCTTGGTGCTACTAGATAATAAAAATAATTTCTATGAAGGCTTTTGAAATTGAAGAAGAACAAAGATGAAACAAAAACCCTTCGTTATTTTGTTGATTTAAATGCGACACCCGAGCGCTAAGGGTTAATAAAAACATATTGATACCCAAGTGATGTCACACATTTAAAGAACAAGCAGATAAAGAACAAGATAACAAAAATAAACGATTTTTTTTATGTTCAAGAACAATTCAGAAATTTGAAGAACAGGGTACAAAAGAATAGGTCGTTATTTTGGTGACTAAGAGTTGCTACTCTAGCTCAAAGGGTTAAAATACGCGTTGGATATGACGTTTAAGCTATCAAACTTAAAATGACGTAATCTATATACATAGTCTTTGATGTTGCTGAGTTTAAATTTATCTACTTTAGGTTTTCAAGTGGACAGGGAACAATGACTATTTTGTGAAGGGAGACCAAGAAAGCGTCTCTATCGGAGCTTCAGAGTGAGTACCACGTTCATTTATCTGATTTTATATACTTTTCAGATTTAGTAACAGTAGTCAACGCTTCTTTGTGCGCGAAATTCAAGCAATTAATTTCTATTGCCTCAATTCAACATTTATAAGTGAATCGCTTGAATTTCGTTGCCAAACAGCATTGGCTATAGCAGCTGAATTCCAACCAGGAAAATGTCCCCTTTTGAAAATAATCTCCTTAATTAAACTTGAGCATCTTCGATGTCAAATTCTTCAATTTTAGATGTTTAAGTACCACCCACATCTATAAATATCTTTTACACAGGATTCTTATTAAAATATGCATCAACAATAATAAAATTTTAATTATCGAAGTATATTAAGATGGATATTTTAGCTTTATTATTAAGATGTGTTCGTTAAAAATTCCGAGCATGAGAATAATGCTCGGATGACGCATGACCACAATGACTTGTTGATGACACAATCCACTTGTTGATTGTATGAAAAAGAACCAGTTAAAGTGGTACCTAGTTTTTAAGAACTACAATAAAACTATTTTTGGATTTCTAGTTAGTGTTTCCGTGGTTCCCTTTATAAGAATACATCGTAACTTAAAAGATAAAATTTAATCGCTAATTTTTGTAGTAAATAACTATTTGCTACCTTGATGCATGCCAACAGTCCTTGATGCCTATGAAATGTAACTCTTTGTGGACCATTGTGACGGTAGCTAGGTCCCAAGTTAATGTTAACCTACTTGGTTCCACCAATTTTATTAGATTGAGGATTTACCTCTATAGAGATGGAAAAGTAATCTGATCAGTGGCACTGGAACTGTTCAATTGAAATGCGATGCCCAAATACCGCATACTCTGGATCATTGTTAACACATTTGCTGCTACAATAGGAAAATGGTGCCCACAATGACACATTATTTTATTCTTTATTTGCTTTTAAGTGATTCAAATTTATCGTCATGTATGTACATAGCGAAAAAAAAATTCCTATTACTTTCGTACGTGAGTTCTATGTAACTCACGGAGCGTCAAGTTCCATATGGGTGGTGGCAGCCATTTGTGAAATATCCGACTTGCATGCAAAAAGTTACATTTCCCAGGAAAAATCGAAGCCAAAATTTTTGTCTGGGTGGCCATGCAAAATGTGTCTTCATTAGGATTCCGTCGTTTACATGAGGTGTACATAATTGATAGCATAAATACCGTAATATGTTAGATGAGTTGCATTATTTAACTCACGGAACCTCTTGGACAAACGAAACGTGAGTTAAATTCAACTCATGGTAGTAAATGTGGTAAAAATAAAGTGCTAGTTTATGTAGCAGTTAATAACTCTTGACTAAGGCAATACATGTCCACAGACAACCGTGTCTTTAACTGTATTTTTAAAGAATTCGCGCTGACGTTTTATTAATTTGTTTCTGCAGGGGTCACTTTGGTCTGTGGATCGACGGCGACCTCTACCGGGGGTCCAGCCTCCAGTGCCAGACGTACGACAACGACCCGCTGGCGTCCTCCAGCGACTTCATCATCAAGACCCTCGAAGCGTGGGGATTCGCCTAGTTGCCGGCTTTAGTTCTGCTGCTGCTGCGTGCGTGTGTGTGTCTTCTAGTTCTGTTAGTATCACTCGCCCACCCACCCTTCGGACTCCTCGTTAGCAAAAGATCGTCTGCAGGCACCCTCACGGCGCCCCCTCTACAACCTCTCGAGTCTTGAAAGAAGGACTTTTTTTAAGGCCTCGATGACCAATCTTTCGAAGGAGGCGCCCTGAACTGCTGACCAAACCCCCCCTGTTGTAAGCAAAGCGCGGGCATAAACATAACTTGTAGAAAAGTTAGATCGGCGTCGCCAAGACGACGTAATACCTAGGAAATGCTTTTTCGAAAAGAGATGTCCCTTTCGCGGTTGCATGAACAAACTCCGTTCTTTTGAAAGGAAAATATATATATATATAATAATAACGAGGAAGATACGGAGATTATGTATTGGTGTTTAGAAGAAGCCACCACAGGATATTAACAGTTTTAGTCGGTGATCATTGAAATTGAATACAAATATTTATTTTGATTAAAACCAGTGACAGTTAGAAAAAGAATGAAGTCTCAAGAATCGTATTGCGAAAATTGAAATCATGAGTTGTCTCCTTTTCGTTGAAATATAATTACCATACAGAAGTGATTAGAGAAAACTGATTTTCAATAGTTATATTGTGGCTTCTTAAAAATGACAGTAGTATGAAGATGGCGATCTCTTTAAAAGCTGGGGAAATCGATACTGATGTCGAATGAAGATTTTTATTTAATCTTAAGACTTTTTTGTTTGTGTGTGAAATTCAAGTTTTTAGTTTTAAACCAATGTAAAAAAAAAAAATTGTGCGTCGCGTGTTGTGAAGCTGGTAGAGAACAGGTATCGAGCAAGGAAAACCTCCAAAGTACAACCGATGAGCGAAATTATGAAGAGAGAGACCCGACTCTTCTGCAACCTTTCCTACAACGTCTTCCTTGTTGCAAGAAGAAAAAGTCAAGGTTCGCAAGAGGAACAGGAAGGTCGTTTTCGAGGGGTCGCGAGAGTCGCCTCTCGAGGCGTTGTCGACCCCCTTATTTGTCCAGGGGTCGCGGCGGAAAAGAATCGTCTTCCAATCAAGAGTATAGACTCGATGGCGACGCCCCGCAACTCATAAGAAACCACGGGCAACGTCCCACTCGATGCTTCCTTCCCGAGAGGTTTTTTTATGAAAGGAATTCTGTAAATCACGTACTGTCCGAGCACTTACAAAAACCAACGAGAAACACGCTGACAGAATAGGGTTGTATTCTTAGGGCGCAAATTAAATATTAAGATTTGAATTAAGTCCTAATACGTAATCAGATTTATATATTTTTCAAAACGGATAATTATTTTTTTAAAAAGGATATGTATTAATAGTTCTCCACCTTTAAAATAATGGTGGGTCGCTGAGTGAATAATTATCGTTGACCTTCCCTTACCCAAAAGACCAAATAATGATTAAGAAGGATATTTTTGAAAAATTAAATTTTTATGAATTTAACCTAAGCGAACTTAATTAATTTTAAATTGACATCATGGGCCTTTTAAAGGGAGGGGCTCAGGGGGATTTAGCCCCCCCATCCACCCATTGGATTTCAAGTCAAGATTTTTTCCCAATAACATTTTAGACACAATTTTTTTTTGTGTACAATTTATAAAAATTATGTTAATCCTAATTTTCAATAATAACAAAATCGTCAATTTTTTTAAAAGACATTTCTGCAATTAACTAAGTAATTACGCAAATTTTTGATAATTAAAAATTGCTAATTGCAAATTATTAATTGGCATAAATGCTAATTAGTGTTTAATATTTTTTATATAGGTAAATATTCTGTACATGTAACATAGTTGAGCACCCCCACCCCCAATATATTTGAATTGCTACGCCACTGATTGACTTTAGAAGGAATAGTTAATATTGAAACTGGCATTGCCTTCAGATTAAGGATAGGATTGGGTATTTGTTTATGGTTTGTACATTTCTTTGGGGTTTTTGATACAGCTCTTTGGCCTATTATACACTAACATAATTTATAATTTACGCGCGTTAGCTTTTATAGATAGCTCTATGATTTGTGAATATAAATCACGTGGTTTGCATTACCAAATCAGAGAACTATCTGCAAAAGCTAATTCGCGTAAATAATTTAAGTGTAGAATGGGCCTTGACTAACGTTTTGTTATTTATAAAATAAGGTCGTTGGATAACACTCCCTTTATTTTGTCATGCCTTAGCGATGAATTTGTTTCGTTTCAGACCTATATATGCATGCGTAGATTTTATCATAATGTCTCTCGATGAAAATATTTATATATTTTTTGAGGATGTAAGTTTTATATAGAAGCATTAAAATGCGTTTTCTGACATAAAATTGCCACAAAAAAGTGTAATTCATAGCTTAGGGTTGATTATTAAACACAAATTCTTCTAGTTTCAAACTTGAACAAAGAGGAAATATATTTTCCTCTTAAAGTGGGTCTCTAAAAATCTTCGGTTCTGGTCATTTACTTCATTCCAGTTTAACACGGATGGCCTGTTACATGTGCCAGTACTTGAAACCTTTTCCTGTGGGGTCTGCTAAAAGTACAATATTAAAATCGTTATCGGTTTGATCAATACATTTCGTTCCTATTTTGTGTAAGTGTTCGGACAGTGTGCTTGATGTCACCGCTCAACTTTCGTCTCTCCAAACAAAAAAGAGGGTCCAAACGTAGATCTTCGCTTTTCAGTAGATGTCCCACCTACACTTTTTTACTCTTTTTCTAAAAATGAAAAACGTTTTTATTCGAGTCTTTAAAAACTCCTTCCATCTAATCCACGTTGTTTAGATAGTTTCATAAGATATTTCGAACGATTTTTTTTTTAAAATGGTAGTTTTTTAAATGAAGGTTTCTTTAGATTTCATTTTGCTGAAAGGTTATTTTTAAAAAAAATGAAGTATAGGTACTAGAGATCTAAAAGCTTAGGGTGCGGGAACTAGACAAGAGAGGCACCGAATTTAGCTTTTTCACTTTTCCAGTTATGATTTTTATCCTTTTTCTAGAGGTCCGAGATTCGGAAAGTACCTTAAAAAAACACCAAACATTGCATTTTACAATCCTAACTGGCATTTATTACCAAACTTCTTGCATATCAGACTGTTTCTACGATTCCTAAACAAAGTCTCATCTCTTGTCATCAGATTTTTTATTAGTGGAATATAAAAATACGTTCATAAAAACATTTTAAATGCGGCTGCAATCGGTGCAGGGGTCGCAGCACCCCTCACGTTTTCAGTTTTTTAGGGGGGAAAGGAGCATCGAGTGGAATGGAAATCCCCCTTTTGCTGCAAAATATGAAATCATTTTTACTCTCCCTACTTATTTTTATACGTCACACTGGTATCCCATAGCAGGCCACAACTTCCTCCCTCCTCCATTGACCGAAGTAGATGCGCCATTGATGTTTTACAGCTGTAGGCAGGAAGCAGTCCATCCCAGCGCCATCTATCGGGTCATCACCACACCAGATCTTGATTAGGCATTGAACGAAGATTGCCACCAGGATACCTGCTGGTAAGGCAAAGGCACTGACTGGACCAAGGAGTATAGAAGAAGTAGAGTTGACATGAGTGATTGACAGTTGAAGCTATTCTTGAACTTTATGCTACTAATACGTTAGGTTGTGTCACCCTAACTGAGAGCGACATGAAAGCTAAATATAGTATTTTATTCTATTAACAAAAGAAATTATTTTGAAAAAAGGTAAATTTGTTGTTTTGAGTAATAGAAGACTAGAGCTATGCTGACTACAGAGATTCGGTATGATGTAGCATGAAAGCGAGGCTTCAATTTTTTTTTCACGGAGTATAATGCAGTGTCTTCTCTATACCTTCTATCCTCTTTGAACTAAACATCGCATAACCAGTTTTTCGATACCATTCCAATAATCCGGAATTTCAATGCTTTGTATGAATATAACTAAAATCTACAGAAATTGATAAATTTCTGTCCAATAGTTTTATAACTCCAAAATGGCAACATAGCACAGTATAAATGATAAGTTGCCATTTTGGAGTTTTAAACTATTGAACGGAAATTTATCAATTACTAAAGATTTTAGTTATATCCATACAAATCTGATTTTGTATGTTTCAATTACTTTAATTAAATTTTAAACAAATAAAGAACACGTTGATGCTCTTCCAATACCAGTTGGAGTCACTAATTATGTATTCAAATTCCTTCATCTCGAAATGGGTAATGCGAAGTCTATGTAGTTTATAAGTCGGTGGACAAAGGCTACCCACCGCTTTAGCTAGTATCTTTTTTATCAAATTTGTATCGGAAATTATGTATAAGTGTTGAACCCTGAAAATGATTACTCGAAAAAGTCTTATTTTAACTAATGATTTAACAAAAAAAAATTAGTCTTTTATTGAAAGTATTTATTGATATTACGACTTCCCCTAACAATTATTCTGACTATTATAATAGCATGCCTATAATTAGCCAATTAAATGCTTATTCCAACTAAAGTATTGAGAGCGCATGGAAACTTGGCATCAATATAAATTAATTTATATGAATATACTACTCTTAAAAAAGATTAATTCATTTTAATTGGTAAGTTTCAATCCTAGCATTTAAAGGTATAAGTAAATGAGAATAGTAACGAAAATCAAAAGTTTACTGTTGTATTAATGTTATATTACAATGTTTCAGTTCACTTAATTTTTTTTTAATTTTTGATAACTTATAGTAAAAATGACAATATTAGATTTTCAATACACGAGGCATAAATTCCGATACTTACATTATTGCAATGTTCTAGAGCGCAAATTGTAGATCAAATTTTATAATTGAATACGTACTCGTATTATTTAAACGTATTATCAGCTAGTGTGATACGTAGTTTTCTGTGATACATGTGTACAATTCCTATAGACAAGTTGTAGTCTGATACGAACACGAACACCTACCCTAAGAGCTTTACTCGCGTCGATAATTCGCATGCTGATTTCAAGATTTCGTGTATCCTGGTGGCAGATCCTCGTCGTTCAATGTCCCAATCGTTGCTTATCGAGAGAATGCTCTGTGAATTAGAATCAAAACCGTTTGTACAAAATTTTGTGATAAATTACTGTTGAACTTCCTCAAGAATCTCTAAAAAAAGAAGAAAAATTATCTGGATGATGCTATTTTGGTGTAGTTACTCTGATTCGCGTGGATGCGACTGAAGGCGGACCAGCTCTCTTGCAAGTTGTAGATATAGAATTATATTTTGTAGCCAATATGAATGTTGTAGTCTGAAGGACCAAAGGGTTGTCGACCTCGTGTCTGGTGCTCACTCGGAGTTAAAAGTTTATTTTGTAGTTTAAAAATTGTGTATTGTGTCTTTTATTTCGACCAATCCAAACACCAACACTTAATATATCGATGCCTTATTACAGAGATGTGGCAAGTGACAATTCACTTATTTTTCATGAGTAATTTAAAAGCTTGTTGAGTTAGTGTAAGGAATAGAAAATAACTGACAAGCGTTTCTGACAATTAATAATAATTTATGTTCACCCACCTATCCCATTGAAGAGCTGAGAGGATGAACATATTAAGTGAAATTTTTGAGGAAAAAAATATACTTTCTGGGTGAAGGAACATTTTATGGTCTGCTGTACTTCTAGAACGTTCAATGTCTTCAAATAAGGCGGTTTTCAGTGTGAAAAGCATGTGTACACTTTTATTGCGTACTGTTATCTTAGAAACTGTAAAGCGTTTTTTTTTTATAATTCCCTAAATTATCAATTATATTCATACTCAGCTCTTCAATTAAGTATTATACAGATTACAATTTGAGAATTCAAATGAACCTTAAACTCAAATTCACACTAGATGGAGATAGTTTTCCCTTACAACACCAAGTTTACGAAAAGTTGTTATTCAATAAAAAAAATAAAGATAAATTAAATTTGTGATAATACAGGATTTTTGAAGTTCGCTAAAGGTTTTAAGCAAGGCAATTGGAAGCCTGCATTATTAAGGTTTAATCCCAAAAAGTTAAAAATTGTAATTGTTTATGAACAGTTTTTGTGTAGGTTTTAACAAAAAAAAATAAGTTTTTTAGCTGTGATGGTTTTGAAAATTATACTTTAAAGTAATGTGACTTTCTGTGGCTTGAAATAAGTATGTCACAATTGACAGTTTTGAAAAAAAATGGCTTCAAAGTTTAAGGCTCAGCCTTCTTGTAATGTTACGAAAATCACGGAATTCATTGACTTGAAAAGAGACATTGTTTTCTATTTAATTTAGAAATCTAAAATTAATATATTCAAAATAGTTTTTTAAAAATTATAAAATTGTTCTTTGTTTCGAGCCGCAGATTTATCTGCGTTTTTTAAGGGAAAGACCCGGTAATTCGGTCACCGTCTTAAGAAGATTTAACGCATTCTGGAAACTAACATATACAATAAACAAGGATATATTTGAAATCATTATTCCCTGAAATATCAAGTATTTATTTTGGTATTGTTATCGAGTATATTAAAGCTTAGAACCTGAAATAAAAAATGATTCAAGACACTGGAGTCCCTATTTTTGAAGGAAGTGCGCACACTCGAACTTGCCCAAGATCAATTATTTTTTTTGAACAACATTCCACTTGTTGAGGATATTCTTAATAACGGTGCCTTGTTCTGGTAAACGCAATGAAGGACTGATTAAAAATAAATTTCAAGAATTGTTAAAGATCATCTCGCTCTTATCCATACTTTACACACATATAACCTATTATTTTTCATTACATTTTGATTATTCGATCAGAAGACACTCAAAATACCATATTTTTTATTAATACACTATAAATTAAAAAATATCCAAATAAGACTAATTAAATTGGACATGAAGTGGTATTTGAAGTGGCATTTTGATATTTTTATATGTAACTGAATACTTGTGATACCATAACGAATTTTAAAAAGTATTCTTTGCTTGAGACATTTGCATGAATGATGTTCTTTAAATTAACTTTCAGTGCGTGGAGAAGTCACAATTGAAAATATGAAAGAAAAATTAGTAGAAAATAGAATATAATTTTGTAAAACAATATATGAAAATTAGAAAAAAAATTTACTATACTCGGGGACAAGCTAAGTTGAACCTGAAGCGGAAGCTATGATATGTATAAATATTCAATTGCTTTAGGCTCAACTTAGGTTGTTCTCGAGTATAGAGTTACTAGAGTAAGATTCATTTAAAAAACAAGTGGAATTTTACAAATCCGAGCCTTAAGTATACATATATTTTGCATGTAAATTTTGAGACTTATTCGCCTAAGAAAGAGTTTTTGCAATCCGCAAACAAAGTCATTAATTATTATAGATGGACAATGTTAAATATTTTTTTAAATACTAAGAAATAGCATAAAATTTCCAACAAATTATACTGGTGAGTATACGGAACTGGTGCACGATAAACCTGATCGGAGTCCAATGTCCTGAAGCCTATTGTGGTTGCGTCGGTTGCCAGCTCGGGTGTTTTTCTTGTTATCAGACAATGGTTCAAAAATTCGAGACATCGTTCCACGGTATTTCCTAATGCATAGCCCCCGAACCGTCGTCAATAGTCCACTGTTCAGCTCTAGTTCGACGTTAGTTAACCAAACCAATTTTACTTCGAGATAGGCCCGCCCCGAACCGTCGCCAATAGCCCACTGTGCAGCTCTAGTGCGACATTAATTAATCAAACCTATCTAAAAATTTGGGTTTGGTTTGATTAAATAACGTCGCACTAGAGCTGCATAGTGGGCTATTGACGACGGTTCGAGGTCTATCTCCAAGGAAAGACACAGGTCTTTCCTTCGAGATAGACCCCGAACCGCCGCAAATAGTCCACTGTGCAGCTCTAGTGTGACGTTAATTAACCAAAACCAAAAATTAAAACAATGAAAGACCCGGGAACGATGCCTCGTATTTTTGAACCATGGTCAGATGACGAGGACAACACCTGAGCTGGCACCCAACGCCTTCAAAAGACGTCGAGACTTTGCACCCCGATCAGATTTATCGTGCACCAGTCCCGTATACACGCCAGTATAATACGTTGGATGTTCTGGACGAGTTTTCTAGTATTTTGTAGCGAAGCTGACACCCTCCGATCACAATATTATTACTTTTTTTACTTTTCCTTGTCAAGTCCGTCGCACAGGATCGAAACAGGAATCCTCTGATTCTCTGCTGACGCATTTATCCACTGGGCCACGGAGGCCCCCCAATCTAAAACACATGGTTTTGTGTGTGAATGTTTGTGTGTGTTATTGATTATGCATATAAGGATAACACTGATAAAGCAACCTACATCCGGCGAGCAAAGATCTCTTAAATTACCAATCAAGTACCATTATCACTTTTTTTCAAAACAACAGGACAATGGGTACACAATGTCGGAACGGACTACGTGAGAAAGTTCTCATTGGATTACGTTGTCTCTGGCCACCGTTGACGTCACCAGCTCTCCCGGATTGTGAAAAAGCTGCCTTACCGGATGGCCTATGTAACCGGTAACATATTTTATATATATATTTTTTTTGTATAAAACACTTTAAATTTCCTGCGTTTCTTAACGCCTACTGAGGTTGCGTTGGGTGCCAACTCAGGTGTTGTTCTCTTCATCTGCCCATGGTTTAAAAATACTATACGAGGCAGTGTTCCCTGATCTTTTCTTGGGAATATACTTCTGACAACCGTCCCAAATAGCCTAATGTGCAGCTCTAGTGCGACAACAATTAACCACAACTTTTATCGTGACGTAATATGAAGTGCGTATAGTTAATGTGAAGGCGTAAAACACGGAGAAGGAAGTAAAAAAGGTCTAAAATTGCGTCACGTAATAAATGGACTCTCTTCAATAAAATTTTACTACAAAAATATAAATTTATGATTGACGATATTTGTAAAAATTATTCCTTGAATTTCTACACAGATGCATTATATTACTCTATAATCTTATCGGATAGCTTCCCAACAATCAGGATATTTTACGCCATTGTTTAGTGCGACGTTAGGTCAACCAATCTTAAACTCATATTACAATACACGGCAGTACAAAACATACTTCAAAAGCCCGATCGGATTAACATGCACCAGTTCCGTATGCATGTCTGTGGAAATTGAGGATATATTTGGAACACTTTGGTAATTTAAGCGCGAATCTGGCCACTCACCGATCGCTACAGCTTAACTGTTTTCGTCAAGTCCGCTTCGATTCGAACTCTCAATCATCTGATTGCTAGCTGAATACTGTGAATAGCTAGTGCCATCGGGCCCCTTTTTTAGGCTTACAGCAAGTGGTGTTCTCATGTGGTCACCCTTCCTAGTACTGACCGAGTCCGATGATGCTTGGCTTTGGCGATCTGACGCGAACTGGTAGATTCATCATGGTATGGCCGTTGGCCTCACGTCACGATAAAATTTACAATTAAAAGACAGTAAAAAAGCTTTAATTTTGTGTATTTTATCAGACATCCCTATAGAAATATGATTTATGTAAAAAGCGGCATATCAAAGTTTGTGAAACAAATTTCAGAATATTTTCTACTAAGTTTTGCTTCGTCAAGCAACCACTGTGACCCATATATCACGCCATAGCCATGCACAATAATCCTCCTTTTCCAATACGTGCGTTACGAATATAAATTGCCCCATAGAAGTTTTGGATTGTTTTGCCAACGTCCTCCCGGTACTCTTTTATTCACAACACCAATTCTAAATCCTTTCTTTGATTTCTACAAGTTTGATTCCTTCACATAATTAAATTACGAATCAGCACATATTTTTCTTGGTGTATCTTCCTAAGTTTATAAGTTTAATGCATATTTCATATTTAAGAATTTTACGACATCAAGTTTTTTTGTGCGTTTATATTCATCATAAGTGAATAATACGTGTGATGAGTTTTAAAAAAACTTACTTATTCCTGACAGTTTCGCGTTGTTAATGTTTTCTAAACATATTTTATGTTTAAAAATAATTATATCTGCGTTTATCTGAACATTCGGACATTATGTTAACGACTGGCCCTTTGATTTGATAAATACCAGAGCGGTTGAGCTTGAACTTTAAAGACCAGACCCATGTCCTTGCGTTTCTCATCAGTAGACGCTGCTCTTGACTTCCAATAAATTCAGTGTCTTGAAGGAAAGCAACCAATCTAGTGTCTCAAACGACAAGCGCGGCGTCTGCTGATGAAAAGCACAAGGACACGTGCCAGGCCTTAAAGCTGAGGAAAATATCCTCGCGTTTTTCTTCTGTGGCACTTGTGTTTTAGATCTGAGCCGCTGGATTGGTTGGTTTGTCAAATCAATTAAACAACTACCAGTCTTCTGTCTCGGTAGGGAAGCGCGACCGATACGTAGGAAAACGCGAGAACTTGCTCACCAGTATAAGTGCAGCGATTAGGGGGGGGGGGGGATTGAAAAAGCTCGTCGACCTCGAAGTAATAGGGCGTTACTGCCAGGGTTGCTTAAAAACTACATATAATAATTTATACTAATAAAATTACAGGGAGGAGGGGGATCTGTGATTGGTTATTTAAATCTTGGAAACTAATAATCCGATTGTTATAAGACTCTTAAAGTTGCATCTTCCTTTCAAAAGAAAGTTGTAACATCAAATTGTTTGTTCATTATCTTAGAATATGAATTATAATTTTAAAAACGTCGTAACTATTTTTCCAATGGACGTAAAGAATTTATTCGTCCTAATCTCAGCCTATCTTTTTTCTTTTTGTAATGTATGGTCTTAGTTTTGTAATATGTCGTTTTCATAAACCCCGTATTAATAACGCGTTCTTCGTTGACCATTTTAGTCAATTTATTTATTTTCACTCCGTATTTTCTCGGTATGTTTCTTTGAGCACAAATGTGCATTCAGGTGGATAAAATTATAAAGAAAATATATTGCTAATGCAGGTTTTTTTTTTAAAAATTAATATATTTTTTACTTGGAGATATTCGAATTTGTAGAAGAGACAGACAGGAAGTATTTAGCTGATTGATCATCTACAAAAGCAATTAGTCTTACGTCCTGTTGGACGCTTTTTACATTTATTCACACACACAAAACACACACCTTAAATTAGTTTTTTTTTAAAATTAGTTTAAGTTTTAAAACAAGTTTCAAATTTAGAATCAAATACTTCCTTTGTCATTATTGAATGGGAATTTACATATAAAATTACAGACACGAATAAACATAAATAAATTTTCAGCCTATATATTAAAACTGATGTCTAACTTAATTAACATAAAACTGTTATATAACTTAATTAACATAAAATTGATATGTAACTTAAATTTAATAACTTAACTTACTTAAGAACACAAAGAGGGAAAAAAAACATTAACAGAACGATAAGAACATAAAGAGAACAATAAGAACATAAAGAGAACAATAAGAACATAAAGAGAACAATAAGAACATAAAGAGAACAATAAGAACACAATAAAAACATAAAGAGAACAATAAGAACATAAAGAGAACAATAAGAACATAAAACTGATAAATAACTTAATCAAAATAAAACTGATATATAACTAATTAATACTTACCTTCTGACAGTTACAAACGTATTTTTGCGTCCATTTTTCTCTAGTTTTTCCAGCACTACACACACTTTTTAAATTCTTAAAAATACTTTATTTTCTAATATTTGCCAAACTTTTTTTATTGGGGTATAAATTCAAAGCCATCTCTTTAAGAATAAACAAGTTGTTTTTTTAAAAATAAAATTATATAAATTTATTAAAATATCATTTAAACTTTCTAACAGAGAAAACAACTTTACAATTTGGTTAATTTTCTTAACGGTCAGAAGGTGGAACTTAACTTACTTAAGAACATTAAAAAAAAGAGAACAGTAAGAATATAAAGAACATAAAACTGATATATAGATTAACAATTGATTTTCTTCGACTACTTTAGACGCTCTCACGGACAACCACGGTACGCGGACCACGGCTTGTAAACTACAGCGTTCTACAAACTATTACAATAGTTTATTAAACAATATTCTCAGCAATTTGACTTCTAGATTTTTGCAAATGCATTAATATAATTTTTAATGAATAAATTAAAATTATTATTGATAATTAAATGTACAATTATAATTTACTGTAATAAGAATTATGAAATATATTATATTAAATTTTATGGTTAATTTATTGAATCCTAGGGCAGTAATGAGTTTTATTAGTTAAATTTTTTTGGCACTAATAACTTTGACATATTTAGTTAATTTTTTATTAATTGTATTTTTTTTTAAATATATAAACGTGAAATGCAGGTAAGTTTATTTAAAAACGTGTTTAAAATCACTTTCAAATTAAAAAAAAATATAGTATTTAATATCAAAATTTTATATTGAAAAGTAAATGTGTCCTTAAATGCTAGACAGGTCTATGTTTACCATACGTTTTATATGAACCTTGAAAAGTTTAGTTGTAGGCTAGCCAGATACTACAGCAGAAAAATTCTGCACTTTTTCTTCATAAAAAAAATAGCTCATTTACAAATTTTCTGCAAACAATTTGTAGAATTGCATACTTAAAAAAAATGCTATGGTGAAATTTGCAGTTTTTTGTAGTTTGTCTGCAGATTTTGCAGTAAATGTTTCAAATAACAGCAAATTATTTTATAATTGTTTCGAAGAAAAAAGTGCAGAATCTTTTTTGTTTTGATTCTATATCAATTTTTACAAAAGCAATTTTACAAACAGAATATGTGGAGCAAACATTCAAAATGTGTTTTGTCCAAATTTCACAAAATGAGAATATTACGCCTTTAAACTTTTTACAGAACTAACCCTTTTTATTTGTTCAAACACACACACACATTTGTGTCATTGAAATAAACTTCCAAGTTGATTGAAAGTTGTTGAGTTCAAACTGAAAAATCTGTACACGAGTTATTTTGGAAAAGCCATTTTCTGTTTCCTACAAATCACCTCAATGTGAATTAACACGCGTTGAATGTTTACTTCTCATTTACAAAAAAAAAAAAAAAAAAAAAAAAATAACAGAAATCATCAAAAAAACAACAAGGAAAATGAATTTTTATTTGAACTTCCTCTAGATTACATTCTTCACACACAAATAAAAGACACGTTCTAAAAATAAAATCTACATCAAAGTAACAAGAATAAACACTATAGAACGGTAATGTAGATTATAGCACTCGGGACCGGCCGAAGCAAAATCGTTTGGCACACATCACACACATTCGACGTTTTCTCATTGGCTGCAGACTTTTGTCTTTCATGGCAGGCCGGCCGATCCCGATAACAATCGTCAACGAGAATTTGTTCTGAACGGAAGTGAAAAGGAAGGTGCTTGGAGTTTATCTACTCTTTCCGATCTCTGACAGCAAGCATTCCAAGGCGGAATGTTCGGCTGAAGAATAAAAATATGAAGAGGTAGACCCATTGTACGAAACATTATTTTCTGTTAAATATTTGCATTCTTTATATGTTCTTTAAATGGGAAATTTAAGACATGCAAAGAAAATGCAAGGAATTTGAAAAACAAATCAATCGCGTAGTTAGGTACATAGAAAAAGATATTTTAGATTATATTGAATGCATTTGAATCAATCCTATTGTCGTTCCGGAAATATTTCTGTATATATTTTATTTTTTAATATATAATGTGTTTTTGTAAGTTATTGTAAATCAATATAACTGTTTGATGAGATATAATAATAAAAAATGCATATGTATGCAATGAAAGTCTAATTTGTATCTAAAACGTCAAAAGAATGAGGAGTGCTCATTCAAAATAAGACATGTCAAACATTATAAAAAATGAGATAAACATTGAGGCAATAGCCCAATTGCGGCCGAAGGGAGCCAGGTTTACCATATTTTCAAAGAAGAAAACAATTATTTATCGCCCAGACAAAAGGTTGCCATGGGCCGCAATTTTAACTTTCCGAGCATTGAATTTTGTAAAACAGGATGTCGTCTATTTGTTTTTGCAATTTTTTTTAATATTACCAAAAGTATCAATTTTATTTTAAAACTTGAAGAACCAAGGTTCGATTAAATGCATACATTTTCCGAACGTTTTTTCTGTTTATGCTATTTGCGATCTGGTTTGGTTGTTTCTGCATGAGCGCTCCTGATATCGTAGGGTCAGTGGTACAATTAGATAACTCCATTGGAAGGTTACGGTATCACATATAAGTACCTAGTTAAAGAACTCGCCTTATGATATATCTACGGGCGAGTACTTCAACTAAGAACTTGTATGCAATACCTTAATCATCTTCCTATGGAGTTATCAAGTTTTAGCCCTGGCCCAACGATATTGACTACCCAAGTATGCAAAGGGATATTTCACAATTTTAGTGCAGAAATACATTTAATGTATGAGAGTCTAAAAAATCCCTTTTTTCTATAATTCGCATTTAACGTCCAAAACTATAAAAATGTTAACTATTTTTTTAAAAGATCTGTAGTCTTTTGCTTGATAGCTATTTGTTTTTGAATAAAATAAACATTAACGTTAATAATAAATAGATTTTAGAAGTAATTTGTTTTTAAGTAAAAAAAATACATTTAATTAACTATTTGCATTCGTGGAATATGTTCGCTATTTACGTTTTTTTAATTGAATAATTATATCCTGTTTTTTTTAAATATGTATTTTTTAGTGTGTTCTTTTCATGTTTATGGTGGATAATTATATAAAAAAAATATGCTTGAAGTTGAATATTAACCCTTTGCACTCCAAGAATACTTTACGATTTGTGTTCTTTCTATGGAACAGTTATTCCTCTTTACGTTCTTTTCCATAGATTTATTTTTATACTCATAAATGGAAAAAAATCCTAATCTGTTTTGTATTTGCAAGAGAACAACTTGAAAATAAGATTGATGTTCTAAACCCAAGATCATGCTGTTCTGATTTATTTTAAAGAACAGGGAATCAAAAGAACGGGTCGTTATGTTGGCGCCTGAGAGGCGACATCGGAGTGCAAAGGGTTAATCTCAGTATACCAAGCATGTACATGAAGAGTTCAGAGTTAAAGTGGATCAAGTCCAAAAATATTTTTAAAAAATTCTTGTTAATAGTGTATATTTTCAGAGTCATAGTGAACCAAGATCCTGCTATTGCTATTTTCTAACAGATGGCTAACTAAATCACTTTAGGATCGAAATAGTCTTAATAAACTTTTACTTTGATTATCTCAAAATGGACAAAACTCATGGACTTCATCCACTTTAGCTTTGAACGCCTTTTATAGTGGTTTAAGACGTTTAACAATTGTTGACATAAAACAGGGATTGGGGAGAATTTCAATCTGAAAAAAGTTTTAGATCACCCACATACTTGGTACTTATAGATGACAAACATAATTTATATTATAAGTTACTCAGAGAAGAACATTTTAAACTCAAGAATACACTGTTGTCATTCATTTTGAAGAATAGAGGGAAAAAACACGTTTGGCGATTTAAAGGCGACACTCGAGTACAAAGTGTTAAATATGTGTGTCGTGTTGAGCTCAGAGATGCCTGAAATCAGAGATAGGAGAGAGATCTCATCAAGGAAATGAAGTGAGACGGTGCAAGGGGGGAGATATAAATGAGGAATGTCGGGGGGAGAGAAGAAGGTGTTCTTCGCCATTTTTCCACCTACCCCTCAATGCCAAAGACGGATGAGCGGACGACGTTATTGCTGAGTCTGAGGGTTTGGCCCGGTGTCCGCAGTGCGCAGTTCCCTCAAATTCTTCATGTCACAAGTCTGCTACAAATTGGTGTATAACTAACGTACATTGATAACCAGCGGTTATTTCGAGGAATTGTCATTAGGGGGCAAAATGCCTTGATGTTGATTTCATATGGTGGAAAAATTTATTCCTTGACTATTCATTTCACAAAATACGTATATTTTCAATCTGTTATTTCGCAAAATTTCTTTTTTTGTATGGATCATTTAATAAAATAGTTAATTTTTTATTAGGTAATCCATAAAATAAAAATGGTTCAATTAGTGATGATCCTGAATACCACTAGTGTTGACGACATGAACATCAGTCAACTTTCAATAAGCTCTGACAAAGTATCTGCCCTTTTAACTGCTTCGATAGGTCACAATATTGTTTCTAGGGAATATGTCCTAAATGACAACGGAAAATGTCTATAAAGATGTACATACAGAAAACGGGAAATGTCCCCGTAGATAGCGAAAAATGTCCCTATCGATAACGAAAATGTATCTATATATAACGAATTTTTTTATAAATAACGGGAAATGATAATAGGTAATGAAAAATATCTATAGATAATCCCAATTACTGTAGATAATGGAAAATATGCCTATAAATATCCTAAAAATTCCCTATAGATAATTGAAAATGTACATATAGAAATCGGCAAATGTACCTATAGATAACGTAAAATGTCCAAAGCAAAAACTATAAAATCGGAGTTTTTGGAAAGACTGAAAAATACACTAACGTCTTTTTTACCAGAACTAATTCTGTTTTATAAGCCGATTACTTTTTAACAATACACATAATCCGTAGCAGACTTCGTGGAATGACATTCCGGCCATGCTGTGCAACCTTCCTTCAAAAAAGAATCTTCAGATGACGAAGAACACCCGTCTCCCTATAAAAGATGGTTACCAACAATTTATTTCTATTTACAAGGGAACTGAGCGTTATTACGGAATAGAGAAAAATACCGCGGGAAAAGTAGCGTCCCTTTTCTAACTTGTTTTGATCGGGAGAGGTGGTTTATTTTATTCCTTAGCTTCACTTATTGCTTTTGCATGGTGGTTTCCTGTACAACTTCATCCAGAGGCCTTGGTAGTGAGCCTAATGTCTCGTCCATATGGACTTTTTTATGGAATTCTTTAGAGGAAAGTTAATATTGGTTTCTATGAGCGTTGTGATTGTGACTAAATATACTGTTAGTTTTTTGCAAAACTGTGGAATCACACAATTGAAATACGATTGAATAGAAACGAGCTAAGGAAATTGAAAACTCAAAATATATCGACCTACAGCGAGCATGATATATTTTTAATCAATAAAACTTGTAGAGAATAGTTTGGATATACATAATGAGCACTGGCTGTATACTTTCATATTTTAGATCGAGAACGAATGCAACAAACAATAGCAGACAGGGAGGTTGCCAATTTAAACTTAATGTAGGTAGGTATCTGCATATAAAGATAGGAGAATCATCTTACTAATACATAAACTCTTAAGGGATAGCATTTATAGCTTAGCAAATAGTAAGAGAACATTAACAAGTTTTAAATTTTGAAACCGATTAAACTTTTTTAAAGCAACTCATTTGTAAGCCTTTGCGAAAAATAACTGGATCGTGGCAAATGAGATAAGTTAAAAAGACATTGTTTGGATAAGTGAGGTACAAATGCGTAATAGCAAACTACTTAAAGAATGATTATGTTCAATCAATTAAGAATTGTAATAAGTATTAAAAAATTATTTTTTGCGCTATTCTCTGTATTTGTTGCGTACTTTTGGTCCCTTTCTGATTAACATGTTTCAGTTTACAGGCATTCCGAAAATTCAAAATTAAATCTTAGTCGTAGACTCTTCAAATTTAATGATAGAACGTACAAGACAATGTCCTGACAGAAGGACCTTCCGGAAGCAGTTTTGTACATGACATCCCACCAATTACTGAGTCCTGCCTTCAGGACGTCCGTTTTGTATTTATTTAAACTTAGAACCTTGAATCAAAAAGCTAACCCAAAGTGGGTTTTACAAGCCCAGTTTACTTTTGTTAAATAACAAACTTTGGAATTTTAAAATTTCGTAAATAATGTTATAGTCCAAGGATAGTGAAGACTATATATAGAAGGTGGGTTCGTTTATCGCTTTTTGAAAGTGGGCAAGGAAAGCAACTATTTGACGTCATTTTTGCTCGCCTAACTATGGGTTTTTGATCATTCTCATTGGCTGTGTGTTTCAAGCATTGCTACGTAGGTTCGATCCCCGGTTGGGTAACAACTGGTGATTTAATTTTGAATTAGCAAAATAATGTAAATATCTGTAAATAGTTGTGTTCAGGTAGCTTCACTACTCATCTCTCCTTGTTTTGTTATGTCCCCGTATTTTAATTGATTGAAATTGTAACTCATTTAATATGTCCAATACAAATGCATTGACCTGATGGTTCCTAACTTCATTTTACTCTTTCAAAATTCATGAACATGCTCTCGTGGCAGCTAATATTTTTTTTTAATACGCTTAATTTATTAAGCAACTCTTTTGCAATTTTTACATACTAAATTCAATCCTTAAAGTATAATTTAAACTCTTAAAATTCAGCAAATTCTAAATTAAAATAGCGAATATCATTTTTAAATAGTTCAGAAAAAAACGAATAGATGGCAACACATCACGAACCATTGGTTCAAATTGGCTGAAATTAACATCGAGATATTTTAATAACTAAACTACTCTGAAAATCGATTCAAATTGCTTTTTTGAAGAAAATTTTAACTGTTTTCTTTTATATAAAGTCATGATTAGTTACAAACAAAAAATTTTGTTAAATTAAGTTTGCTCTGTAGACCCTAAAACGACTGTAAAAACGAGAACATTAGATACGCCCACAGAGGGCGAAGGTAGGCGTCACTATGACGTCAAATAGTTGCTTTCCCCGCCTTCCGTCATACAGCGCGAGTACGAGCACACCTTATATATATATATATATATATATATATATTCTTCACTATCCTTGGTTATAGTCAGAATTTTTAAACAGTTTTTTTACGTCAACTCAGAATTTTCTAGCGATGTACAGCATGTCCTGCCAGAAGGAAGGAAATACCTCTATATTATCGTAAAGGTGAGTCCTTCTGGAAGGACGTTGTAAGTTCTATCATTAAAAACCCAAAGCCTCTGGATCGGAATGTAAGACAGCCATTTCTCTAAAAAAAGTGATTGAAAATGTTAACTTGGACGTCTTCCTACTCTATTCTATCCGAAGGAAAGAAGAGAGAAAGAGAGATTTGTTTCAGAAGAATCGCACGCACACACGTTATTTATAAAAGAGCACCTGTTGCGCTCACCTCTTTTAACAACCGAATGACGCAGCACCTCCTCAGTGTCTGTCCACTTTGCGCTAACCGTGCGTTTTGGTCCACAACAGTTAGGAGAATTTACATATTTACAAGTAGATAGGCCCAAAGAGCTCAGTTCAATCGTCTACTTTCGACAAGGTTCTTCTTTTCATTTCATTTCACAAATTATACACGTTCGAAATCTGAGTCACACCACACAGTTTGTAACCTCTATCGTTTTCAGGAAGTAAACTTCTCTACTCGTGCGAAAGTGAAACAATGAAAATGGTTGTAAATGAAAGTACTATTTCACAATGCAATTAAGGGATTTTTTCATTTATGAACTATTCCTCTACACTGATTAACTAGCAACATTGAAATGTAGTGGTTGTGAACATATAGTCACTTGATATATTAATTTTCCTACGAAGAAAAAATATGACTTCTTTTAAATGTTTAGCATTTTACTTATATGTCATGATATTAAATTATCTATGGAAACTGTTTGAATAAAATAATCACTTTTTCTTTATGAATCCCAGGTAAGTTTTGATTTGGATAAGTAGAGTTCATGATATTTTTTTTCCAAAAGACAGGAAACTTGCTTGATTAGAAAATAATGCCTTTATCGTCATCTCTAAATACATGCTGTTCTAAGGAATATTATTTATACATTTTTACTAAATTTTAAAAATAAAAATTGCGTTTCTTTCTTCAACAATTGTTAACAAGTGACATTAAAAATAAAGATTATCTTATTTTATCGGCAAAAAGACAAGGTAACAACTTTAGAAGCATTAGCCAATAGTCATATCAGGTTTTGAAATTGAAGACAATTTTTAAATTTTTCTATGCTAAATGTTTTACAAAATAAGGTTTCGGAAATTATTTTTACACATTAATTCCACAGATTTTTTTTCCAAATATAAGCAACTCTTTGAAATATTTTCACATTTAGCTGTGGCCTAAAATCGTTATTACTTTTTGATAGCAGCTCTGCGGCGAATTATCAACTAAACAAATTTTTCACACTTGAAGCACTTGGATTTATGGTCAATTTATAACTATTCTACTTTCATAAAATAAACTTCACACATAAATGCGAAACCCTAGGCTGGTAAAGATTTCATTCGTTTTCGTTTTCTTTATCGAACTTCTCAAAACAACTCAAATGGTCTCTGCAACAAACTTTTATGAAAATATTGATACCTCTTCATACCTGATATTTGGATCTTTCTTCTTTCCAGTGCATTGACATTTGTTTTACTGTCCAGCTTTGGTAAAATTAAGATATTACTAAATTTTTGACAATCTTGTACATTCAACGGTACTCTTTTCATTCAAGGAAACTTTTAGATCTTTGGGCCATTGGCTCTGATAAAATCAAGTTGCTTCAATAATTCCTTGACGCCCAACCATTTTGAGCCAATACTTCCATGGAAGAACGTCAAGTGGTCATTGTAGAAACTCACGCAATTTATGAAAATACCGATTATTTTTTTCTTGGCAATTGGAACCTTTCGCTATCACGGAGATTTTAAGACCCACCCAGACAGAGCATCCAGTAGAGGGCATTAGAGGTTGAACCTTTTTTGCATAGAATGTCATGGAAAGACCAGAAACTGGTCTCGTAATTTTCGCAAGTTCAAGATCTTTCTGAAAGCCTTTGAGAGCCTGTCTGAATAGGAATTAAATGATTGCCTCTGTTGGATTGTAATTGAAGGACTTGTCATTTTTGAATTCGAGTTGAATGAACTTATATTTCCCTTTTTTATCAGTTGCAGATGATACATTTCTTGAAGTTTAAAGTTCTTTCTCTAATGACTGTGTCAGAGGAAAGGAGGATGAAGAACACTCGGTGGTCAGATCAAAAGAGATCTTGGAATGGAGGAGGTCAACACCGTGGCTTCAGAGCGGGGCGGGTGGCTTTTCGGAATGCGAGTTGAGATGTTGGTGGCTGCTTTTTCTTCTGGTTCGAGGCGAGTCTCGCTGCCCGCATCAGGCACGACCTGAGCACGGTGTCGAGAGGGTGATGTCACAAGATGGGGGGCAGGAAGGTCCCTGAGTCCTCCAGGGGGTCCTTATGACCGTAGAGCCGAGGAACGGGGTCGTCTGAGCTATCGCACTTTTTCAGCAACACTAGAAAAAAAATTACTCAGTTAAAAAATATTTAACTACATCTTCATGAACTCAAATCCATCCCTAAATCCTTTCTATTAGCATTTAAAGTTCCTTTAGTAAAACTAAAATACTGTCTGACACTTCACACGGATCAGTAGAATTTTGTATGATTTGCCAAATCGTATTCAGAAGAACATATATTTTGAAATAGGCTTTTTACGATATTGATAGTGGTTATCTGCATTTTGCTTAGATTGAAGACAGTAGATACCTAATGTAGAAGAACATCCCGAGAGTTTTCAAGTTGATTTCTTGAATTGATGCCACATAAAAGAAAATACAAAAAATATATGTGGGTATGAAACACTTTTTTTGTATCAAATAAATCGAATAGGTTTAGAAGAAACCAAGTATATTTGAAGTAAAAGATTGTGCCATAGAATCTAAATAGAATCGAATTCTTTCTGGAACATAATGCAGGGCATTTAATGTGGGACATTAGAAAGTTATGACATATTATGTACGCGGTTTTTTAACCCAAAATCAAATCAAATAGTTTGTTATTAATAGTTTGTTCATTGTGGTAAATAAAATTTTACTTGTTTTATCTTTCAAATTGATTTTACTCTTTTGCAACTCTTTCCAGAAAACTTTTTGAACACTGGGTAAATGGTTTGGCTCTCTGGCCACTTCAGTCGTTATTTCAATTGAATGTTTATCAAAAAAAGAATTTTTAATTATTGAAAATACATTTTGATGTATAGATTTATTAGTGAATATCATTGCTGACATTAATTTAAACATTGTGAAGTAAAAGTGGGCATTGTATAATTTATTTTTCATGCAAATCTATTAACTACTATAATTTATATACATGTGGGTATCTTTCTACGTACGTTGCTAAATTTGGCAATAGTATACGGAAAAAACTACTCTGCTCTATATCTATTTCTACCATGCTTGTAAGTGCTTCTCAGTCTATTTCTAAAATTAAAGAAGAAAAGTGCCAGTTGCGGTCTGTTCTTGATGAATTACATTAGGCTACTTTTTGTCTTCGTTCACTATACAAATGTGATATAACTGAATTAAAGTCGAGAAATGGGGATATTTTAGTTTACAATTTTTTGTTTATTCTCCGCTTATAGTAATCTGATTTGAAATCTATATATCCAGTAGATTAAATAAAAGTTTTTATAGATGCATTTTAGAATTTTATTGCTAATTTACGTTTACGTATCAGAGAAAAATGTAAACAAAAGACTCACATTTTATTGTCGCACACGAACACTAAACGTGAATCACCCAGTTTTTTTTTTTTTAAGTCAACAGGCTATTATAGACAAACAGAAATGGAGTGGCAGTTGATGATTTCAGATGACGATGAAATGAGAGTCCGTGTGTATTCTGTATTATCTTTACTAATAACCTGCCGCCTAACTGCTACATTAGATATCACATGACCCTGGTGCCTATGGCTTAACCTTTCATGAAACGGTATGCGGCCTTTGGGCCGACACAGAGTTGCACCCCATATTAAAGATAAAGATTAAAAATAAAGAGTTGAGGATTTATAGCAAAACACAAAATAATCCTAATGGAAGGCTTAAAAACAATGAAACTGTGACAAAAGTTTATTCATATTAGTATATTCAAATAACATTCATATTTTTTACGAAAACCAAAATTTTACTATTTACTAAAATTTTACTTAATTAAACTAAAATTTTATTATTCACTGGTTGTTTCATTATTTACTTTATATCTCTCACTTTCTATTTGTAGAACAGTCATTTTATTTCTGTGAATATGTGCATAAAAGAATCTAGCTCTACTATATTATATATACATTAATAGAACTTAAGGTCATATAGTTATTAGTAGTTTTTTTTCAAAAACAGACATTTTAAAACTTTTTTACACCAAACATTGTTTCAGTCAATGTTTGCAATATATAATTGCGCATGAAATTATGCTACCATTAACGTTAATGTATTGTTTACTAATTTCAACAATTTCATAAATCAATTTTATTTTAATTGATTGAAATTTTCATGTAGTTTTACACAGTCTAAAACTTGTTCTTAAACTTTTCGTCGCCGTATAATTAAGATTGGCCACCATATCATAACAGCAAAGCATTTTAGTACACAGAGTCATCTTAAAAGTTAACCTGATTTTAATAGTGCATTTCTTGAACAATAATCAAGTGTTAAATGTCATCAAAAGCATATGAACTTCTGGAAATTTTGTTATTAGTGAATGTTTTCTAAGTTTGAATGTTGCTTCATGATCTTGATTTTGCTATGAACATGTGCAGTCAATTTTGTGCGTTTCGTGCTAGTCTATTTTTATTGCTTGACAAATAATGCAGTGGTAGTGATGTCAACCACGGCCTATTTTAACGTGCATTTCTTGCTTAATTGGACAGTGATAAATTGAATGTAGAAATTCAAAATTGAACATTAATAAATTTAAAATGGGTAGTCGTGAAATTCAATGTATCGGAGGTGTGTATGCATTATTCATTTTTTTTTTAATCACAGCATTTTTAATATGTCCTTTTTGTCAAATAGACATACAGATAGAAAGTAATCGGAAATTTGTAAACTTTTCTTAGTATAAGCCCTGATTTCAATACCAGATATGTTCCACCACATAGAGATTTGAGTATCACTACTCTAAAAACATTTTAAGGGCCATTCTAAGGTTGTTAAAAAAAATCATACTTTTTTTTCGCACGTTGGTTAAGGACATAAAAAGAGATGTCCGTGTTAAATGGCAATAAGGGTCTTTTCGACACTAAACGAATCTGAATCAATCCGAATCCAGGTTAATGAATTTGACTCACGAAGATTTAGTTTGTGCTCCACGACTCAATTATGCCCAAACTCAGCTCCCACCTTCTCACCAGTCGAATCGGATTCAATCCAGCTGGATTCAAGTTTGTACATGATTAGGCAGGTCAGAATTTTCTTCCTTCCTTCAGTCAGTCCTGAATCAACAACCAGACACAATGGACATAGAACTTTAGGGGAAAAAAGTGGATGAGTTTGTTAGGATTGATGTGTTTGACTCAACTGGTGTGAAGGCATGGAGATCACGAATCAGATTCATCTTCAATCGACTTAATTCTGATTTTTTTAGTGAGAAAAGGCCCGAAGACCTTGTTCCATAGAGTGGGCTAATTTCGATGTGGCTTGATAAAGTGGAGAAAAAATGGATGAGTTTGTTAGGATTTTCGACGAGTGTTTTCAAGTGTCGAAGCGGCTTCCACCTCATTTTTCACATGAATCGTGAAAGCGTTCTATTGTACGATGCACAAATAAATTGACTAATCATTCAGCGATTGCGATTCCATGAAGTTTCAGAATGCTCACAGCACAAACACTACTGCAACGACTAACAACAAAATTTCCTTAGTTCATAATAGTTTGCTTCAAGACATCAATTTAATTTAGTCGATAGCTATCGGTCACCATTGAAATCAGGTCCACCTTTTTGGATAACCGAATAATAACAACGCTGCTCCCCACGCAGCACTCTCCACGTACGGAATGATGTGGCTCCCACTCCTGCTCCGACCGACCGACAACCCATCACCTGACCGCGGCTGGCACTCTTGGGGGAGAGGTGGGGGAGAAGGGAGCGGACTCACACGACTCCTCCGAAGACGTCCTGCTGAGCGAGGTGTAGATGTAGTCCTTCTTCGAGGAGTCCCTCAGTCGCATGTTGTTCTTGCAAGCCTTGTAGACGCGGGGCATCGTGGAACTTGTACTCACTGTAAACAAAATTAAATGTATCATGGATAGGACATTGTTCCCGCTACGGGTCAACTGTTGTTTCTTAGATATATCGCGAGATGTCGCCACACCAAAATTTGAGCTTCAACTCACTAGATGGCGTTATTGGCCATACAATAAAGAAACGAATATTTGAAAATAATGTAAACAGAGCCATTTTGCATTCTAACACGAACTCTGGTGGAAAGAGGTCATTAGGGTTCTTTCTTTGCAACTTTTGCGTTAATAATTCTTATATTTCTTGCAAATTGAAATTTTCATTTAGCATTTTAAACCAACATAGATGCAGTCCGCTATAATCGCGCATCGATATACACTTATCCAATACATAAGTATGTACATCTTTGTCAGGAACACAGTAATATTTGTTGAATAAAAGATTACATTTGAAGACTTTAGTGCCAAAAGTAAGTAAGTACATTTGTTGCATTTGTTTATATAAGCGATGATAAAAACTTGCTTCATCTTGACTTAAAAAAATACTTTTGTCAAAACCAAGGCCGAACAAAAACCAATGCTCACAATTTCTTCCACCATTTCATTTTCTAGCATTTTGGTTTTGCCAACACTTTTTTGTAGCCAAGATGAGGCAAGTGAAAACATCGCCAAGCGGATGTACCTGCGCACTTTTGGCACTAAACTCCTCGTTTGAAGAGAAACACCTTTCTAAAATGACGGCTCTTAACATTCATCGTGTGAGCATGCACATACTTGGAATACTACTAAACTGATAACTCTATTAAGTAGATCAAGTTTAAAATTTGTAATAACCATTGAACCGTTGTGGATTCGGGATTTTGTTATGTTCACCATCATCAGATCGGCGGGCACTTGCGCTCTCGCTGCCAACTTACAACTTCGACATATGAAGGGTACAGGAAATTAAGACGCAATGTCAAGTTTTTGTCAAAAATGAGATTATCATGCCATGTAGTTGTAACTGAAAGCAACTATTAAACTGTAATTTCATTTTGGCCATAAAGATGTAATGTCAAGTGAAAATGACGGTAAAAGCTCTGCTATACTGAAGAAAAAAGGCGCGTTGTTACAAATAAATACCCGTTTTCTGAGAAAATTGTTTTAGTTGACATTGCGACTTCATTCCCTGTACCCTTCATATAAACATGACGTGGGAGTGATGAGTTTTTGTGAGGAAGGGCTTGATAAGCTGTTCACTGTCACTTCCAAAAGGAACAAAGTAATATACGCGTTAATCCGGGATACGAATCTAGGATATAAAACCAGCTTATTTTACTTGACAATTTAGCAATTCAATCTAAGTCTAGAAGTAATATTTATATTTGATGAAAATAGGACACAAGTATTGAAATGATTTTAAAATTAAAATTCACCCAGGAATAACAGATTAGAAAATATTTTTTTTTCTGATTATATAAAAGTATTTACAGCACACAAATAATTTTGAGTTTATAAATTACCGAAAAACCCATAAGTGTAACAACTTAAAACGATTTTAAAATGCTATTTTATAGCTTTTTGGATTACTAAATAAAATAGCTATTGGGAAGCACAACATTCTATGAAATGACACTCTCATTTTTTTAGCAGGCTACTTTCGTCAGTTTTGACAACCATTTTGTCATTGAATCACTCGATTTTTGAGGAAACAAGAATCTTCAAATATTTATCGAAAAAAATTTACTCCGATTCTTTCTGGCAATATCAGCTCATTTCGGTTATTATATGTATTTTGCCACAATTCAAAAGAGCTGATGATAGCTCGAACGACTTCGGAACAATCTTTTAGCATGCTTCTGTTTCGTCAAAAATCAGCATGTATTTTAACAGTGAATGCACAAATTCCTGGGCTCTAAATAAGAGTGGATATTTTTAGTTTATGAACACCAAGCATGAATCTCAATTTTACTTTTTTTCGGAGGAGTCGCCTTCTTCACTTCTTTTGGAGGTGCGTGATTGCTGTTGTTGTTGTTATTGTTCTTATTGAGACTGTTCCTCGAGGAGGAGGCGGACATGCGGGGCTCCTTCTTATCCCGGGCCCCGTTCTCCTTGGGCCCCGTGGAGGTGGTGGATGCCCTCCTGTGCGCGGGGCCCCTGTTGCCGGACAGCCAGCGATGGCGATGGCTCTCTTCTGGTTTCATCCTCTTCTCTGGATCCCAACTGCAAACAAGACGTCTTTTAGTAAAACTTAGTTAAAAATTTATTTATGGGATTGATTTTATATGGTTCGTATCGCATGGTCATGGTTAAGAAATTGTAACCATTGCAGGGAGTGTAGTTTTGGGTTTAGTGATAAATAAAAGGGACGTGGTTGTGTAACAAATTAATCCAGTGTATACTTGCGAGATGTTTGCTGCTTAAGAAGTGGATTTATTAACTGGTTATTTGCTGCAGAAATCCTACGAGCGTTTCGCTAATAACGATATTTTGCGAAAGTGAAAAAGGGTCGCCATCGAAGACGCAAGCGTAATTTAACTGTTTGAAAAGTTTTTGCAAGTTTAATAGAAGTGCTGTTTAAACGAGTCGTTTTGGCAGCAACAACAACTATCTATATAACAATGAAATATGTCATCCGTATTCTTGCCCAAGTTCTTCAAGAAAATGGTAATAATTACAAATGATGCATACGCACATCTTTCATTGCATTTAAAAAATTTGTTTTGTATGAGGGATCTCATGTTTTAGTTAAATGTGATTTATAATTTATTTTTTAAATAAAATACACAAAATTTAAAAATTTGAAATATATTTTAAATGTAAAAACTGTTGCTTTTTAATATGGTTGCTTTTATTCAATCTTCACTTTTAAATAACAGTGATTGAAATATCGGACTAAATTTAACTTTGAAGTTTCATACATCAAAAACTGCAAAGTACATAAAATTAAACTCCATTCAAATATATTTTCCCCTTTATAATCAATTATTTTTTTATATTATTAAAATAAATGAAAACTGTACTTTAAAGTAAATGAAAAATACATTAAAACAAATAAAAAAAGAGAAATATTTTAAGACAATAATTAGTATTCTGTAGTAAAGATCCCTTCTACACCCCTTAGACGCAACGAATCTTAACACATGAGATGTCAAAAGAAAGATAATTCCATGGACCAATAACGAATCAAAATTTCATCTCACAAATATCAACGTTTTTTTTAATGCTTAAAATAAGTCATTTAAACGTGTGTTTTTTAACAAACCGTTAATAATGCTGCCATCTATGATTGAGCAAAAGAGTTAAACTTTTATTATCTTTTGGCTATAAGAAATACGCTAATATATTTCGGCCTTACAGGAATTAGGTGTGTGTTTGGAGGGGAGAGGGGGGTTTTCATGCGATAATTATCGCACGGGAATGCTAATTAAGTATAATTTGACAAATAAGTGGCTGATCTTACTCAAGGCATCTAGAGAGGAAGTTGACAAAGTCTTCGTCATTGCATCCAAGAACAACGCCAAGTGTCTTTGAACAAGGCTTGCGTTTTTTACCTTTGCTGTTCGTCAAGTTGCGGGGAACACCTTTGGAATCTAAAGAAAACACAAAGAGAATTGGGGTATATATCCTATTATCAGTATTTTGGTATATCCTGTTATCATTGGATTATATATTATTATTATTGGGGAATATCTTATTTATTGGGGTATATCCTACTGCGCTATTACATTTAACCTATAATGGTATGGCAAATAGGTTTTAAATTCAATTCAATTCTGTTGTTCTTAATGTTGTACTGTTCATATTAAATATGAATGGTAAAGAAAGGATTTGCATATGGTGGGTTGGCTGACAAGTGGTGCAAATCCAAATCAGAGTTCCGATTTTAGAGTGTTTAAACTTTGCAACTCGCCTTGGCTATAATTTTAAGTGAAGTGACATCAACTCATAATTGGGCAACCTATTGAGCTAGGACTGACACCACTTAGCCAAATAATAGATTTATCTGTCTAGTAATGGAAAATGGTGTTAGTTCATTTTCGGATTTTTTTTACTTGCGCCACTTGGCGACCAATCTGCCCATATTGGTTTGTTTTAAGTAAATAACAGGTTTAGGGGTTTTAGTGCATTACAGAAGAAGTAAACTGATTTCATTTCATATTGAATATTTCTTAAATTTCTTTAATAATCAGCGAGGGCTTTTGCTCAGCTGTATACCAAACTGTTAGTATTTTCCTATAACGCGCTGAAGGAAACGGTGGCCTCTTGTAAAAGGACACATTAGTAAGAGGATACTTATGTTTTAATCTTAAAAGGCATAATTTTTACTTTTTAAGTTTACGATGTTACAATACAAAAATGTACAAAAAAAAAGGAACTATGTCACATAATCTTTTGTATTTAAGGTTATATTTTCATAATTAAGAATTTTATTGTAGTAATTGAAATAATTTTTTAAACACGAAGAAGTGTGAATGTTCTTTAAATGAAGATAAATAGAATAGCTAACTATGTTATGGGAATGATAATTAATAAAATTACAAAAATCGCATAATACATGTTGTTTTAGTCAATCACCTATTAGAGAAATAAGGGTTCTTCCGATAGCGTTCCAATAAATAATTGTTCTTTGAAAATATGGAAACTTGAAACCTATTTCGGACACAATCGGTATATTCTCGAGAAATATTGGGCTGTAATAGTTTATTTAGGTTACATCGCAGAAACTATTTTCATAAATTTTTACATATCCAGAACGGAATAAAGTGTTCTATTGCAATTGATATGAAAGATTAACTATGTGTGCGATATCATGTTTGCGACTCCTCGTACGTTCGTGGTACTAGTCGTGAAAGAATTAAGTATAAAAATGTCTTAATAAATTCGGTTTTGAATGCGAGTTATCATTAAGTTTTTAATTAGATAAAAATTATCAGAAAATGACTGTACATTACAAACTCAACTATTGTTATAATTATTTCCTAAGATAAAAAGTTAAAACATTTTTGAGGTACAAAGTACTTTTTAAGCACTTATTTTTACAGTTTAAAACAGTTTCAATAAATATATGTATGGCATGAAAATCAATTCAAATTTTTCCGCAAATTTTGACTATCCAGTATGACACTGTTATTTATTAGAACAAAAGAAAAGTTATGATGTAAAATATTCTCATCCTTTGAATAGCCGATAATACTTTTGTACTTTGGGGATCCTTTTGGTCTAGTTGTTAAGTATCCGACTTTTATACAAAACGATACTAGTTCACCCTCAGAGCATATTGAAAGCGCACATTATTTCAAAATTAATGTTTTTTTAAATGATCATGTTATAATACTTGGGGGCATGCTATCCTGGTCTTAAGCGTTTATACTGTGATATATGATTCTTCCGCCGAAAAATATAGTTCACAATACATCAAAATACGTCCAATACAATGGGCGATAAACAAAACTTTCAATTGAATATTCGTAATACAATTGTGAAATTAAACTACTTTTGATTTTAAATTTTGAATATTATGGTAATTAACTATCGAATAATGTATGTCAGATTTAACAAATAAAAAGCTGCAGATCGTCGGCATCCATTAACCTTTTGAATTTGCCGGAGAAATAGTTCAATCTCTAAGGGAGGGAGGGAGGAAAGATAAGAAAGTATATTATGAATGACGTGTTTTGAATAGTTTGCGGCAAAGGCAGCGATAAAGGAGTCAAATACGAGTATGACGGGTTTTACACATACTCACCCATTTTTCGATTGTTTTTTAAGGCAGCGGATGAATTATGTTTAACCAATCATAGTCATAGATTTGTGCAGTTGAGCCTTTTTACAAATCATAACCTTCGCTTTAGAATCTATACTAGGGGAAAACCTAAGTTGAGCCTAAAGCAATTGAATATTTATACATGTCATAGCTTCCACTTCAGGTTCAACTTAGGTTGTCTCCGAGTATAGTTAGATTGTTCTCGAGTATAAACCGTTTAAGTGTGTAAACAGTGTATATATAATAAAATACTGTACAGACTAGAGTCGGGGGGGAGAACAGGTGGGTTGAGAGACTGACCGAAGAATAGCCTCTTCCTGGAGGCAGAGTCTAGGACGGAAGCAGGAGGGGGCCCGAATATCTCCATGATACAGGCCAGCTGGTCGGCCTCGTTCTCGCCGGGGAAGAGGGGGTAGCCCGTGTACAGCTCCGCCAGGATGCAGCCCAGGCTCCACATGTCGATCGGGGGACCGTACGGGAGACCCAGGATGACCTGCCATAACAAGGAATAACATTATAAATGACTTAGTACACAAATGTGTAAAGTGTAATTTCGTGAATTTGAGGTTGAGTTCATTTAATCCTTGAATTGTAATCTATATAGTCCCATTTGTTGTAGGTGATAAACAATTATTGTAATTGGTAAAAAAAACTGCCAGGGTTTTTTTTCGATACATATACCAACATTTCTTCCAACATATTTGTACACTAAGGCATTATCATGAAAATTTTACGTTTTCCTTCTTCTCACCAAAGTTCATAAAGTATAGGCGTGAACCACGCTTTGAACATTCAACAACTGTACTTGTTTAGCCGTAAGTGCGAATCAGTGTTTGCCACCAAAATGTTTCCTTTCCAAGGAGCGACTCAAAGTAAGATCCATAGAAAAGAATAAATGTGCTAAGTTTTCATGAGAAATATGCGTTTCTCTCACCTTCTGTATTCCTAAAAGTTTTACGTTCTTTGTTTAACACGTTGATTGTCAACGTGCCATTAGTTTACGTGGTATTGGTTATTGCGCGGAGGCCGGACACGCACCCGGTGCGTGATAAGTTCATTAAGATGAAACCTTGTAGGTCGGTTTTGACTCTCAATCAGTTAATTTCGTGGCGGCAGTGAACGTGTTAATATAAATAGAATATTTTGTTATTTTAAAACATTATTTCTTTATAATTTAATTAATTTAAACCGTTTGAATGACCAATAACAAACTTCAACTTCAGTGTAACCGGACTACACTCTGCATGATTACACTAAATTTTTTGAAATCAGATTTTTCCAAAAAATCTTTCACGGAGAGCATCAAATAAACATAATTGTTTCTGTGAACTTAGGCAAAATTAGGATGTAATGACCAATATGGTTTTAAGGAGACTTGGTTTTATTCAATATGGAAGAATTCAACTTACGTAATTTCAAAAATGTTCAAAGACAAATAGGAAAACTCCCCCAACTCACTTCTGGAGATCTGTAAAACCTGGACTGGATGTAAGTGTACACCCTCTGGTGGCTGAAGCAAGAACTTCCGAAGTCTATCACCTTGATGGAGCTACTGCCGCGGCTCTTGAGAAGAATGTTCTCCTGAAAGGAGGGCCATATTTAGGGATTTTGATTGTTTAAAGTGCACTTCACACATTAAAAACTATTTAATTAGATTTGTATTCGTAAGATTTAAAAGTTACCAACTTTCAATTTCTTCACAAAATAGGAAAATCCACGATAAAATTCGACTTCCAGAAAGTAAATTACTCTTACATATAACCCGGATTTTATTATTAAAAATATAGTTCAACGCACCAAGTTTTTAAATTGCTATTTTTTTTTAAGAAAAGGAAATAAGGAGCAATCCGCTTCTTACCGGTTTGAGGTCGCAGTGAATGATGTTCTCCCTGTGCAGCAGTCTCAGACACTGCACCAGCGAGAAGGCGAACCTGCGGATGAGGCCGAGGCTGAAGCCCTGGTACTGGTTCTTCTTGATGAGCTCGTACAGGTTGCAGCTGCAACGCACACATTGGGGGGAATCAGACAAGTGAAGACAAGTGTTATATGTTTAAGCATGTATTGCATGGATTTTAGTCGTAATTGAAACTTGTATCCGAAAACTAATGGATGCACTGTTAAAAATGCATGCTCATAGTTGACGAAACTTTTGTCACTCTTGAAGAAACGCACCTGCTATATGATGTTCTATTATACATTTTGTCAAAAATGATTTCAAATAAATATAGAAAGCGCAATTGAAACCACAGACATCTCCGTCTACAGTTAAACGCTCTATCCTATCGGTCAAGAAGACTCGTTTAAATTCTGACCACATATGAGCCGATATCACCCAAAAGAAATTGAGTTGAGTAAATTACTTTCGTTAAAAATTTGAAGATTCGTGTTTCGTCAAAGGTCACGTGGTTCAATGACGAAACGATTGTCAACTATGACGAAAATAGCCTTGATGATCGCAGAATGCTAAAAAAATGAATATTATTTCTGAGAGTGTTCACTCACAGAAATAACACTATGATTTTCTTATCATTCTGCGATCGTCAAGGCTACTTTCGTCAATTTTGAGAATCGATTCGTCACTGAATTCCTTGACTTTTGAAGAAACAAGAATATTAAAATTTTTAACGAAAATAATTTACTCAGAGTCCTGTTCGGTGGCATCGGCTCATTCGGTTCTAATTTTGGTTCTTAAATGTATATTGCCACAATTAAAAATAACTTTTTTGGCTGGTTAATAGCGGGAGAGACTTCAAACCAAAAGATTCCTGATACGAATAGGGCATATAATTTTTATTTGAAATCTTCTTCATTTTTGACGAAATAAATTTCATGGGAAAAAAAAACAAAAGGAATTTCCTCAGTTTAATGAAATTTTTAATCGGAGTGTTTAGCAGGCGTCTGTTTCGTCAAAATAGCGAAAGTTTCTTCAGAAGTAAGCATGCATTTTTAAGAGTGAACACGGACACGGGAGATCCATCTCACCCCATGAGCTCGAAGGTGATGCAGAGGTGGTTCCTGAAGTAGAAGTGGTCCAGCATGTGGATGACGTTGAAGAAACCTTCCCGGTCCTTCTTCGTCACTTGCTCCAGGATCTTCACCTCGACCAGGGCCTGCTGGTGGAACCTGCGGGGAAACGAGTTTTGAATCAACTTAAATCTCCTTTAAAAAAAAACTGTTTGTCATATGTTTATGTTACGCTCTACAAACACGACGAGTGTTCAAATTAAGAATCATAAATAGAGTTCGATATAAATGTTTATTTTTCTAATTTCCTTTATATGAGCCCTCTAGTTTCAAAACCAGATATACATTTTCGTCCTCTAATCCTATCCATTCTTCATTATCTTATTTTTTAAGTAGAACTGAATTGATTTCTAGCATTTATAAGCAAATATATATTTTATTAGTTCTCATACATCTCATTTAAAGTTAATAAATCGCACGCGATCTTTTAAATATAACTTGTAACTTTCAACTGGCTGGAAAGTTATTATTAAAAATGCGCTAATTTTTGTTGTGTTTTTTTATCAGTAACTTGTAAAATGCTCCTTAATTTGTTCAATACTTGTCTAAGTTATTTTAGGTTTTGATTTGTTTTTCATCGAAAGCTCAGAAGCTTTAGCTTATGAAGTAACAACATATAATACCACCACGCTTATCTGTAAATATAATTATAGTATGGTATATAAACCTATGCACCAGAAATTATAATTCAGGTTATTTTTGAGTTAAAAATTTTTAGACTTAGGAATATTAGAGGAACTTTCGGAGGAGCGTTTTTTATCCCGGACTTCTGCGACTTTGATAGGGAATAAAGTAGGGAGAATTGTCTCATGACAACCCTCATAAGAACGATGGCTTTTTTTTCTTCTTCTGGCAAGTAAATAAGTGGCCCATTTCAAACGCCACGTCTGAACAAAGTTTAATGTTCCTGCGAAATGCAACTACGTCTCATTTACCTTTTCTTGTTCCTGATGATTTTGAGCGCGATTTGGGTGTCTGTCCTGTGGTCCAGCGCACGGATAACCTGCCCAAAAGAACCTTTTCCGATCACTTCCAGGATCTCGTATCTGTAGGCGATGTGGTCATGAAGTACCTGCAGCAGTATGAAACAGAAACATCAATTGTTTTGTTAATCCTAAGCAGACTTAACGTGGAAGATTATAAGCAACTATGCATTGTAAAAAAAAAAGTACTTAAAAATGTGTACCTGAACCTATTTGTTTATCTTTGTTAAAATTGAAACGTAAATGATCAACGACGTACTCAAATTTAAGCAAATGTACTTTCACAAAAATGAGGAAAGTGATTATAATATTGCTAATAACAGCTTCTGTTCATGCCATCTTAACAATTTAACCTGATAAAATTAAAATAGTTGTTTAGAAGATGGTTTTCCATATTATTTGATGTCGTTTGCTTAAATGGAAACGGAGTTATTACAACTCAATTATCTTAATTTACACACAGTTTAAACAAGTATTCTGTTTATGACTTATTCGCGTCGTCCTGGTACTACAATGGATAAGGAACTGGATTGTGGTGCCTTGGGATCTGGGTTCGATTCCCAGTAAGTCTTGGTTGTAATTGTTGGTATTTATTGAAAGTGATTTATGAAGGCAGCTTGTGTAGGCTAGCACCTACTCTTTTTATTCATTGTGCTTATTTTTGAGTACATGTCTTTTTCAAAATTGAGACTTATGCATTCGGAGCCGTGCTAAGCATCGAATGTAATAAAAAATGAGTACATTTGATTAATTTTTGAGTACTTATTTGTAACATTGTAAGCAGACTTAACATGGGAGATTATAAGCAACTATAAGGAGCAGATTGAATAGGTACTTTCCCATTGAATAACATGGCATCTCACACTCTTCCGTTTGAATGCAATAATTTAATTTAAAGTACAGGCTGTCCGTAAAATAAGTTCCCCTAGTTAGAGGCATCTGCAGCTAAAACTAATGAATGCAATTAAACCGTTTGAATGCAATAATTTAATTTAAAGTACAGGCTGTCCGTAAAATAAGTTCCCCTAGTTAGAGGCATCTGCAGCTAAAACTAATGAATGCAATTAAACCGTTTGAATGCAATAATTTAATTTAAAGTACAGGCTGTCCGTAAAATAAGTTCCCCTAGTTAGAGGCATCTGCAGCTAAAACTAATGAATGCAATTAAACCGTTTGAATGCAATAATTTAATTTAAAGTACAGGCTGTCCGTAAAATAAGTTCCCCTAGTTAGAGGCATCTGCAGCTAAAACTAATGAATGCAATTAAACCGTTTGAATGCAATAATTTAATTTAAAGTACAGGCTGTCCGTAAAATAAGTTCCCCTAGTTAGAGGCATCTGCAGCTAAAACTAATGAATGCAATTAAACCGTTTGAATGCAATAATTTAATTTAAAGTACAGGCTGTCCGTAAAATAAGTTCCCCTAGTTAGAGGCATCTGCAGCTAAAACTAATGAATGCAATTAAACCGTTTGAATGCAATAATTTAATTTAAAGTACAGGCTGTCCGTAAAATAAGTTCCCCTAGTTAGAGGCATCTGCAGCTAAAACTAATGAATGCAATTAAACCGTTTGAATGCAATAATTTAATTTAAAGTACAGGCTGTCCGTAAAATAAGTTCCCCTAGTTAGAGGCATCTGCAGCTAAAACTAATGAATGCAATTAAACCGTTTGAATGCAATAATTTAATTTAAAGTACAGGCTGTCCGTAAAATAAGTTCCCCTAGTTAGAGGCATCTGCAGCTAAAACTAATGAATGCAATTAAACCGTTTGAATGCAATAATTTAATTTAAAGTACAGGCTGTCCGTAAAATAAGTTCCCCTAGTTAGAGGCATCTGCAGCTAAAACTAATGAATGCAATTAAACCGTTTGAATGCAATAATTTAATTTAAAGTACAGGCTGTCCGTAAAATAAGTTCCCCTAGTTAGAGGCATCTGCAGCTAAAACTAATGAATGCAATTAAACCGTTTGAATGCAATAATTTAATTTAAAGTACAGGCTGTCCGTAAAATAAGTTCCCCTAGTTAGAGGCATCTGCAGCTAAAACTAATGAATGCAATTAAACCGTTTGAATGCAATAATTTAATTTAAAGTACAGGCTGTCCGTAAAATAAGTTCCCCTAGTTAGAGGCATCTGCAGCTAAAACTAATGAATGCAATTAAACCGTTTGAATGCAATAATTTAATTTAAAGTACAGGCTGTCCGTAAAATAAGTTCCCCTAGTTAGAGGCATCTGCAGCTAAAACTAATGAATGCAATTAAACCGTTTGAATGCAATAATTTAATTTAAAGTACAGGCTGTCCGTAAAATAAGTTCCCCTAGTTAGAGGCATCTGCAGCTAAAACTAATGAATGCAATTAAACCGTTTGAATGCAATAATTTAATTTAAAGTACAGGCTGTCCGTAAAATAAGTTCCCCTAGTTAGAGGCATCTGAAGCTAAAACTAATGAATGCAATTAAACCGTTTGAATGCAATAATTTAATTTAAAGTACAGGCTGTCCGTAAAATAAGTTCCCCTAGTTAGAGGCATCTGCAGCTAAAACTAATGAATGCAATTAAACCGTTTGAATGCAATAATTTAATTTAAAGTACAGGCTGTCCGTAAAATAAGTTCCCCTAGTTAGAGGCATCTGCAGCTAAAACTAATGAATGCAATTAAACCGTTTGAATGCAATAATTTAATTTAAAGTACAGGCTGTCCGTAAAATAAGTTCCCCTAGTTAGAGGCATCTGCAGCTAAAACTAATGAATGCAATTAAACCGTTTGAATGCAATAATTTAATTTAAAGTACAGGCTGTCCGTAAAATAAGTTCCCCTAGTTAGAGGCATCTGCAGCTAAAACTAATGAATGCAATTAAACCGTTTGAATGCAATAATTTAATTTAAAGTACAGGCTGTCCGTAAAATAAGTTCCCCTAGTTAGAGGCATCTGAAGCTAAAACTAATGAATGCAATTAAACCGTTTGAATGCAATAATTTAATTTAAAGTACAGGCTGTCCGTAAAATAAGTTCCCCTAGTTAGAGGCATCTGCAGCTAAAACTAATGAATGCAATTAAACCGTTTGAATGCAATAATTTAATTTAAAGTACAGGCTGTCCGTAAAATAAGTTCCCCTAGTTAGAGGCATCTGCAGCTAAAACTAATGAATGCAATTAAACCGTTTGAATGCAATAATTTAATTTAAAGTACAGGCTGTCCGTAAAATAAGTTCCCCTAGTTAGAGGCATCTGCAGCTAAAACTAATGAATGCAATTAAACCGTTTGAATGCAATAATTTAATTTAAAGTACAGGCTGTCCGTAAAATAAGTTCCCCTAGTTAGAGGCATCTGCAGCTAAAACTAATGAATGCAATTAAACCGTTTGAATGCAATAATTTAATTTAAAGTACAGGCTGTCCGTAAAATAAGTTCCCCTAGTTAGAGGCATCTGCAGCTAAAACTAATGAATGCAATTAAACCGTTTGAATGCAATAATTTAATTTAAAGTACAGGCTGTCCGTAAAATAAGTTCCCCGAGTTAGAGGCATCTGCAGCTAAAACTAATGAATGCAATTAAACCGTTTGAATGCAATAATTTAATTTAAAGTACAGGCTGTCCGTAAAATAAGTTCCCCTAGTTAGAGGCATCTGCAGCTAAAACTAATGAATGCAATTAAACCGTTTGAATGCAATAATTTAATTTAAAGTACAGGCTGTCCGTAAAATAAGTTCCCCTAGTTAGAGGCATCTGCAGCTAAAACTAATGAATGCAATTAAACCGTTTGAATGCAATAATTTAATTTAAAGTACAGGCTGTCCGTAAAATAAGTTCCCCTAGTTAGAGGCATCTGCAGCTAAAACTAATGAATGCAATTAAACTAATTTAATTATAATAATTTAATTTTACATCAAATAAATTTTTTTTAATTAAAATTGTTGGAAGAAATTAGGTACAAATTAAACATATGTACAAAATAAGTTAACTTCAAAACAGATGACTTATTATCGACTAATGAAAATGTAAATAAAAAAGTAATGTTATTTTATAAAATATATTTTATTAGGGGTGAAATGTAATAATTAGAAAAAACCTTTTTGCTTTCAAAACTCCATTTATTATAACTTAAAAAATAACTTTATTTGGAGAATTACTATGGCTAATATTGCTTAAGAAAGTTCTTTCTTCGACCAAGTGTAAATTAATGACTTGATTAATTTTACATCAAATTACTTTTTTTAATTCAAATTGTTGGAAGAAATTAGGTACAAATTAAACATATGTACTAAATAAGTTAACATCAAAACAGATGACTGATTCTCGACTAATGAAAATGTAAATAAAAAAGTAACGTTATTTTATAAAATAGATTTTATTAGGGGTGAAATGTAATAATTAGAAAACACCATTTTGCTTTCAAAACTCCATTTATTATAACTTAAAAAACAATTTTTTTTTCGAGAATTGCTATGGCTAATATTGCTTAAGAAAGTTCTTTCTTCGACCAAGTGTAAATTAATGACTTGATTAAATTAGTTCTATCACAAATTTAATAATTCAATTACAACTTCCATTTACTATAAGTGAGTAAAATAAATCAAATTAAGGTTCTGGTCCATTTACTTTAATGGAATAGTTAAGAAAAGGAAGATTGCATTATTATAAATAAGCTTTATTACATTTATTTATTTCTTTATAATTTTATAAGCAAAGAGTGCTTTATGAAAGTTCAAAAATATTTTTCTGTTTTCTATTGATATAAAATGACATATGTAAATATTTTGGGTTAACGATTTTTTTGGTTAACGAAATTATAACGTTGTACGCTTCACATATTTTTCCTTGTATAATATTAAATAAATTCCACCTTTTTTTTCGCATGTATTCAATTACAATTCAACAAAACAAATAATACATCATAGAAAATCCATCACACATCTAACAAAAGAATGTTTTTAGGCATTCATTGCAAACTGCTGTGGAAAACAAGTACAAGTCTAATTTCGCCATCTCCCATCTATGACCACACCACTCATCTTATGAACTTTCTTGAAAGATTTCTACGCATTTTGAAACGTATATTCAATGGCTAAGAACTGATTTTTCATACTTTTTTTCATCTGCTGGATTATAGTAAATATAATCCAGCAGATAGTAAATAATAACTACACTCTTGTTTAATATAGTAAATAATAACTACACTATTAAAAAAAAGGTGATTAAAAATCAGTACATGAATGTACTCATTTTCTTTGAGTACAATGCATCGTAAATGAGCGATGACGTACTCAAATTTAAATAATCGTACTCTCGCAAAAATGAGCAGTGTGATTTAATATTAAACAAGTCTTCTGTTTATAATTTCGTCACGTCGCCCTGTTAGCTTAACGGATAAGGCTCTGGACAGCGGTGCCTGCATATCTGGGATTCATTTCCGGTAAGTCTTGGTTGTAATTGTCGATATTTATTGAAAGTGATTTATGAAGAAAGTCTATGTAGGCTAGCATCTACTCTTTTTATTCATTTTTACCCATTGTACTCATTTTAAAGTACATGTATTTTTTAAAATTGAAACTTATGTATTCGAAGCCATGATAATAAGCATCGAATGTATTCAAAAATGAGTACATTTTGCTTATTTTTGAATAAATATTTTTAACAGTGTAGTTGTTCTGGGAACAGTAGACCTCGAAAAAAAATGCTGACGTTTACATGAAACTGAAACACTAAAACGCCCACCATATTGAAACGGAAGTAAGTAATATAATCGCTACTATTTTGAAAAGAAATCAAACAATAAAATGACCACCATAAAAAAATAGAATATTAAAAAAAACCACAAAAAACATAGCTCGTTTTAATGACTTTAAGAAACATTCATGTCAAATTCGAAGAAAATAATCGAACAACGTGTTTGGCCGTAACAAACAATTTTACAAACAAACAAAAATACAAAACGTCCAGTTGAAACAGGACCTCGCTAACGCTTGGTCAACTATTTTAATTATTTTCGTGTTTCCGAAGTGGATAGTTGCATTTCTGTGCAACAACCCTATATTTGTTTATTATTACAATGATATATTTCTTAACTATATTGTTGAAGACGAAGGGTGATGAGGAGAATAAAAAGTACAGATCGCTCACTTTGATGTAAGATCCGTTGTCGTCGTCGTAGCCGCAATTCTGGGCCCCCCTCAGCTCCCCATCTATCTTGCTGGCCTCGAGTCCCAGGTACCACACTTGCGGGTACTGTGCCACCTCGGCGCGCTCGTACTTGTTCAGACGGCTGCCGTAGTACGCCAGGGACTCTGCACGCGAAATAATACAGAACATACAATTAAAAATACAACAACATCAGCCACGCTAATAAAAATATTATAATATGTAACATTCAGTGAGCACACTGTTAAAAATTTCAGTTCAACGATGTACTATATCTTGGTGCATAACAGAGGTATACAAAACATTTTGATGGAATCTAGGTTGAGGCAAAAATAATTTATAGGAAAACAGCGGAGGTTTCACTGATTATTGGTTCAACCGCTTTAACTGCAACAGAAATTTTCGCTGTTGCTACACAAGCACCTCCAAGAAAGACCACGGCGAACATGGGGCCTCCGTGGACAAGTGGATAAAGACGTTCAGATATGAATCAGAGGATTCCTAGTCCGAACCCGATCGGTGTCAAGTTGTCATCTTGCGATTGGAGGGTTGCCAGCTTCACTACAAAAATACTACTACTACAATTCAATGAAAATTCGATTTTGAGTTTTATGCGACGTTATGAGTTTTGGTGCAAAGTTTCACCACTAAACCATGCGTGGTAGCACCGTCAAATGGTGAAACTAAGCACTAAATGTTGGTTGCAGCTAAATGGATGCCAAAGTTTGGTGCAAGGTCGTAATAATTTTTAACAGTGTATAAAATTTTTAACCTATTACAAACAGCCATTACAAACACTCTCATATGGGAATCCATTTGTGGCCAGTGCTGAATTATTTCCAACAAGTCAACATCTTTGATAAATAAATGGATCCCCTATAACAAATAATAATTCTAGGCCATATATATGTGGCTTGGAACAAAAAGGAACAATGGCAAGGAGCAATGAACATTTTGAGAAAAATACTTTCCAAGTTTAAGGACAGCCCTGTTGCTATGTTACGGAAATCGCGGAATTGTTTGATGTGAATGGTTAGAGAAGCTTTACAACATTGGTATCTATTTCATTCATAAGTTTAAAATTGGTATATTCGAAATATTTTTTTTAATGATAAAATTGGTCATTCTTGTTCCAAGCCACACGTGTGTTCCCATTAAAGACTATTAATACCCCTGAGGAAATTCGTTTAGTGTAGTTTATCTTTTATTACTAGAATATAAATAGAAACTGTTAAAAACTAACTAAAATATAACTATATTTTTTGTCAATAAACTTCTAAATTGGTGGAGAATCGTTCCAATAGTTATTTTGGTCTTCGTTTATTGTGGTCTCTGCGTTATAACCTTTATTGTTGTAATCAATAAAAGTTATCTTGAGCAGATGTTTCCACCCACGCCTTTTCCGTGTATATGAATTTTACTCTTTTATGATCAATTGATGATCTTTACATCAATTGATTATCTTTACAACAATTATCATTGTACCCACTTACATTAACAAAATTTATATTTTCAGTTTGTAAAAATACCTGTTATATAACTATTGGGGAAATGCAGTAATAATTGCTACGGGGACTGCATCATATTTTATATTTTAAGCAAAAAGTCAAGATTTTGCGTGTTGAACTTTAGTATTAATTTAGAATTGTATGATTTGAAACATCAGATGTTCTTGCTCAGTGATTACACTTTAGTATTAAATAAATTAATATGGTAAATTGTTGCATCGTTTACTTTAAAATGAGACAGAATTTAGAATATAATTGCATCCAAAAAATATATGCACTAACAAATGTAGTACTAAGTTAATTTTATTCCGAAAATTCTGCAACATTTGCAAAATTCTGCAACATTTGTGGTCGCTCACTGTGTTATACTGCTGAAACTTCTGCTTTATAAGAGGGCGAAACTGTATTGCTAACTCAGGCGTTAATGCGATTTGCAATCTTTGCAGACATCTTAACTTAAACATCCTCTTACATTAATTATATCAACTTGAATTGTTTTTTTTCCATATTTTTGTAAATATCTCGATGGCGTCTCTGCCATAATCTCTGCCAGCTATGGCTTTCCTGCTCAATAAAGAAACTAGCCAGTTAACGCTTCGTTCTCAGCAAAATAAGTCATCGGAAATCCTTTATCAAAGTTGTAAAATTTAAGCTGTCTATTTAAGGTTTTACAAAGGATATCGAAACAAACAGTACAGTTTTTAATTTATATACGTAAAACCTTTAAAATTTTTATATTTTCCTTCAATATTTTCAATGCTTCAAAATTAGAGCTTTTTGCAGGTTTTTTTACTGGCATTATTAGGAATTTAAACAAAAATCTTTAATTTAATAGAACTTTAAAAAAAGCTGCAGTTTTTTTGCATAAAACCTTCAGTTTTATAATTTTGATGAAGGTTTAGGCTGACTTTTTTGGGGTTATCGTTTTTTTTTTACAGATGTTTTCCTAAATCCAAAAGCAAAAGCGTACATGTATTTTTATTTCTGTACGTAAATAAGTTAGGCTTTTATCATTTTCACTGTACATTCAATTTGGTACAAGTTAATGAAAACAGAATAATTTTAACTCAAATAAGTCTCTTCTTTCGGTACTGGTCCACACTAGCACGGAGACGCATAGTGAAAAACGACATTTGTGCAACATCGTAAAATCCTTATAACTCTATGTGGAAATAGCCTATGGGAATAAATAACATATAATCGCCAAGGGAAAGGCGAGACGTTTGGAGCAAGGCGATTATTAACCTATTACTGACAACTCTGATCTTTCTACATCTACACATGGGAATGGAGTTTCGACCACTGCAGTATACGACACCGTCTATAACTCCACGTGGAATCATGCAATGGAAATAAATGACATACCATCGTGTAGAGGAAGGTGTGCTGTATCGACTAGGCTGAAAATTAACACATTCCGCCGTTTAACTTTTGTATCACATAGGGAATTTCGCCCTTGACTGCAGTATCGCTATCGCCCACATAAATCAATCGCCCATATAAATAATACTGTGGGTACGCTGTGCACTGTGGTACTGTGGGTACCTAAAATCATGTAAAGGAAGATAGGCAGTTTATCCGCCGCCCCTCCCCCCTCTCCCCCCCTCCTCTGACCTTTGTACTGCGTGGGGCCCTTCACGAACCAAACCTTGCGGTACAGTAGGCCTGCACCTACCTGAATTTTTATAATAATAAATTATACCGTTTCAAATTTAAGAAAATCCATTGTAACAAAATGGCTTTTAACCCTTTGGGTACATTTGACGAGTGAGACTCGTCATCTGCTTACTTGGGCGAAGTTACGGTGGACGAGTCTGACTCGTCATCTGAATTTAAGAAGCAGGCGTTGATGTTTGCGGCACCCCCGCCAGTGGGCGTTGATCGCAAACAATTCGTTGTAGGGTCGGTCAAGAATGGGATCAATTGATCAAATTAAATCCGTCCCATGGGCATAAAAAATCTTCAAATAATTCAGTACTCAAAGGGTTAATGGAGTACCTTGTGGGGTGAGGGGCAATCTCCTTCCATAGGGGTCGTTCTTGTGCTTGGGGGAGGGACTTCTCTTCCTGTAGAACTCCACCCGGGGTCTCAGCGGAGGTGGTTCGTCGGGGGTGAGGTCCACCAGCTCCCCCTCCCCGCCTCTGCCGAGTATCCGCCTCCTCTCCTCCAGGTAGAGGGAGATGGCCGAGATGGAATCCGCGTCCGACCCGGCATTCGGACACCGCCCCATGCTGTAGGTGGAGCGGGTGATGCGGGGGAGGGACTGCGATGACGTGGCTTTTGACTTGCAGGGCTCGGACCTGTAGGGAAGGGGGGAGGGGGGGTCATAAAAGTATTATTTTTAAGCCAATAGGTTTTAATGGATTGGCATTGTTTAGCGAATAATAGATGTTTTTCTAAATTTGGTATACTAGGTCTATCTTTTAGCTATTTCGAATGAAAAATAGTTTCGTTAATAAGGACCACCTGTATTCTACGATTATTTTCAAAGTTTAGAACTGTTAACTTTGTTTTTTCAATCACACATCTTTATACGATATGTAATCTAATCTTAAAATCTACTAAACTATCGATAAATATCGCGGTACGATTGATTTAAAATACACCCAACCAGTGAGGACGACTACAAATCGATTGAAGGGTCTAGTGGAAGAAAGGTTAAAGTCCATTCAGAGTGGTTATGGAGAAAAATCAAAACACAAAATTTCTTTATGTTTCATTGGTGTAGACTGCATTCTCATCTTTTAAATTTTTAAGGACTTTAAATGTAAGAATAATTCAAAGGGAAAAGATATTGAGTGTTAAGGGGATCCGGCCCATCCATAGACGCCCATGTTAAACTCAGTAATTTTGGAAGCGTATCATTTAGTCACAAATTACTTTGTTAATATAAATTTTTTACATAACAAAGTTTCAGTAGTTTTTAACACAGGAATTTTAATTAAAAAACTCACAAAGTTATAAATTTTTAAAAAATTGGCCAAAAATGTTAATAATTCTTCAGACAAAAAAAATTTTAGAAAATAAAAAAAAAGTATGCATCCCATATTTTATTAATTGGGTATAAGTGTTACTAAAACATACAGAAAAAGTTTCAGGAATATATTTCAAAGTAATATTTAAGTACTGTGCCTTCAAACATAGAAAAAGTACATTTCGAGTAAATTGTCTTCCGAGTTCGTCCGAAATATGTAATTCGATATATGGGTTTATTAAAAAAAATAGTTAAAAAATACTTCCAAGTTGAAGATTACTACATATGAGATACCGTTTTAAGCAGAACAATTAAAAATTTTATAATCTGTGAAAATCTCAAAAATGATACTTTTTCATCGTTAAGGTGGTCTTAAGGGTGTGGTTAAGGGATCAAGATTAAAAGATCATGGATGTAGAAATACTCACCCTAAAGAGGAACTGCTGCCCGACGTGCTCTGCTGCCTGTGGTGGTTGGACCTGGACCTCGGCAGCCTGGGTGCGATGGCGGGCATGCTGGAGGACTTGTCCAGCAGGGTGAGACCCTTCCTCGGGTTGTCCCCTGAGGAGGAGGAGGAGTGGGAGAGGCGGTGCGTGAGGGAGGCGAGGGCGGCCATGGGGCGGCTCTTGTGGAACTGGAGGTGCTTCACGAAGGCGCGTCCCAACCGGGACACGCGGTCGCGCCGAGAGGTGGATGGGCTCTGCAATCAAGGAATAGAATATAAGCATAGATTTACTTAATTGTAGTAGAATCTAGATGTAATAACCTATCACGAGATCAACGAGTGACAGTCATTGCAACGAATAGTCGTTACAACGAAAAGAGTCAGTTCTTTTATCGTTGTTATATTGCTCTTATTACACTATCGGCCTATTACAGTTCAATTAACATATTGCGATTGAAATAAGAACAATAAATTGTATATGTTCGTTCTAGACTTTAACTCAGTACTCTGGTATAATTGGTGGATCTCGAAATGCTGGTTAAAATAATCTCTTATTCGAATAATGGACTCTATGCACGTGACATTACTTGAGGAATAAACAAAAAGAGTAAACCCGAGTGAAGAATATACGTAAGCGAGCACACCAGGTGCCTCTGTTATTGGTGAATAAAAACCACGTGGTTTATTTACTAATCACAGAAGCAACTACTTTTGCTTAACTGCCTTCACTTGTTTTTTTTAACCATCAGCATTTAATCTCGAAAGCTGGTCGTAAATAGTGTCTATAGGATTGAATGTATAAAAATTTTTGTCAGCAATTTCATAAGCGCGTAGTTTTTTATTCACCAATACAAAACCGATTGTTTATACTCGTGCGTTTAATCAAGACGCCAGATCGTGCATAGTGTCCATTTAACAAAAGTATATTTGTTGGTAGAGTTTGGATTTTTTTAATTAAATCTCAACTTTTTTAAAAAAATGTATAATCATAGAATTTTTTTAATCGAACTAAGGACCAATAAAGTTTTGCCGAATGGCCAATAAACAATCAATAAAGACCATCGTAAATGTGTTCAAATAAAGATTTATTAAATATAACTCATCGTTGCGTTTTGCTAGTTCTAGATCCCAAATGTAAACTTTTGAGTCTAGACAGAGCTTACAGTCATTAATTAAATAAGAACGATGAAAACTGTGTTCTGTATGTACGCAAACTAACATCAAAGCGGGTTTTTTTTAACGATCATGACATTATTTGTACTTCTTTCTCTTCTTATTTGTCAACGAGTGTCTGAAGCAAATTATACAAATAACGCTTGCTTAATTAAAACTTAAAAGCAAGAGTTTTTTCGCTTACTTGTGAGCAATGTCATGCATAAAGTTTTAATGTAAGTTTAAATATGTTTGTGTTCAAAAAGAGTTGTTTCCATTAAAAATAAAAGTTTAAAGTACTAGTTTGGTTTGCATTTAAATTCTTATGGAAATTTATTAATTTATGGTTATTTTAGAAATTTATATATGTATTTCAAGGGATTTTAAGAAGTAAGAAATTTGCAGGTTGCAGAGACTTAGTCAAAATTTTTATTTTTTAAAAAAAATCTATTGAATTAGAGGAACTTTTAAAAGACGCCTCTACTATAATGATTAAGACGTTTAAAATTTTAAAAGAAATGTGTTGGAAATTTAAATTGGACACTTTTTTTTGTGATTTTTTTTTTCGATTTCGATATTTTCATTGGGCTCTAAAGGGTTAATAATATCCATGAGGGGTTGGTGAAGGGGGCTTGGGCATCTTCATTTTTTACTCACCAAATAAAATAATTTTAATTGAATCTTTCCTTTTTGTTTAATATTTGAACGCACATAAATGCAAACAAAGTTATTAAATAATGTTGTTAGATGACGATTCATAGTTGAAAATACGAGGCATTGTTCCGTGGTCTTTTCGAGAAAGGCCCGAACTGTTGCCAATAGCCCACTGTGCAGCTCTAGTGCAACTTTAATTAACAAACTAAACCAACCAAACGACAATTTTGTTAATTGATTTGTCTAATTTAGGCAAAAGGTAAAAACATTTCGACTCCAAAATTATTTTTATGGTTCTTTTAATGATGCAAGAAAACTCTAAAGAGTAGTAACCATAATTTTTTTAATATCCTTATACTTTAACTCAATTAGTTTTTATTTTTTACTAGTAAGATAAATTCCCGTTCATCGCCAATAGCCCATTGAGCAGCTTTAGTGATAACTTTAATAAAATAAAATTTAATGGCAAATTGATTCCCACAACTATCCGATGTGCAGCTTTAGTGCGACCTATGACTTTTTTTTTATCAAAGAAGTTAATTTATTAGAGAAAAGTAGCTATGTGCTGCTGATATCAAAACCTTCACATCTTATTTGTAAGTTTTAGGTATATTGTATTTAAAGAAAATATAGATTTGTTCTAATATGCTTAATGGTATTTCCTAAACGAATGTAAAAAATGCTTTTTTATGCCTATTACTGAAAAGATGTTTGACATGTATATAAATATAATTTAATTGCAACTGACACTTTTTTCTAAATCCTTTTTTTTTTACCCAATGTACATATGCACGCATTGAACAATAACTGTCAGGCATCATAAAGTTGCTCCACCCTAGAAAATCAATAAAGCGGGTGTAAATAGTTAATGTGACCTCTTCTTTTGCAAGAAATAACAAAGCATTTGAGGCAGTACTAATAGCGGAATATTAATTGCGGATGACGATTTATAAAGCTACTTGAAGTTGAAGTCAAGAATTTGGACCTGTTCCCAAAACGTATAATCCCATGACCGTGCCTTTGAGAAATGAAAGATGGAGAATGGAATTAACTTGGACATTGGAAGATTAAATGTAATAAATAAATATCGTGGCGTTAAAATAAGTTGTTCAAATTTTACGAAAGCTTCGATAAATGTGTTCTGATTAAATTATCTGTCAAAAATAACCAAACGATTTCATTAAGAAAGACATTTTGTCCTTTCATAAATTTTCTGAAACCCTGACGATACTATATTGTCATATTTTACTAAAGTTAAATTTTAGAATGCTTAAGTTTTGTAAAATCTGAATAATAATAATTTTTTAAAGTGCATAAAATGCATTAGTATTCGAGTGTAGATCAGCGATATTGACGAAATTCGTCATACTCAATCAAATTAACAGATTGAATATAGGTTACATTAATCAATAATTATGTTATTTTAATTGTAAATAATTATGATGTTGAAAAATTAATTGGGAAACAGTTCAAACCACATGAATGATAGAAGATTCTATTTTTTTTTCTTCTAATCGACAAAAATAGCAAATTGATTGAAACGTTTTGTTCCTTATGTAGATTTTTCTTCAGCTTGTGACTATTTAAAAAATATTTTAATGTTTTAAAAGAAATGAGCTATTTACATATTTTAAGGTAGGGGGATATGGGTCATGGCGTAAAATGTTTTTCTTAATTAAATATTAAAGGTTTTTGTTTTATTTTGTATTTTTATTACTATTTATACTTAAAAGGTTACCTAATATATATTTCTGAAATTATACATTTTTCACGTGGAACGGGTACGTTTCCTTTACCTATTTCAAAACTGTTTTTTGGTATTATGTTTCCTTACTTAATTTTTTACTTTCTCGTAATTTCAAGACTTCTATTAGTTTAAAACATTAATAAAATTACATGAAACTGAAGTTTCTAAATATACAAATAGGACAACATATTGTTAAATATGGGATAAATATTCAAATAATTCTAAGAAAATAACTTTAGATGTGCCTGAATATTATCTCCATATTAATAATTTCGGCTTTCAAAATTTACAACCTTGGGATCAAAATTACAAATACAGATATATAATTTAACTAGATTTCTAAAAGACTGTCATTGTATTTTAATATATTTATCTTATTTCTAAAATATCTAAAGGGACTATTTTATGGAAATATAAAATTAACTGAAACAAGTATTTAACACAAGTGTTTTGTAATACCTATAAGAAGTAATTTTAAGGTTATGAATGAAAATTTTAGGTTAGAATATATATTACAATTGTAGACAACAGAATTAATTATTGTAGTTTTAATAATTGCTTTTTGAAATAAAATGTTCATTTTTTCTTCATAGAAAAAAAAGATTGTCTAATAATTGCGTCGTAAATCTGTGTTTAATTATCATCTTAGTCCATTCAGTTTATGATTTTCAGTTTTATTCTTTTGAGTAGGTGGGGAACACGTGTTGAGTAGGTGGTGAATCAACGCACTAAAAATCTTATTCTTTCAGTGCATTGTGTAACTTAAGAGTTACAAAATATATCCTTGGATTTTGATCTCTCTTTTGAATTTTTTATTATTATTTGAACTAATAGCGTTACTGAGGAATTGCAATTAGAATTTAAGGCTCCAAATCAGTTTAGAGTTATAGATCTCAAATTAAAAATTTTAAATCAAATTAATGCTAAGATTTGTTTTTTACAATTTTTCGTTTATTTATTATATAATGAAAATTTTAAAAAGTTAAGAATCGAAAACCGTGTATTTAAAGGTTAGCATTAATTCATTAAAATAAACAGTTATTGAAATTTTTGCTTATCCTTTTGTAAGTCATATTTTATTCTGATAATTTGTATTTTAATCATATATACATATAAACTCTTACTTATAATCCATACGAATACGAGAAATCAATACTAAGAATCGTTGATAAAATCTAATTTTTTTACCCGTAAATTTGGCTATAAGATTATATGAAAATATTTTATTTAAATAGGTAACAACTTTTTTTTTATACTTAATAATATATAGTTTTCTCTTCGAAAAAATTTAGTTTTTTCAATTATAATCTACTTGGTAATGACTTGTAATCCTTCCAGTCCAAAGAACACAGCAGTTTATTACTGAAACTTTTGGCGAAACATTATCATAAAGTTAATTCAGTTTAATGAACGTTTTTATGCCATTTCCATTGACTAGAACAATAATTCTTCAAAATTTGTTTTGTACTGCTTTTTTCCAATTGGTACTCTTCAAGCACTAAAACACTTTATGTTTACTTCTTATATCCGGAAATTAACTAATAATTAACTAATTAAAACCCTTCGTTATACACATTTTAAGGTTATGAATGAAAAGTTTAGGTTAGAATATATATTACAATTGTAGACAACAGAATTAATTATTGTAGTTTTAATAACTGCTTTTTGAAATAAAATGTTCATTTTTTAATGTTCATTGTTAAAAAGGGACATTTTTGAAAACTTCAATATGTTGTAAATTATTATATTTACCTACTTAAAAAAAATAATACAGGTCTTAACTTTAGATTGGCTTGCTTCACTTTTTAAAAATCAGTAATGCATGTTTTACTCGTTTTTTAAGATGAACGTTTATGTTATCGAACGTTTATGTTTTTTAAGATGAACGTTTATGTTTTTTTAAGATGAACGTTTATGTTATCGAACGTTTATGTTTTTTAAGATGAACGTTTATGTTTTTTTAAGATGAACGTTTATGTTATGATGAACGTTATGAGATCTCATAAAAGTTGGAATTTAATTCTCCTTTTTTTTCTAACTCTGAAAGTTATATTCCTCCAAATTAAAATAATTATAAATGTAATAGTTTGTATTGAAAACTTCATTTTTATATTAATTAATAAAGTTTCATTTGTATGCATCGGTGGTTTTGTGAACTTCACAAGCATTCGTTATTATGCTGGAAAATGTGCTTATCAAGATATCTGACATTTAATAACGTTTAATGTATTTTTAATTTTCCATAGACTTAATTTTTAAACTTCTGTATACTAATTTTGTTTAGCGTTAACCAAATATACGTTTTCCTTTACGTCTAATTTACGTCATTTAATTTTAAAATTTAAAATTACGTAATGTCTTAGCTTTAAATTATGTTTAAAACATTATTTTAACGGATCCTAAGTTTTAAAATGCAACTTATATATAAAAACTGTTATTTTCCTTTACATATAATACACATTTTTAAGTTGAAATTTATAATACATATATTTATGAACGATGCGTAAAATTCAAAAAGAATGAATACAGTTATACTCTTATAATGTTGTTCTACTAATTTCATATAAGTGTATAAATATTTTTAAATAATTTAATCTTTTGGTTAATAAGAAACCGAAATTCAAATAAATATTTATAAATAATAAATAAAGCTTATATAAATCCCATTTCCTATTAAAATAGTCATAATGATCCTATTAAATTGTAATAAATTAGTGAAACACTTTTTGTATAATGTAACGAAAAAAAATATATTTGACCTACATTATTGAAACTGTCATTCATCTGATATTTTGGATATTTAATTATACATTGCAAAAGATAACTAAGAACATCGTAAGTCTTGATAACAATAACGAAGTTTAATATCCATAATAAAGTCACATTTTTACTTATTTCTCATTCTTAACATCATCGAATACTCAAGCATCCACTTTATCACCCCTTCGGCATTCCGGAACATTCATTCATCCTCTGCCGGACATCTCTGCCAGAAGGACCGCATCCATCCCACAGGGGGGTCGGCAGGACCCGATATCCGCTAAGCCTAATTGGACGATTATATCTAATGTTCCAAACTATCCCAATAAAAGAAGCAAATATTCCAAAAAAATTAACCACCAATCTCTTTATTCTTAGAAAATAACGATCTTATTTATGTGTAATTAGGAAACACCAACTTATTTTCATTTGAATAGAACGAACTTGTTAATAATTCACAACGTATAAAAGATCACAAAACATCCCTTTAATAATTCCCTTCCGAAAACAATTCCCCATTAATCCATAAAAAATCCCTCAGATCCTCACGAGAAGGTCGTGTTTACTTTTATAAAATATTCCAACCCTTTCAAAAATCGTCTGCGAAGCAAACGTTCGAACGGAAGAATTGACAGCGGAGGGATGGGGAGGAATGGAACGTTGAGGGGGCGGGGGGGACAGAGTGGACACAACACCGGGTGGGATGGAAACTCTTCAGGGACGTTTCTGATGGATCGATTGGGTGATTAGGAGGGGGTGGATCGTTCGATTACCTTGAGAAGACAGTCCTCCTGAATGTTGGGCAACTGTCTGTCGTCGGCCATGGCCCTTTGGTGGATCAGGAGCGGCCTTCGGGACGGAAAGCAGACGATTTCTCCTGCTGCCGCCGCAGCATCTCCATCCCGACTACCGGGGCGACCCCTGTCGGCTGTATCCTCCGCATCCCGAAGCACCCCCCATCCTCTCCCCTTTCATTCCGAAACTATCGGGATGTTCTCGGTTTGGCGGGCACGCGAAGGGGTGTTGTGCGCATGCGCGGTGTTTGTTGGGAATTAACGATGGAGTTGGAAGGGTTCTCGTGTTTTTGGTTTTCGTGTTTGTTTTTGTTTGTTGAAAGATGAGGTTTTGGATCATATTGAGGTCACTATGTTGAAATAATATTTGGTATTATCAAGATTATTTTCATTTTTTTTATCATGTAAATTTAGGCTTTGAACAACTTTATCGTGGATATCCAATTTTCCCAACATTTTTTTAAATCGAATCATACATTTTTATATCTAAATTTTGAAATCATAAAAATACGTCAAGTTGGAATACTTTTCCAATATTGCCAAAAACGTTGGAATATATTTTGAAAACTTTATTTTTAAAAAAATAATTAATTTTTTTTAAATATAAAATACATGTTGGAAATATAAATTAAACTTTCTTGCAATAAATATTTGTTTTTATGTGGATACTTTCTTTACCATTTAAAAGGTTAACATTTATTAAAGAATTAATATATTACAGGAGACCCTTCTAACAATATAATGACCCCTTCTTTATAATGACCTCGTCTGAAAGCCCCAATATGTGTATTAGTTTACATGTAATATTATTAAACTCTTTACAAAGATCTTTCATTACAAAGATTCTCTAGTAGTGTGTTTAAAAATGGTCGTTAAATCGCGGTCAAATGTAAGGTTTTTTGAAAAATTTTGAATTTATTATTAAATTTCGATTTTAAAACACAAAGGGACTCTATGGATAATTAAAAACAAATGTTACCTAAATATGAGACAAAAATATATAAATTTATAATGCAATATGAATCATTAGGGTATTTTTTCTGCATTTCTATAAATGCGAATTTTGTAATGACTCCTTCACTATTAAACTTGTCGGCAAGTAAACCGTCAATTAACGTGATTGTAACCTTAGTTAAATTTTGAGTTTCAAATTTGTAACAAGATTGGCTATGAGAATTATGACATATTCGGTGATAATATAGCCATATTCGGAAATATTTTTACTGCTATTGTAATTTTCGAATGTTGCTTTATAATTTGAAACAACCTACCAATAGGAAATAAAATCCTCTTTGATGGTAATTTTTGTAGGGTTTTTGCATAAATGGTTCGTAAAATTTGTTAATGACTTGTAAAAATCAAATAAATTAAACGTTTTATTTTTAAAATGTCAAAGGATTAGAATTTCTAAAGTATCGTATTTTTTATTTATTTTTTTGTTTCAAAGACAAAAAAAATTTTCAATATCAATTCGCAATTGCTCATTAAAATCAAACGAAGCATCTCCAACCATCTTTCAAAAGCATACACCAGCAAACGAATTATTAAATAGCCAGTTTGTTGAATGTTATGTTCTTTATTCTAAAACACGTTCCATTTCTTTGGCGGTTTGTTTCAAGTACGAAGCTTCTTATAATTCAGAGAATTATAATTAAGATAGAAAGAAATATTTTATAAGAATAGAAGGAAATATTTTATAATAATATAAATATTTTATAGAATATAAATAGAATATTTTATAGAATATAAATAGAATATTTTATAGAATATAAATAGAATATTTTATAGAATATAAATAGAATATTTTATAGAATGTAAATAGAATATTTTACAGAATATAAATAGAATATTTTATAGAATATAAATAAAATATTATACTTTAAGAAGATTTAAGAAGATGTATACGAAATTTCAAAACAATACGTACGAGAAAGCAAAGATATGCTTATATGTCAAATACGGTTCTTAAATGTAATGAAATGAAATATTCACAAAATATTAGCTTCATTTTGCAATAATGAGAATCAACAAAAATAAAATCAAAATGTTTACTCTTGTTGATTTAGTAACTTAAATTACTTCTTTTGTCCTCCTAGCCGATGGACGAACTTAATGTTCAATTAAGTTGATATATATATACCAAAGGATAGTGGAGACTATTTATAAAAGGTGTGCTGGTACTCGCTCTTGCTGATGGAGGGCGGGGAAAAGGATTCTTTTGACGTCATAGTGACGCCTTCCTCCGCCTTCAACTGTCTGTGGGCGTGTCTAATGCTCTCTACAGTCGTTTTAAGAGTAATTGTCGCTATTGTCAAGGAGTACTTAGTTTAACAAGAATTCTTGTTTTTAACTAATCATGAATTTATTTAAAAGAAAACAGTTAAAATTTGCTTCAAAAAACAATTTGAATCGATTTCCAAAGTCGTTTCGTTATTCAAATATTCATAAACCATTTGAACCAATGGTTCTTGACGTGCTGCCATCTATTTGTTTTTTTGTGAACTATTTAAAAGTGATAATCGTTAATTTTATTTAGAATTCGCTAAATTTTAAGAGTTTAAATTATATTTAAAGGATTGTATTTAGTATGTAAAAAGTGCAAAAAAGTTGCTTAATAAATTAAGCGTATTAAAATAATATTAGCTGCCACGAGAGCATGTCCATGAATTTTGAAAAAGTAAAATGAGGTTAGGAACCATCAGGTCAATGCATTTATATTGGACATATTAAATGAGTTACAATTTCAATCAAGTAAAATACGGGGACATAACTAAACAAGGACGGATTAGCAGTGAAGCTACCTGAACACAATTATTTACAGATATTTACATTATTTTGCTAATTAAAAATTAAATCACCAGTCGTTACCCACGGGGATCGAACCTAAGTAGCAATGCTTGAAACATACAGCCAATGAGAATGATCAAAAACTCATAGTAAGGCGGAGCTAAAATGACGTCAAAAGAATTCTTTCCTTGCCCCTTTCAAAAAGCGAAACACGAGCACACCTTATATATATATATATATATATATATATATATATATATATATATATATATATATATATATATATATATATATATATATATATATATATATATATATATATATATATATATATATATATATATATATATATATATATATATATATATATATATATATATATATATATATATATATATATATATATATATATATATATATATATGGTATTCACTATCCTTGCCCTAAATGCATGATTTTTATTGGTGTTTTATCGAAAAAAAGTTATTGTAGTATATGAAATAAAAGCAAATAATTTTAAAAAATTAATTTAATTTTTAAAAATTAAATTTAGATTGCAATTTACAACTCACTCAGTTACAATATCAAACGGTTTCAGAGCCTCAAATGCTTTGCATAAAATAGGTTTACAAGTGGATATTTATTGTGAGTCAGAATTATATTTTTGACGCGAATACGTCTTTCTTTTCACTACGGTGCGGATATATATTGGGTTGGAGGGAAAGTTCTGTCGTATTTTAAAGAAAATATTTGAATTAATTTATAAAAATATGTGTTTAATATTAATCAATTATACATGCTTCGTTATTTGTTACAACCTGTTGCCATCTTTCAGGTAACCTGTGAATTCCTGTTTTTCCTGTTTTTTCTCATCCTTGGAGTTAAAATAGTCAGCAACTGCCTTAGAAACACTTTCAAAAGACGTGATTTTTTTTCCCGTTAGATAATTTTGCAGTAACATTTTTTTCTCTTAATATTCTTATAAAGAATCCACTTTTCATCTCCAGTAACCAGCCTGTCCAAAAACGGCTCCACATTGTGTCTAATCAGATGTGATGAACACATTCTTACACGATCAGACAAATTCTTTTCCGTTAATTCATGTGGAACCCAAACACTTTGCTTTAACACAAACCCAACAGATTTAATGTGATCTCCAACAGTTGTATGATGAATGCCAAACTCTTATAAAATTTCTCAACTTGTTAAATGTGGATTTTTTTTCCAACATGGATCGCAAAACATCATTATCGATCTTGGATGGTCGTCCAGATCGATCACTTTCTTTGAGGCTCAGATCCCCGGAACGAAATTTGCTAAACCATCTTTGACAAGTACGAACATTTACAATATATTTTCCAAATACAGCACATAAATTTTTACATGCAACCGATGCATTGCTTCCTTTTTGGAACTCATATAAAATGCAGTGTCGTAGATGCACTTTATCTACTGACATGTTTTTCACTTTAAAAATCACAAGTAAATGATGAACGGTAAAAAAGGGCACCTTTTATATTATACAACATCTAAAAAAACAAAAAAAAAATCTTATTGACTCACTAGCCAGTTGTTCTTTTTATTTACAAGAAAAATCACCTGCCTATTTAAAATACGACAGAACTTTCCCTCCAACCCAATAGTTACACAGACTCGTAGTAAAAAACGACATTTGTAAAAAACAATTTAACTCCACGTGGAATCAGTATATGGGAATAAATGACATATCACCGTGTAGGGAATAGTGAGACCCAGTCAAAATAGTAAACAAAAGCCCTTCGAATATTAATCGTGAATAGAAAATGCTGATATTTTAATGGTTTTAAACAGGAAATTAAAATCTTCAACAACAAAAAAACTGCAATTTTTTTTGTTTCAATATCCTTTATAAAACCGTCCAAAAAACCTTCAATTTGACAGTTTTGATGAAGGTTTTATGCTGCATTTTTTTTGTTGGGGATGTTTCGAACAAGCCCATTGTTAAGTTATTCCAACCTCTGCCCTTTGTACAGTTGTGCCACATAGGGAGTTCTGACAAATTGCTGTGTATGATTCCGCTCCATAACTTCACGTGGAATCGTGAATATGAGAATAAATGACATATCATCATGTAGAAGAAGGTGAGTCACGTCGATCAGATTATTAATCCGTTCAGCACTCTGGTGACCTTTTTACTGCGCGCGCGTGGGCGATATTATTATTGACGAAGAACATGAGAACAAATGCTGAGCAAACATTCAGCACAAGTCAATGCATACTGGAAAAGTTATTTGCATTTTACCACGAATCACCTAAATATGACAAAACACGTTTTAAATATTTGCTCTTCAAAAATTGCGCAGATTTCATTCATTGGATTCTAAAAAAAAAGCGTTCTACAATACAGTTTAGTATAATCTCACTAAATTTTGGAACTGTTACTAAAACTATTATAGGTGTTTTAGGAAATTATAATATTATAAAATATTACCACAGATTGTCGAGTTACTATTACTAATAACTTTTTTTTTTTAGATTAAATTGTCACAATCAAGTTCGCTTCCGTCACAAAACATTTTTAAACTGTCCATGTAACAACATAGTCATTTCCATTATGGACAAAAATTGCAATTTTCAACTTTTATCAACCTATTTCATCAAAAATTATGTATTTTAACCAACTTCAGCTCTCTTGCCGATTGCGCCAAGGAGAATATTATCAATTTGACAGTTATATTTATATTTTTATGTGTTTCTGTTTTAGTTCAGATATTTGGATAATTATTTTTATTGTTTGGGGGATTTGGGCGTTTTTGTAATAAATATCCGGTTATCCGGCATTTAACTATTCGGAATTCTCAAATCGACCGTTTGAAACAAAAAATATTGTCCAATTTCGAATTTTTTTGAGGGAATAGAAAAAATCCACCTTAGCAAATAATGCAAAAAAATGGTTATCCGGTCTTTATTTATCCGGAAATATCGATTAACCGTTGTTTTTTTTTAAAAAACATTTTCTCCGATTTTTAAATATTTATTTGTTGAATAAGGATTGTCTAACTACAATATAATTTCGTTTGCCATTTATTAAACAGGATAATTCCGAAATATACTATCCTGGGTGTGAAAAAAAAAGTGAACAATTTTGTTTCCTGATAGTAAATAATAACAGTAAACAAATCTATCTGCTAAATTAAAAACTTTAAAAATATTTATTTTTTTTAAATTAAAAAAAACGTTTAATTTATTATTATTATTATTTTTGAGAACAAGTTAAAAAGTTTAATGTGGAAGTAACACGGAAATCCTACTTGAAGTTTCGATTTCTTCTCTGCAGACAAGCCTTCCCTATCGGTTGGGGTCGTTCCTTTTGCTACGTAGGCCTCCATGGCCGAGTGGTTAAAGGCGTCAGCTGGGAATACGAATCCTGGTTCGATAATAGGCGATGGACTTGACAAAGAAAAGTAAAAAAAGTAGTGATCGGATGATTGCCAGCTTCGCTACAAAATACTAGAAAAGTCGTCCAGAATATCCGCAAAAATTAACGGCGTGTATACGGGACTGGTGCACGATAAATCTGATCGGGGTCCAAAGTCCCGACGTCTATTGAAGGCTTTGGGTGCCAGTTCAGGTATTTCCTCGTCATCTGACCATGGTTCTAAAACAACGAGGTGCATGTATATGAATGTGTATGTGATCCCGGGTCTTTAATTCGAGATAGACCCCGAAACGTCGACAATAGCCCACTGTGAAGCTCTAGTGCGACGTTATTTAACCAAACCAACCAAACCGCTTGCTCCGTCGTTTATTGAACTTCGTATTGCATTTTAGCTATATATTTTAGATATATATCTTCATCGATTGTTTTCAATAATACAGAGTTTAAGTATGGCAAGGGCGGCTTAAGGTCTAGCGGCCACTTAGGGCACTAGACTAAAAAGGGTGTCATTTTTTTAAAATTTGTTTGAAAATATGAAATATTTGAGTCGAAAATTTATATTATTCGGTTAACATTTATGTGTTAAACGCATACAATATAAAATATTTGTAAATATTGGAGCGCTAAACTCATGCAGGTTTCTTAGTTGACGAAGTTACAAATCGTGACAAATGCATACAATAAAGAATATATATGTGAAAATTTGGGTGCTAAACTAAATTAATGTTCACTTGTGTCACAAAAATTCTTTGAACCGTTCATGAGTAAAAGACCCTTATTGTTAGTAAATGTCGGCTCAATATACATTTATTCTTATAGCGAAAAATTAAGTGAAATTATAGGACAACAACTTAATTTATTTAACGAGCAAAAGAGGGATAGCTTTATTGAAAGACAATTTTGCATGTACAACATTTGTTCCTGCGAAGTAAATAAATATATTTAACTCTCAGAGTAATAAGAAATTACTTAATGGGAATATTAATGTGAAGTTGGATAATTTTTTATACACATAGCGACTTCCATAAATGTACAATTAAATATCGTTTGAAATTTCCTCCTTTATGAACAAAATATTTTGTATCAAAATGATGGGAACGTATTTGGAATATTTCGTAAGAACAAAGTTTTCTCATCAGAATGAGGAAAATTGTGCAAAGGAACTCTTCTTTCAGACAATTCGCTTTCGAAGTAATGTTAGAGCAACTGAATTCACTACACGAAATTACCAGGTTTGTTTTTTTTAAATCAAAAATGTAAAAATTATATTGCAGCAGCTGAACTTATATTCTAATTTTACGGAACTTTTTCGACGTCTAGGATTTTTCTCCATGTTTTGTTTAAACAGCGGTCTTGTCGACGAGAAATTCACACATTGGCACGGATTTTAAAAAGTTAATAAGTAAGGCGAGATAGGCGAGAAAGTATAAAATAAGTGCTAATTAAAAAAAAAATTTAATTCTTCGCAGAATTAAAACTTAAATGTTTTTTTGTTCTTAAAGTTGATTTTACTTGTTTAAAAAAATATTTTTTTAAACCATTAGTCATTAAAAGTCACGTCACTTTGTAATATGTCGATGGGTCGAGGTAAAATGTTTGAAGATAAACAACCGATTTCTCATTGATGAAAAAAAACAAACATGCATGATATTTTCATAGATTATAAATGATGGAAGTACGTTCTTTTGTTGGAGCCCGGTAGGCCAGTGGATAAAGGTGCTCAGCTGGTAATCAGAGGATTGCTAGTTCGAGCCCGTGCGATGGACTCGACAAAGAAAAGTAAAAACGTAGTGATGTTGTGATTGGAGAAAATACTTGAAAGGAAAGTAGAATATAAAAATACTAGAAATTCGTCTAGAACATCCAATAAATTATACTGGCGTGTATACGGGACTAGTCATGACCAACTAGACAGGACTAGTGCACGATGCATGTGATCGGTGTTTAATGTCTTGATGTCTATTGAGGATGCGTTGGGTGCCATCTCAGGTGTTATCTTCGTCATTTAAACATAGTTCAAAAAATACGAGGCATCGTTCCCGGGTCTTTGCTTTGAGATAGGCCTCCAACCGTTGCCAATAGCCAACTGTGAAGCTCTAGTGCGACGTTATTTAACCAAACCATTATTTTGTTTATATTTAGATGACGTCACATGATTGAAGTCTTTAAAACATGCTTAGCAGTATAATAACAGCTCAACTTCATTATTGATTGTTTTGATCGCATGGTACAAATTTAACAACAGAACACCTTAAATAAATATACCAACGCAAATGATCCCGGTAAACAGGTGATACATTTTATTCGGTGACAAATTTTATTGCTTTTAATTTATTTTTAAATTCTAAATATTTTAAGTAGACAATTTTAATTAAAAATGGACGGATACATTTTATCAAAGTTGAGGCTTGTGACTGTGGAGCCTGTTTTATTTCTTTACATGATGGTGATATTTTTGGAAACGAGCGCCCTACAAGAACTTATCTTCGTAAAATCCTGTGTAATGATCAACCACCCCGAAAACATCACCGAATGCAGCTACGACTTAAAACAAAACATGACAGACGCAGTGACGCAAGAAGCCACAAACTGGTCCAAATACAACAGCATGTGTCTCTTCTTTTTCACTTTCATCTCATCATTTTATGTCGGTTCCTGGAGTGACAGACTTGGTCGCAAACTGCCTATGCTTGTGCCCCCAGTTGGCACAGTCATAGCATCCATCATCAATGTCATATTATCCTATTTCTTCGAAGCTCACGTTGCTTACTTTTTCGTCAGTGCGTTTATTTCTGGAACCACCTTCGGAATAGTGGGTGTTGTAGCAAGTACATATGGCTACATTTCTGACTTTACACACGAGCAATCCAGGACGAAAAGGATCGTTATCCTGGAAGCCATGATATTTTCTGGGGCCATGGTCGGTACATATATCGGTGGAGCGTTCCTTAAGTACGTGCGTTACGATGCTGTCCTGAATAACTTTGTTCAGCTGTTCATGTTTGAAGCTGTCGTTGCAGCTGCTATTGTCGTTTACATACTCTTGAGGATTCCGAGTTCTGACAACCCAACCTTGCAAGGACCGTTGTCGTTTTCTGGACTTTTTAGTTTGAGGCATATTGTGGATTCCCTACGAACTGTTTTTCGCTTTCGAGAAGATGGGAAAAGGATGAAAGTTCTTCTAATGCTGTTGGCGATGTTCTTCATTTACTTGGGTGCTGTGGGTGAGTAAATGTTCCTTAAAAGTAATTTCATTCTTGTCAGAAATTAATCTTTTGCAGTTGCTGCTTTTTTTTTTTATCCATCAGAAAAAAATATCCTGTAAATTTATTTTTTTGGTAAATTCCTAGCTTGCATGGTCTGGAAAATTGGTGCAAAGGCCAAACAATGGGCTGTTGGTGACAGTTCGGATTCGACAATTATGCAATTAATCAATAAAAATCCAACAAAATCAAAAGTCTGAAGCGTGCACAACCATGTGTTAATGTCACAGATTTATACCTGTATTTATTCTGGACAGAAGTTGATCTCTGGCCTACGCTGTTCGATTAGTTGTTGGAAACATCTTCTGCGAGTAAATTCAATTTCTTTTCCACACTTTGGGTAATGACAAGTCTTCACCAGCAATAAAGCATTCATATACCAATCAATGACGACACATTTGCCTTGCACCTCCAACTTCCAAAAATATTTACTATTAAGATACACATCCACAACTAAATTGACAAATGCATCAAAACCCACAATGAACAATTTTAAAACACCTACATGCAAGGCTGAACCTATATCCTTCCAGACGGGATGTAAGCAAGTTTATGTACACCATAAATTAGGGTTGCCACAATATAAACGTTAACACTTTATATACTGTCGCCAAATATTTCATTTGACGTTGGCACCGGTGACCAGGAGTAGACCTTTTAACCCCTTTTATTACGTGGGCCATTCCACGGTATGTGTCCCTTCTGCAACTTTTTATTTTTAAATGTTTATTAATGTAAAATAAACCAATTTTTTTTTTTAAAACTAACGAAACTGAAACTAACCAACTCCAGAAAAAAATTGCATTTATTTTTCTTTAACATATTATAAAATGATAACAAAAAGTTACGGAGGGAACAAAAACCATGACTTGTGTACAATAATAATTTTTTTATGACTCAAGTATGTTGTATGAACTTTCAGGTACCAAACATAGTTTTTTAATATGTTTTATTTTAGTCACATTTTGTTAGGATTTATAAAACCTTTTGTTCAAACATGCAAAAGCATATGCACAAATATCATTCAGTCACTTTGGAATAATATTTTATCTAAGAGTAATGGATCCCATTTTAAACTATTATTCATGCTTGCATTTTTTATTATACTTGGGTCATGTTACAAAATATACATTTTGAGGATGGATATGCATTTATTTTATATTTCATCCTTTTGACGCATGATAATCACCTCCTGGTGAAACAAAATGTGATACATTATGGCAGCTTCATTGGATAGATCAAACAGCCAATTGCATTCTATTAATCCTATATGTAAAGCATTTAAAAATATAAACTGCAATTTAGAATTTTTTTTATTTTGGTAATGCCTTGAATCCAATTGATCCACAAACACCTTAAAAGTTTCTAGACCAACATCAACATGTTTCCAGTGTAACTGGATTTTATCAGTTAAACATTTTATGCGTATTTGTCCAAACTTTAAAAAGGCCAGACTAAAACATTTTGGCGCTGCAAATCTCACGTTAAAAGATTTATTAAATGATGGACCACATCCTAACTTGTTCAAATGTTTCTTAAGACACTCGTTTGATAAATTGTGTTCAAAATTCCAAGATTCGTAACTAGACAAAAGTTTGGCACATCTTTTCCTATTTGGGTCTTGTGCCATTGAATACCAAGCAACCCTCCTTGATTGACTTGTATGTTGTTGATGTTATTTTTGGTGTTTTACTAAAATCAATTTACATGTCAACTTAATCTTCAGTTTAGTGATAACTATATTATAATTTTTTCTAATAGTAGCAACCTTTATTAAAATTAAGTGCATACATTTCTTTGTTTGTAAATATTAATTTTTTTTACATTCTCCTTTCAGTTCAAACCAGCCTGGGTTACTACTTTGTGAAGGCAAAATTGAGCTGGGCATTTGCAAAGTACGCCAACTTCCATTCGTTACAGCTGGGTGTGGAAGGGTTTGCTCTCCTCATCTTTCTTCCCTTCCTCATTCACTTCTGTCGTGTCTCCGATCACTTTGTGGTTGTTCTTGGACTTTTGTCCAGAATGTTAGGTTATGTAGTGTTTGGGCTTAGTACCAATGATTATATGGTGTACAGCTGTAAGTATATTGGTATAGTTTTTGATTATATAAAGTTGTATAAAGCAATGGAAACACTTATTTAAAAAATTGTTTTTGACTAATTTTTACAATCCTTTATTAATGAAAAGAAAGTTTGTAAATTATTGTTTATTAAAATATTTAAAACTCATAAATAGATTATTAGAATGACCACATCTTCAGTAACGTCAGAGTTGGTTTGTTTGCGAGATTTTGTTAGAATTTTCCTCAAAACTACAAAAATATTGCAAAACTCAAAGATATTTTTTATGAATCTGGTGTTTAAATCAAAGTTAAAAGTAATTAATGCAAAATTTGAACATAAAAAAAATAAATTATTGTTTGTTTATATTGTAAAATGTGCTCGAAATCCCACAAACAAGTCTAAACTAAGCCCCGTTTTAGCCGTTCATTTTAGGCCTATTTTATGCTTCTAAATTTGAATAGTGTTACATACAATTTTACGATCTCATCAATGAAAAGATCTGTCACAATAATAAAAGTTTGAGAAATCTAATATATTGTATTAGATTTAATATATTGTTTATCTAATATATTGTATTTAATAATAAGTTTAAATATTTTAATAAACTATAATTTAGAAACTTTCTTTTCATTAATAAAGGATTGTAAAAATTAGTTAGAAGGAAGATGTTTGTAGATTATCATTTAGAAATTAAACTGAAAGTACCATTATGGTTGAGGGTGACTTTAATATTTAAACTTTATCAAAACATTCTTAATCTAAAGAAATGTATATACTAAAACTTAATATAAAATCTGCATCAACTAACACGATTAAACACATAGTCCAAAGTTTAGATTAAACAACATTTTGATATTGCGCAAAAATATGTTGTTTTGGTTTATCTTATCTACCAATGGTTTCACTTACATTTAAGACTTTTTGTCTATTTGCTTGTAGTGCAAGTTTAAAAATTGAAATTTTTTCAAACACCGACCAAATTAATTTTGAATAGTAACAGAGGTAAAATGTTTAAAAATAGATTTAGTCTTGAAGTGGTTTTTAAAATCCAACTCTACCATCTTGTCTAACATGAATTGGATGGTGCAATAAGGTTACCTATTAATGTTTTCAACTCTAAATAATAAATATCTTGTGTAAATTTAACTAATTTTTGTATCATACTTCAGTAATTATGAATTGCAATTTTTTCAAGTTATTGCTTAATATATTTTTATTTTAATTCTAGTATATTGCAAGCTCAAACTAATAGTGAATGTTATCTTTTCAATATTATTTTCCCACTTAGTTATTAATATCTCTTTATTTTTCAGGTGCTGCAATATACATATTTTCGGAATTTCCCATACCTGCTATACGATCCATGTTATCCAAAACAGTTAGTGCTGATGAAAAAGGTAGGCATATTAATTGATAGGATATTACAATACTAAGATATATTTTTAATTTTAAATAAAATGTTTTTTTTTTTTACAAATTTCCTGAAATGCAATCCCATTTTAATTGATATAAACCATATGTGTCAGAGTTTTAAGATTGAATCAAAATTGGTGTTTATGCCTAATTTTTATGTATATCCTGAAAAAGGCCATGTCACATTCTTGCTTCAAAAGTGACATAACTCAAAAGTAATGTTTCTTTAGAACTAAACTCGTCTTATAGAACATTGCATTAAGAATATTAAAATACAAAGTTAAAACTATGCAATAAAAATACATGAAATCTAGATATATTTCGGGAGATACATCTTCCTTCATCAGCAGAAATGAAAACACAGAAGCACACAGACTTTTCATTTCTGTTAATGAAGGGAGATGTATCTCCTGAAACATGTCTAGATTTCATGTATTTTTATTACATAGTTTTAACATTGTATTTTAATAATGTTTCTTTAGTTATCTCAGATCACTGGATTCAGACACACTTACCTACCACTCCGCAATTTTATCTTTCAGGAAAAATATTTGCATTTACCACAATTCTGCAGAACCTCTGCTATTTATTGGGATCCTTTGTGCTGATGACCATCTTCAATCAGTTTGCTTTCCATGGACTTTGCTTCGAAATTGGTGCTGCGATGCAAGGAATTGCTCTCCTGATATATGTGTAAGTGATTTAGGCTTTATTATTGCATTTTAAAACACATTAGTATAGATTTTTGATTGAAAATTCATTAAAGCATTTACTTTATTTCTTTGTACTTAAGTAGTTAAATGAAGGGAAAAAAGTAAAAACCCTGTTACGCAGAATATTTTTAAATAAATTCGAAATCTAAATTTTACTCCATTCTTTTGTAAATAAATACATTTCCTGAATTGGAATTAGCTTTAAAAAATCAGCAGGGTTACAGATAATGTAACAGACAGGGTTTGAAAGTAGCTATCGTTATTCATATTTCTAAATATTTCAATTTGACTGACAGTAATTTTATTGCCGGTTGTCATTTTTGACGCCCGAGTGTAAAATCATGTTCGTCAAACTGAAATTTTTAGTTGCAATGTACGATTAATGATCACTAATTTCGAATCTTAGTAACGGATGAGGTTAGAAGTTGGCAGAATAGTCTTTTAGAAGCAGTTTATGCTATTGGTTATTTTGATTATTTAGTAGTTGAGGTCAGACAAGATAAGAGAAATATTAATAAAGCGGTATAGATTTAACATTGTGTACAGATTTAACTGGAAGGAATTATATTTTACGCTTATGGAAGTTGCTAAATAATTTTACTAAAATGAAAAACCGGGGTTTAAAAAAAATATTCGATTTCTGGTTGTGATAATTTAACCAGTATGAGGCTGTATAACCACAAACTGATCATCAGCATTGTACATCAAATTATAAATAGTTCATTATGAATTTATCTTCAGGTTCAGACAAAAGCATTATTACATTGTATTTAGAATTATGAGTGCTTAATTTTTTTTTAATTATGCAAGTAGTGTATAAAGATTGTTGCTATAAAATATATTAATAATTTTTTTTGTTTTTTGCAGGTATTTGTACTTAACAAGAGGAACATACATAACGATGTACGAAACAATTGAAAATGGTAATTTTAAAAACATTCATTTTTATTTTATCAATTGACACTTTTATGATTCCATAATATAGCTTCATCTCTTTGGGTCATATCCCATTCCGAGTGAATAATTTACTTTAAAAATATTTAATTTTAACATTTTATTTATACCCTTATTTTAGCACTTAATCAAAAATGGAAGGAGACATTCCATTATATATAGCTTTCCCCTTCCATAATGTCATGTCATTGACAATTGAAAATGATGTGGACTTGTATTATGATTAAAATTGAAAATTTTCTACTTCAACCACCCACCAAGCCATTTTAGGTTTTTTCTGGTTTGATTAATTAAAGTCCTAGAGGTGTATAGTGGGCGATTGGGGACAGTTTGGGGCCTATCTCGAAGGAATTACTCTGGATTTTTTTAACCTTGGCAGATGACGAGGACAACACCTGAGCTGGCACCCGACGCAACTTCAATATGCGTCAGCACATTGGACCCCGAATCAGATTTATCGTACACCGTCGCGTATACATGTCAGTGTAATTTGTAGGCTATTTTGGATGACTTTCTAGTATTTTTGTAGCGAAGCTGGCAACCCTCCAATCCCAAGATCACTACTTTTTTTACTTTTCTTTGTTAAGTCTATCGCACGGATTTGAACTAGCAATCTTCAGATTACTAGCTGAACGCCTTTATCCATTGGGCTGTACATTAATTCAACTATCAGAAAGTCATAAAAGCCCAATTTATCATTTGTTTTGCAAATCTATTTTAATTGTGTTGATTCTCTCTAATTACGTGTATTGACTTGCAAAAATTCTTTTATTACTCGCTATTTAAGAATTTTTTTTTTAATGTTTATAGTTTAGTTACGAATACATTTGATGTTTTTGTTTATTTGCAGAAGATGGAAGTGTGAGCGAGATTTGTAATGTGGTGGCAGCTTCAGACTCTATAAATTAAAATTGTTTGATCAAAAAATATATCATAGATGTACATTGTGGAGAGAATTGTAGTAATTATTTTGTTCTTTGAAACAATTTTAAAATGTGATATTTATAATTTTTACTTTTGTTTTAGATTAGTAGACGATTATACCTTAGGTATTATACTAGTTTTAATTTGTTGTGTATTTTCTTATAAAATAAAATTATGCAGTTTAGTTTCTTGAAATAATATATTCATCATGGTAATACACTCTCCCTTTTAGATTTTTTTGAGAAAAAAAAGTCATTAAGGAAATGACAATATACAATACTTTATTATTAAAATACACAGATATGACTTGTGATTGCATAAAATGATTTCTAGATAACTTTAATTATTGGGAAGTTTTTATGCACCAAGAATTCAAATTCTGGAGGATCCTATCAAAAGAAAATATAATTTTTTAATGAAGTTACCTGCATAAATTACATTTAAAATAAAAACATTCATCTTATAGAATATGGTGTTAAAAATACATAAGTTCTGGACATGTTTCTTGTGATACATCTCCCTTCCTCAGTAGAAATGAAAAGTCTGTGTGTAAAATAAAATGAAAAAAAACCCTGAATTGAAAGTGTTGCAGAAGAACAAAAACTATCTCAACATGTTAGAATTAACTATTGTGTGGCAACAAACGAGAAATACCGGAACTGCAAATGTTTCATTGACAATTGAATCCATATTGCTAAATATATGAAATGCCTCCAAGAATTCAAGTTCGACTGGAGATTTGGGTTTTAAAATTAAATGTGGGATAGAAAAATTAAATATATGATAGTGTTCCCAAGAGTGCTTGGCAAAGTAGGATTTTTTTTTTTGTTGACAGTATGTACTTGGTGCTCCTTATTGCTCTCTTTGTTTGACAGATATGAAGTCACATTGACATAAGATACTATATATGCCCTAAATATGTAGTATTTAGGGCATATATAGTATTTTATGTCAATGTGGCATGTCGGTCAAACAAAGAGTGCATCAATATTTTGCATTAAGGGGCACCAAGCACTATTATTAAAGTAAATATTAAAATAGTTATTATTTACTAAATTATGAATACACATTTACGTAAATTAAAAAATATTTTTTACAATTTGTGGCCAGGTAATATTTGTTTAGATTATATAAATTCTTATTTCAATAACTTTTTACATTGACAAACTATGTAAACAGAAACATTACATTATTATGCAATTTTTGTTCTTATTGGTGGTATATAAATATCAGATATTGATTTATTTTGGATCTGTAATAAAACTACAAAATAAATCCTTAAGAAACATTTTTTTATAATTAAATGGAAACTATCAAAACTACAACATTGTAGTTAAAATAAACAAGAAAATTAGTCTGATCAAATTATAGTAAATATTAATTTAATTTCTAATTGAAGTAATTTTAAAAACATTTTAAGGCTTAGAATTAATTAAACAAAAAGGAACGTGTTTATTAAGACATTGTTTTTAATATTTACCTTTGATCCTTTTTTATGACCACTGACCAATAACTTCATGACAACATAATTTGTTTTAGCCACCTTCAACAAAGTCAGCATCTAAAAGAATTGTTTTTTTGTCAAAGCATATTTTACAAATATTTATTTAAAAGCAGTAGTAAATAATTAACAGTGGAAGACAACAAGAGGGAAGTGTCATCAAATAAATAATGCTTGCATTTAAATGAAATAGGTAAAACTTTAGGTTATCAGCATTTCAATTACTTGACACATTTCTAATAGTGTAACTATTCCCATTTTACACATGTTCCTTGTATTTCATAATACACACTAATCTGTATGTGTAGCTTATTTAGCCATTAATACCATATGTTCCTTTACCATGGTTTTATTTTTGAAAAATCATTGTGCAACATGTAATTTAGGGGTTTCAGAAAATATTCTAACGCACAAACAAGGTATAGTGAACATTTTAATTTTGTGATCATCATAAAATATGACTAATTAACCACATCATACCTAATTAAATTCCTACTTTATTATGTTTTTTAAAAAAAGTCTTTATTTAATGTATAGTTTTTGAGTATATGGACTTTTGAGAGATAACACGTAAAACTTAAAGATAGCAATAGCATAGCAAGAAATCCAATGCTTTTAGGCATGGTAAGTAAGATTATGATTTTAAGTAAGACTATAGGTTATAAAAACTATGTATGAAGAAATCTCTAATTTATTTAAACATCCATGTTTATTCTTAATAATTTTGTAGTCTACTTTTATATCATTGGACCAATACCAGAACTAACTAGATAACTACAAATCCATGTTATGCCAAATTTGTAGTTTTCTAGTCACTCGATGATATGCAATGTTAAAAACTCAAAAAATATTAGCTCAGTTTATACTAACTTAGCAACAGGATTAGAAGGAAACCATAACAACAGAAAGGCTCAAAAAGTTTATTTTGACATTCCTATTTGCTTATTAGGATAAATGTATATTTTTTTCTTAAATTTTCTATTGTACTTTAGAAAAATATATCATATCTTCAATACATGGTAAGATTTACAATACTCAAAGAATATATATATGTATTTAATCATTAATAGCTTTTAGGTTTTCTTAATTTTGAGATGGGATTTCTCTATCAACTACTGATATTTGTCAATAATGCAATTCTTACTTCTTCACTGGGATCCGAGAAGCTTTCGATGGTTGTGCGTGCATGGTGAAAGCACTTGGAGGCGTCACTGTACAAGTCCTCCGGAGTGCAAATCTCCTGAAGTTTAGCAATGCTTAGCATGTCATCGAACTGCTTGTAGTGCACTGGGGGAGGGGTGCCCACATTGGCGAAGGGAGCAAAACGGTGTTCATACCGGATTTTTTCTTTGTCAAACTCACTGAAAGGCAGGGACATCTTTCCAGCCATGCGGAAACCCACTACTGCCTTTGGGATTAATAGAATTGTTATTACAATCGCGTTGAAATGAAACCATTTTATGTGAGATTTTTATTTTTTAGGTATTTTTCGCAAGGTTAGAATAAGTAGTTGTGTATTAAATATGTAAAAATATATACATTAGAAATTAAAACAAACTTTGCTGTTTGGTATAATTGTAATAAATAATGATGAAATATTTAAATTTATGAAGAATGATCTGATGAACTTGATGTTACATAAAAGCACAATTCTATAACTACATATAATAAAATAAAACTCTTAGTTTCAACTTTTGGTGTTAGTGTGGTGTTTTGGAGTTAAAAAACTATCTAAAAAAGATATTTACATATATATATATATGTCTATGTAACTCCAATTTTCTAAACACTACACATAGTATTTGAAATTCATAAAAGTACTCAAAAGTTGAATTATTTTTTTAAATCTAAAGGAATGAGGTTTTTTTTGCAAATCAACTCTAATTAAAATAATTATTTTAAGGGCATTTGTTAAAAATTAAATCTCTTTCAATAAAAGCAACATTACAACATAAAGGAGTAACAAATATGAGTTAACTAATTTGCGCCTAAATTTTATAAATAATTCTACATTTAGCCCTTTGCACAAGAACATCTATATTTGCGTTCTTTTTACGGAAGTTATTCCTCTTTCTGTTCTTTAATCCAGAATTTTTTATGCTCATAAAAGACAGAAATAGTAATCTGGCAAGAGAACAATTTGAAAAGGAGATCAATGTTTTCTAAACACAAGATCATGCTGTTCTCGTTTATTTAAAATAACATGGAACCAAAAGAACAAGTCGTTATGTTGTCGCCTGTAAGGGTGGGTACATAGGAGTGTAAAGGGTTAGTAAAGTTTAAGTAGAATCACACTCCCTTTGTCATGCTAAAAATCCATTTCATAGGAAATTAATAAATTATATTTCAATATTGACTAGCGACAAAAAGCACACAATTCTAAAATAAAATTCTGTCTACACACGTGATGAAAGTCACCTACTTTATAATAACCACCACACATGTTTTGTAGAATTTGGTAAAATATTATTTCTCTCCTATGTGCTTGCAACCTTTTCTTCTTTCTATTCCGCTTGGTGCTTCTGTTATTTTTGTATAGTTGATCTGGAAAAGTGAAGGCTTGACATTGTCATCCCACATGATAAAGAAAGGGAACATAAATACTAAATTAATTTTAAACACAGATTCTTAACAGAGGTATTAAATAGGGATGAACCGGATAGTGGTTTTGCCGGATACCGGATATCCGGCGCACATTACAAATCGGATATCCGAACTGGATTTTGCCGGATATCCGGCAGTTTATTTTTTATGAAAATAAATTCTCATACACACTAGAAAAAACGGAAATCGGTCAAAAATTGAAAAATATTTTTTTATTCTGTAATATTTCCCAATTCCTTATCTTTAAAGTGATACCAAAATTGAATAAACATTCAAAAAACTTTTTTTATTTACAAAGGGTTAGTCTAGGGTGCTGCTAGCAATGGTCGTATGTTTTGTACATTTTACACTTAATTTCTGAATAATTGTAATTTTACCATATGCCCTTTCATTCCAAACATGAAAACTCAAGTTTGCTTAAACTTTTGAGAAATTTATTTTTTAATTCAACTTTATATTAGTTGTGAGATGTGATGACCCTCCACCATAACGATTCGTTAAAAATATAATTTTAAAGTTAAAAATTTGAAAAAAGTTGTTTTTTTAAAGTCTCTATTGGTTAAAGGGAGAATCTGCACACTGTGAATACATTGGTAAATTTTCAGGAAAATACTTAAAGCAAGAACAAAAAAAATTGATCGCCACAAAAAAAATCTTCGATGTTTTATTCATCCGGATATCCGGCATGGAAAATCGGATATCCGGCACTTTACTTCCGGATATCGGATAGTTAAAAAGCAGCCGGATACCGGATAGTTACCGGATATCCGTTTCATCCCTAGTATTAAAACACCAAGGAACTAGATTACAATTTTGCTATAGATTTTGTATGTATATAAAATTCTTTGAAAAAAAATTAATTCATAATCTATCGAACAGATCTCTCTGATTTTGAAGATGAATATTTTATGTTTTCTATCCGATATATAATCGCTTAAGCCATGTTGCCCCACAACTCTAATAAAAATCCAATTGGACTTAGATGTTAACATGACTTAAGCGATGATATGCTACTTATATCTCAACTGCAATAACCATTCCTTATTATTTTTTAGTTCTGTAGTAATTTGATCATTAGAAGTATCAAATTCATAAAAAAAAACTTTGTTACATAATTTTTCTAACTTTATAAATTAGCAAATTTGAACTTTTTTTTAAGGACTTGTTGTTGCACTAACAGTTGCAGTTTTAAAGATAAAAATGGGACATCAATTCGAAAAAACAAAATTTTGCTAGGTGTGATATGCTTATGTTTCTAATCCTGGGTTTTAATCCTTTAAAACTTATCGCTTTACATATAGCAACAAATAACTTATTTCGTAATCAATCGCCAAATAGAGAATATTAGAAATAAAGGTCTAATAAAATTTACCTTCATATTCACTAAGAAAAGTATTTGCTCTTGACAAAGAAGAAACCATCCATCCATATAAGAATTCATACAAGTACCTGAAACATATTTTTCAGTATCTATAATCAAATGTAAAAGTTTTTTTTTTTTAAAAGAAAACTAAACACACAAGGATTGCATCCACATTATTTTTTAAAGCAATAAATACAAATGCAATGCTAATAAGTATTAATTTTTTTTAAAAATCATAATTGAATTTAAGAGTAAAAAATGTGCTCATGTGCGAAATTATTGTCATCGTACTGCAAGAAGTCACTGACTTAGTATTACTTCCGAGGTAATCAGTTTTATATCTCAGATATAACGTTAGGTGACCCAGCAACAGACAAATTCTTTGGAATGGGTCATTTAACATAGTTACTGTTTACACATTGAAAGAAAATATATCCAAAGGTTTTTATAAAGATAAAGTACAAATTAAATTTTTACTATAGTGTTAGTGACTTTGCTGCCATCTAACAAATTCTATAAGGCTATGTTCATGTGTCTCTTTATCAAGGTTTCTAAATAAGTGTTTCTTAAATACTTTAATTAGTTTAGTGTACAGTATAAAATTGTGTACAACAAATAAAAGTTTCTTTTACCAAAATATGTAAATATATTCATGGCTCGAGTACAGTTCCAGCTCAAATCCTGAGAGAAGGTACTGGATCATGACTTTGAGGGTGTGATAGAGGATCCAGGTGCCAAAGTAGGAGGTGTGAGCGCTATTTTCGAGTTTCATTAAAGCATTGTTGAAACTATCAACCTTATCAGCCTAGGAAAAAATAATTCATTTATTTATTTCAAATAAATGCATGTTTATATGTGAATATTTTTCCTTTAGTAAATATAACATTTTTTTTTTAGAATTTTGTCTATATTATAAAAACATTCTAAATAAAACTAACTCAATATGACATTTATTATTAATTAAGTGCAAACATTGCAAAAAAATTAAGTTAGTTTATGGTATTTTGTGTGAGGTTAGTGAATTACTTCAAACACGGAAAGGACCATTGTAAATAAAAAGTTTCTGAAAATTTTAAGAAATGTTTAATGAATATAAAGATTTAATTAAAACATCAACATACTTATCAATAAAAACAAACTGCTTAAAATAATTGTACTTCTTTTGATGTGTAAAAACATATTAACAAATCTAATTATATTTACAAACATGAAAAGGGGAAACATTGAATTAAAAGATAATTTAATTTATGTATTTCTAACACATGTTTTTTTTTAATTCTTTAACTATTCTAATAGAGATTGCTTTCAAAAAAGATATCCAAACGCCTTATATTTGAAAAATATAAGGTGTTTCATAATTCCCTCGGAGGGGAAGGGGGTTTGAAAAGGCTGTAGTTAAAAAAATCTGATGAATACAAAACAAAGTTTTATGTTTTTATTATAGAGAATAACTTCAAGTTTTATACAAGAGTTACCGGTTTTCTATATATAGACACTTAGTGACCCATCATACATCAATTTTAAAATTTAGTTCTTGTCATACATATCTCAACCTGTCGCAATCAAGGTATGATCTTCCCCCATAATTCTGTTACATTATTTTTGTTCTCTCATTAGTACTTTTACCAAGTACTATAAATGCTGCCATCTAACAAATTCTATAATTAAAAATTAATAGTGAATATTTATTATGTGATAACTATAAATAGTGAACTTTTTGTAGTATTTACCACCCTACTGAAGGGAATTAGTAAACAACACATATTTTGAGTTGTATTTTTAAAAATTATGTGCACGGTTACAAAAACTTAAGATAATTGGGACAAATATGATGCTCTCTGCTCTGATACTCAAAATGTTAAAGAAAATCCAAAAGTTTGGGAATTTTTAATGTGTGTTTAAAAGACTCTGATATGACCTTTGGTGATTTAAATAAAAATCATTAAAAAAAATCATATCATTCTTTAATACATCACATTAAATGAATTTAAAAAACATAATAGAGTGTTTAACATGGTTCATACAGATTTTCAAAAGTAAAAATTAAGTAGTTTTTAAGGACCTCTAGATAATTTTTAAGGACCTCTTAATTTTTTTGGTGCCGTTAGCGGAGAATTGCACATTGTTTGGTGCAAAATTGGCACATAATCACAAGTCAGTGGGGTTTTGTAGCAAGTTGGCACAGGATATCACTTCCGGAAAACTCTGGCGCAGAATTCCTATCCCTTAAAGATGCTACATTCTTCTGAATTTCCTCGTTTTTCTAGAATGAGTATTGATTCTTCACAAAACAACAAACAAACTTGAGATTTTCCAATGACGAAGTGTAGTGTATTATAATGAAATACCACCGACTAAAACATCGAACAAAAGAGATCAAAAGTTCACTTTTCTTTTCTGATACTAAATACGTCCATTCATGCCTTTCTCTCCTTGCCGATTTACACTTACGTAAAACGGTCAAAAGTGGACACGATCATCGTAAAATCCGGAATTCTACATTTCAATAATTTTAATGCACCCGGAAATCTGAGTTCGAAAATTAAAAAAAACTCAGAATTTCGGGTTAGACAAGAAAAAATACCACCCATGTGAATTAGTAAAAAAAAAAAACATGTTTGACAAAAATTAAGGACCTTGGACGAAAATTAAGGACTTTAAGGGCCCTTAATTAAGGACCTACTTAAATTAAGTAGTTCTTAAGGAATTTTTATGGACTGTGCGAACCATGTTTAAGTCTTGTTTAAAAATTAAATCTGCTAGTGAATACTGACCTCTTCTTGAAGGGCAGACAACTCCTCCAACAGGTGGGACAGTTTATCCCTCTGCCTCGCCCGATTGTGGCCTGTTATCTGAATGAGTGTGCAGAAGGGACGGATGCAATGGGAAAGGAAGCTTTCCACATATTCCCTAGCCTGAGGATTCGCCATGAGCGCTGATCTGTAAGCAATCCATTAGAATCAAAACTAGATGAATTGAATTAGGATGAAAGGCAAACTTTTAAAAGGTCAACTTGTTGCTTGTATTATTTAGATAAATTCAAAAATAAAGATTCACATTTTAATCTTAAGATAGATTACCATTAAGTTTTAAATTATTTGCAAAAATAGCTACCAATATATTAGTAATTTTTTTTTTTAATTAATAAATGCATGAATTCTAAACTATTTTAATACATAAAGAAAGTTTTAAGCCAATTTTATTTTAGCATTTGATGATATTTTTGTACTAAAATGTGGGATTAATACCACAAAATAATGGTAGTTGTATATTTATAACTAAAATCCATTAAAAAATTTAAAGAAATTTTTAATCAATAAAACAAAATGTTTTAATTTATTTATCAGTACTTTCACAAATGCATACATAAATAAAAAAAATGCATTTTTAATATAATATATAAAATAATATAAATATTTTCCCTAAAAATATGCCCAGTATTATCATCCGATATTTTAATATATATTATTCCTTTTGTCCTTAGGTTTAGCTATTTTATGATGTAATTTCCACGATTAACATTAGTTTAATTTAAATTTAGCTTTACTTCTAAAGCTAAGGTTAAAAATTTGACTTTTTTTCACATCTAAATTTGTCTTAATAAAAGACAATATATAGATATATGCGTTTATTATTCCAACTTCTTTATAATGATATTTAAGGAAATTAAGATTACAAAGGAAACATACTTTGGAGCAAGAATCGGGGGTCTAACAAAAGTTCGAACCGCATCCTTTAGCACATCTCCAATGTGAACAGTGCCCAATACTTTGCCAGGCTCACTGCATTTGGTTTGGTTTAAGTAAAGCAACTGAAATGAAAATATATTATGGATTTGTTTTGAAAAGAAGGAATACTATATTGTAAAATGGTTTTAGTTGAATTCACATTGCATCTGAATACTATCTTATAAAAAATAAAGCTTACTTGAAGAACAGATCTTGAAAGAACACATGGAGAAGTTTTACTGAACTCATTTAAGAAATCCTGAAATAAAGAGTACCTTACTTTAGCATAAAGCATAAATGAAAAAAAAAATACAAGGGAAATAGTCAAATAAAAAGGAAAATAATGTGTGTGTGACTTTTAAAAAATACCTATTTTTACTTAAAGTAAATGTCCTTATTAAAATATAAGAAATACACTACAAAATACTTATATCAGGAATAAGAAGAAAAAGTTAAGTATAAAGAGTTTCTATAATTAAAATATATTTTATTTAATTTAGAATAATATGCATACAATTTAGCGATTTTTGTTTTATTGCAGATTATGTCTTAAAAGTTTGTTTTCTATCGAACCATACTATCAAAAAAATTTTAGCATTTAGAAAAAGATATGAAAGCTCAAGTCCAAAGCTTTAGTTGAGAAGGATTCAGATTTCCCCTCTCTTGTAAAGTTGCCCAAATGTGACTAATTCTGGTTCTGAGGTACAGATATGTGAAATACATTTACAGATTTGTTCAAAAAAGACAGTTGGTGTTTTCATAATTTAAATATTAAATGCCTTCTATAATGAAATTATTTAAATAATCTTTTCAAAAGAAGTAAATATAGTAGTACTCTTTTAATAAACAGAGAAGATAATGAAGACTTTTGGGGGGAAAATGAGGGTACAAAATCTATAATTTGCAAATCTCACTTGAATTTAGTAATAATTTAAGATAACTAAATCTATTAGTGTGATTAATTTTATTATTAAACTTTTAATTTAAAACGCTTGAATTTTGGACAACTTGTGTTTCTTTTTTACAAATTACTTGACATGCTGATGATAAAATAAATAGTTGTTTTACTTACAAGAGCTGTATGGAAAGATGTACAAGCTGTTATTTTACAAATATTTCGAAGACGCACGACTAACATTGAAAGGTATTCCGCTGATTCTTTGCGAGTTTTTATTTTGGTATAACGAGGAAATGTGGGAGGTAGCAATCGTTGGTTTACCAAAGGCTCAAAACCCAAAATTGTTGGATAATCAGCTGAAAAACAAAATGAAAATAACTCAATATAATGTGAAATAACACTCACTAATATAAAATCTGCAAGTTACTCATAAACATTGAACTTCAAATTAAAAAATACAAGCACAAAATATTAAAAAAAAAACTTAATACAGATTTTAAAAACGTAACTAAATATTATATACGAGTCATACCCCTATTGCTGCTTTCAGCATTTGGATCAGGATGTATACCCAAGTGGATGGTTCTTTCAATAACTGGAAGAATCTCACTGCATTGAAGTAAGAGCCTATCAACTTCATCCACAGCAAAACACTAAATCGAAATGTATATTTTTTTAATGCATTAGTCTAAGCACAAAAAAGATATTTGTATATTAATAGCCTAAGTAAACTCTGATTTTTCAAACTACTTTTTAAAAACTTCAATCTTGTGAAATAAGCTGAGAAGTGTAAGAAAGGTATTTTTGCAGTAACTGTTACAATGAAAGGATTATTTAAAAAAGCATAAATAAAGCATAGTAAGTCGATGCTTATTTCGGCAATTTCTTAAAAATATTCAGGGAGTGAAAAATTGAAAACTATATCTAAATTGAACGAGTTTTTGCTTGCAATTATTGAATAAGCTTATATTAAAATCATAATAAATATATATTTTTTAAATTTGGTAATATATTTATTAATACAATAGGGGAAATTAATTACCTTTCATTCAATTAACATTATCAGTGTTTTAAGTGAAAAACCACAAGCTGCAATAATATTTTGTATTTTATGATACATTAACCTTTAGAAGGCAGGTGTTTGATTTTAACACGGGATTCTTGCTGAAATATCAACCGGCTGTCCTGTAAAGGCTAAGAAATAGAGCTGATTTTTTTGATAAATTCTGTTACAGATGTAACAATTTACAAGTGAATATTATGTAGATTTCTTATTTATAGCTGTAATGGTCATTTTTTTAAAGACTTAAAAGTTATTTTCATAGAATATTTATGCAAATAGCTTTTTACTATTTTATCAATTGCGGGGATCAAACACATTTTCTGAAAATAAAAATAAGGAGTTTCTAGGGGCCTTACAAACAATTTATAAAAACCTTATTTTTTTTTTAATGCAAAGAAATTGTATACATTTGAAACTAAAAATTAGTTCTAAAGTCACAACTAGGCTTCTTATTTGAAAATAAAAGGTTGGTTGGTTGGGGTTTATTGGCACAAGGACCAAATATGGCCAAGCTCAAGCACTAGATTTTATACCAACAATAAAATTCTAAAAACACACATAAACAAAACTTAAATTTAAAGAAGAGGTAAAAATCCTGTGTAGTTTAAAAATATAAATAGTGATGAGTGAGGTGGATGATTTAATAAATAGGGCAATGTGGGAGATGAAGTATTAAAAAGACGATGATATAAAAATATAAGACGAGGACAAGAAGTTAAAATATGAATTATGGAGAGAGGTTGTTGGCAATGGTGACACAGCGGGGCAGTTTCATTAAGCAATAAGTGTCTATGTGTTGCTCGCGAATGACCTATGCGGAGACGGGTTAATAACACACCACACCGCCGAGATGACAAGGAAGGTAGGAACGGGATGCTGGGAAATACAGAGGCTAATTTATTAGTGGCCTGTAACCTCCAGCCATCGCTCCAGTCCTTCCGCACAAAGTCCCGCAAAACATTGCGAAGGTCGTCATATGGGATTCTGATATTAAGCTGGGATGTGGCATTTTTGGCAGCTTGATCTGCCAATTCATTGCCAATTATGCCAACATGGCCAGGAATCCAGCACAATATGACGCCATAACCCCGTCGGATAAGTTTATTATGAATAGTTAACACCTCAAAAGCTAAAGGATGGCTTAGAGAATCAGATGACAGATATTCTAAAATGCTTCTAAACTATGAAATTGCCAACAGTCTGGTGAGAGAGATATTTTAATGCTTTGTACAAGGCTAAAAATTCAGACGTAAAAACAGAAATGAAATGTGGTAACGAATAGCTAAAAGTGTCAGATCCACATACAAATGCACAGCCGTGAAAATAAAAGGAGAAAATAGGTTCAATCAGCTTGACAGATATAAAGTTTAAAGAAGACATAGGTTTTCTACTAAGATACAAAGTTGTGTTTATAAGTAAAATTATTTGAATGATAATCGTTTTAATGAGTTCCTAAGAGCCTTATGTAAATTGAAAGTTTCTAAGGACTCTTTGGACAAAAATAAGGATTTCCTAAGGACTGTTCCAACCCTGAATTCAGCTCGATAGCTATCGAGTGTATTGTGTAGTCGTAGAGGTTATGAATTGTAATAATTCCTAAGTCAGTAAATCTATTTAAGCAAAAATTAAAACTTTCTGAAAGAGATTTGTACCTTTTTCTTCTGGAAAACTAAAAGAGCTTGATACAAGAGACGACAAAACTTTATCCTGGAGTAGAGAGCAACAGCTTCTTCATGCTGAAAAATACACGTCACACAATAAATAATGCGTTTTTTTTTACTCTATGAATCATTATAAATAGACTTTAACAAGTTTGAAAGGTTTTTACCATGATAAGAGTTCTCTTTAATTAAAACTTCCTTTCAATTTAACAGATAAGTAGTAATAGCTCATATATAAACCTAAAAATAATACCTGGGTCTGAGTTTCATTGTCTTGCTCCTCTCCTGGTTTAGGACGAGTAACCTATAAAAAGTTAGTTGTAATGTATCAAATTCAACAAGGAAATAAAATTTTAAAAATCTCTATAGCAAGAAATACCTATACCAATAAAATTAATATCCACTACTTCAATTAACATTAATTTTGCCCATTATGATTATTTATTTATATAATTTTTTTTTCCACAGTAAGAACTACGCATATAATTTAAAATTTATTTGTATAGAAAAAAGACATAAGTTTCGAATGAAAGCTGTTAGTAGAGTATAAAAAATATTTAAATTTTACACTACAACTACTTTAAAATAATACTTATCTAGTTAGCACAAACTTGTATACTCATTCAAAATATATGGATATTAAAAAAATATTTTTTCAATAAGCAATGAAAAGAGTTTCACAGGATGGCAAGAATTTTCACTAAACAATATCACTTCATTCCTAAATAAAAATATTCTATTCTATAACTTCAACCCACCTTTGATTTTTTTGATAGCTCTTCTTCAACTTCTTTTAACATGGCTGTTGCTTTTACCACTGGTATTTCATTGCAAAGCTTATATCCATACATCACAGGCTGGAAATCCTCCTAAAAGCATAACACAACACATATTGTTATTCAAATTTATCACTAACCATCTAAAAATTTATTTTATTTACTACAGGATTTAATTAGAAGTTTTATCAGTATTTGAATGACGCATGTGATCACTTTATATATTTATCAAATCAATAAATTTTCTGAATTAAAAAGAGTATTAAACCAGAAAAAGTTAACTACAATTTCTTAACAATTTACATATAACATTAAATTATACACACATTTCCATAATTTTATTAAAAAAATTCTCATAAATATCAAACCATAACTGTTTTTTTTAATAAGATCCATTGTTATTTAAAGTTATAAAACACAAGATTTTGAAAGAAAAAGGCTGTAGAATAAAGAAAAATGATAGTTTATTTTATATTTGGAAGGTAGAATTATGAAAAATTATAAAATAAAAAAAATATGTAAATATTTATTCAATAGATTAATAAAATAATCTAGATACAAATAAAAATCAAAAATATATATATAACTACAAATTAAAAATACATTATTAAAATACTTTAATAGTCTATCAAATAGTTTAATAAATAACAATGCAAGGTTATTTAAAAGTTAAGTTAAATAATTGATTAAGTTAAGTTAACTAATAATTTGACCCTACAGGCCCTGCAATATATTATGAGAAAGAGAAAATATTGTTTCATAAAAAGATATTGGACCTCTTCATAAACTCCAGCCTTGTTGATAAACTCTCTGATAACTTCAAGAAGTTTCAGTGAATGTATGCTGAAAGCTCGAATTATTTTATCTTCAACAAGGTGAGGTTTTTGGAGATACAAATTAGTGAAAACAGTCTGTGCAAGAGAATGTCCTTCCAACCATGTTACCTAAAAAAAAAAATTCATAGCTATGATAAAACTGAATTTTGCACATGAAAGTTTTATAAATACTTATTTTTAAAAACTTTATTTTTGACTTACTAAGCAGGCAAGAGTTGCATCAATTATGCCAATCTGTTCTTCAACGGTCAGGTCTTTTATTTTTAGTTTACCTGCCTAGAAGGGTGCAAATAATAATTATTTTAAAACAAAAATACACTTAATATTATTAAACAGTTTGTAAAAAGTTACAAAATCTCATTTAAAATGATGCTATATTATTGCCTTATTTGACAACGACCAATAAATCCTTTTTAATTACCTTGAGAGCTTGATCAAAATTGAGAACTTTTTTGTTTCCTCGATTGCACATCATACCGGCATCCATTTTGGGATCCATCATTTCAATGGCAGACATTGCCTCAAACAGGCCAAACCTAGAATAAAGAGTTTAAAAGTAAAACACGGGTCCTAAAAATGATAAAAGTTAAGTGATATTTATATAAATGGAAATGCGCTTACATTTCATCATGAAGAAGCTCGCCAAGTTTCAATTCTGAAAGAAAATACAGTTTAAAAAATAACATTTGTTTAATACAAATATTGGAACGATGCTCTGTAATATAAAAAAATATTTTGGTACTTTACAAAATTGTTTATGGTAATTCAAACAGTAGGTAGGCCATCATTAACTTCTATCATTTATGGCAAAATTCGTAGTTAACAGTTTCTATGGCACTTTCATAACAGTTTAATTTTCTAACCTTGACACACTTCAACCATAAAAGTACACAAACAGTTCACAATTATGCTCCAAACAGTTCACATTATGCTCCAAACAGTTTCAGTTGTTCTTCTGTTTTTGAAGCACAGTCGAATATACAACTAGGCTTATACAAGAGTTTTTAATTTTAAACAGAAAATTCTACTAGGATTGAATTTGCCAGAGCTGAGATATCGATGCCACGTAAGAAGCCTTGAAAAAAGAGGGAGAAGCAACTTGCTGTAAATGATAATGCCAATGAGAAACATGCAATGAAGTCTTACATCGAAATATGAAAATAACAACAAAATGGCGAAAGAAAACTAATGAAATTAAAATTTTGTTTCAAATTAGTACATGTTACACTTAAGGAACAGATGTAGTATAGGACATTTGGTACGGGGGTTTTTTTTGGCGAAAAAAAATTGCTGTTAAACATAGTACATGGTTGCCAGGTTGAAAGTCGACACAATAATCGGAACTCCGTGGAAAATAGCAACAATGTCAGGTGAGGTTACCATACTATAAATTTATCGCTCTTATAAAACACGTCAAAAAAAACATTGCGCGCCAAATGTCCTACACTACATCTGTACCACACTTATTATGCAAATATTTGTGCATGTATGTAAAACATATTGTGTAAATATTTTCACATTGTGTGATTTCACAAGTAAGTGGCTAATTGCAGTAGATGAAACAAATGCAAAACACTATTTGTGCATGCATTGTAATAGACATTGCTGCCAATTTGAAATGAAATCATATTTGGTGATTTGTATTTGACGCTGTGGCCCTCGTCTTTTTTCAGTACTTTAACTTTGCAATGTATCAGACATGCCTCTTACACTAAACATAAATCCAATATTTTTTTTTAATATGTAACACAGTGATAATACATAACTCTTGCTTTTTAAACTAAATTGCGGAAAGTAGCCTAAAAATTAAAAAAATATTGCTAAAAGAAGCATCTTACGAAGGAAAAGTTAATCGAAAAATTTATAATCTAATTATACAACAAAATTTTTCTTTTAACTTATCCGTAGATCATACAATTATGATTACAGTAAAAATTACCTTCTGTAGCCGTGAAAAACTCCTTTGTAACATCCATCCAATTGAAGTTGCCGCATTTTTGGCATGAATCTATGTTTGATCCTCCACAGTTATCATCACAACTTTCGTTTCTTCTAAAGGAAAACACATTTTTAAAACTCTTACAATAGTAGCTTCGAATATTTTCGAATGGCCCAACAAAAATTTCAAGAAAGACTTATCGTCAGGAAACTTACTTGTGTTCAAAACGCTTGTCGCAATTTTTAAAATAAGCTTTGTCGTCAGACATTATAAGCAGAATAATTAAAATTCAGAATCAAAATTATGTCTAGCTCATGACTAAAAACTGTAAACAAACCTCTGTGAAACAAACTCTCGGAATGATGATCGACGATCCTTTTTTCTTCACCTCAATTCAATTTACAGTAGGTTTTAGAATATCCATTCAAAGGTCTTTCACGCTTTTTAAATTTAATAAATGTTTGAAAATGAAAAATGGATTAGTATTTTGAATAAAATCTAATTTTCAAATTTCATAAAATTTTATTTACATACTCATTTTACACCTTAGTTACAAACCAGTAATTCGTAATAGCAAATAGCAACCAAAACTCAACAATACAACTACTATTTATTTATTTGTCAGTTTTTCTGCAACATTTGTTTTATTAGTTAGCTCTTTACTAAACATTTTAGGATATTGAAGTGCGACTTCAGACGTGATTTCTTCTTTTAAAAGGTAAATGCTCATTAATACAAAATATAACGTACGTCAAACATGAGGTTAATTCGAATTCAACTGAAATATATAATACATTCAACATGACATTTAATCAAATCTATTTAACTGATCATTCGCGTTTTGGCACTGTTTGTGTGCTTATATAAATAATGCTTATTTTAACACTGTATTAATAACATCCGTCAAAATAACGTATTCTTGCATTGAAATAACATTGACGGCGTGAAGATGTGTCTAATGCAGTCTTAAATTTGGGTACCAATTCTAATTATATTTATACTAACACACACAGTGGCGCCGGAACTTATTTCAAAGAGATCACAGAGAAAAAAAAATTAAGTTTTTACTATTTGACATTTTTTAATTTTTCCTGGAATCTATTTCAAAACACATTATTTAAAAGGTAGTTATAGCAACTGCCATACTGGTTGCGACCCCTTGAAAGATAATAAATTTTAAACATGCCAGAGCTAGGTTTGTGAATTTAAAAATAAGCTCTAAACTAAGACGAATTTTTTTTTTTAATTTACATTATAAACGCCTTTTAAATTCCATCCTCCATTTTTCTTTATTGAAATAACTGATATAATTTTTATGTAATTATTAATAGTTTCATTTAGTTTAATATATTTATTAATAATGATAATATTGATTGCATTTAAAAAAAAATCTAAATAAGTCTACAAACAAAGATGATTATTTTTATTATTATTACATTTAACTTTTTACACTTGTCTATTACCTAGTTCTCATTTTCTTTAACTATTTTCTTTCTAAAATGTAAAAAAAAAGTTTTACTGACAAATAGAAGCTTTCAATAATAAAGAAAACTTATAAAATATCTTTTTTTTTTTTAAATAAATTACTAAGAAGAGTTTTACTTTTTGGGGTTGGCTTGTGACTATGTCTCATATTGATGTCCTTCTTAATATGTTAGTATTCCCAAAGTTTTGGACATTCTAAAAATTTCTGGACAATACCTTTCTCAAGGCTGAGAAAATATCTTTAATTTTTCTTAACCTTTTTGCCTAGGCTTAATAACAAGAATGCGGCTTTAACGATGGGCTCTTTCAAAGTAGGGTGAATGGGAATTTCACCATAGGCTGTAGGGAATTCCAGCATTGTGAAGAAATGATGAGGATCACAATTAGATAGGAATCATTTACAACTCTTTCTTGAATCATGTAGATTGGGTACCTGAATGAGATGTTTCTTGTAAAATATCTTATTTCAAAGCAGACAATTTCTAGATTGATCCATTGGGAATTCTCATCGAATTGCTTCCCTACTTGAAGTGTCAAGAAAAGCAACTTTTTACCTGTTCAAACCAGACAACCTGCAATTATGTTTTATGTCACCAACTGAATTCCTATAGATCTCATTAGCTATAAAAATTGCTACCCCCATTCATAGATCATATTTGTCACAGTCCCCTAGCTGAAACTAAATTCATATGAAACATATGTTGCCATAACCCCCCTGGAAAAGGTTTAAAGGTTTATAACATGTAAATAGACCCTTCTTATAAAAAACCAGAAATATAGTGACATGTGCCTTATAATGACTGTCACAAAAATTCCTAATTGATTGATTAGTTTGCTGTCATATTTTTATTTTATTCCAATGACCTTTCGTTATAACAATCGTCTCATAATGATCCCTTGAGTGGTCATTATGTATTGAGGGACAATTGTACTAAATTAGTATATTATGTAATGCTGATGCAATACTCTCTGCCAGTAACACACACCAAATGCTTAAGATCCAAAAATATCAAATAAATTATTTCCATAGAATAAAACTTATTGCACATAACTAAAAAGTAATAATTATTGCAGCAAACCATGAGCGAATCAATGGACGGCGAAATCATCGACTGGCAGAGAGAAGCGGAAGCCGTCATCAAAGACGTTGGTTTCGGACTCAGGAAGATCGAAATCTCATCTTGCATGCCTCGATCACAGACAGAAATCTATTTCAACATCGAGACGAGAGAAGGCCAAAAGTATTGTGTGGAACTTTCCAGCTACGGTTTCAAAGTTGTTTCAGATCATTTTGATCAAGCGGTGGATACTTATCCTGATCAGACATATTACGAGACTCCTTACGCCCTATTTGATAAGTACAGTACGCAGTTCAGAGAATGCTTTGCAGCAGCTTTGGAGAAAAAGCTCAGTCTTTTGTCGTCGTAAATAATTTTTTGAAATGGGAACTTTACCTGCCAAAGAATTTGTATATTTATAAGTTTTTATTTGGTATGAAAAAATATAGATGTGTAAATTAAAAAAAATATTTCTTAATTTATTGATTTTGATGTCTTGAATTTTTTTTTGAAGATGTTTATATTTATAATGTTATATATTTTAAGTGAAAACAATTACTTCAACTGTTAAATGGTTTGAATAATGTGTTATATTAGTAAGTATTACATTATTTCTGAATTTTAATATTCCTGCTTTAAAATTATTTCTGTGTTAATTTTTTTAAATAATATTTAAATTCTTTTAAAAATATTTAACATTAAAAAAATGTAAGCTAGAATGGGAAATATTTGTACAATAATAAGTGTTCATTCTAAAGCTATCTCAAAAGTCTTTTTTATGGATTTCGTGTTGATGCAATATTATTTGCACAATATTTTTTTAGCAGTGCAACAGCAATAATGTAGCAATCAAATATGTAGTAATGTTAGATGAATAGTTAGCTAAACTAGTAGTTTTTTATGATTACAATAGAGCTGTATAGAAATTTTAGATTTTTTTAAACTAACTTATCAATAAATAAATATCCTTATCTTGTATTTTTCTAAAAATATAAATTAAAAAAAATGGTTTTGATTTAATTAAAATTTTGTTTTCATACAACATTTATTATTTTTTTAAAAATTGTATTTGATTGTATGATGTTCGTGCTATTATAATAAACTAATCAACTAATTATTTTTGTTATCGAGTGAAAGGAAAAGTCATTGAATGTCTAAGGTTTTTCAGGTATGGATTAGGGAGATTAAGAATTGAATATGTATACTGTGGAAGATAGAAGGGTTAGGGAGATTTGATTCAACTGTTCAAATTTATTAAACGGGGAGATGTCGAGGATTTGGATTTTAATGAGTGATAAAATCAGAGGTCATGGGTTTAAATTAAATTTAAACCCATGACCTCTAGATTTTAATCAGGAAGGGAGAAAGCATTATTTATATAATAGGGTACAATAGACAAAAGGAACAACTTGCCAATGAATATTGTTAATTGTACAGGATTTTAAGAAGTTAGATATTCATTGAGCAATAGTTAGGAGATAATATCAAGACTAACCTTGTTCAACCTTGAGCCTGTTGTTGGTCGCCAATATTTGTATTTTCAAATATTTGATAGATTTTTTTCCCTTTCATTTTTTGATAACTACTAACTATTTCCTTCTATTAGTTATTAGAAGGAAAACACATTAACATACATAGTGGATATTGAATTAAGATAAAGGCAATAAATAATAAAATGTTGCAGAGTAGACAGAAAGGCTGTTTGTTATATAGACTTGGTAATCAAAAAATTGATTTAGGGTGCAAAATTGGAGAATATTTAAAACAATGCAATAACTTATTAGTTTGGCTTATTTATGTAAACCTTACTTTGATTATGCTTACTTGACATTACAGATGTGTAGTGTAAATATTGAAATAATATTATTAAATGAGCCTCACTATTATCAGAGTCTACTTTGGTCATGTTATGCAACAAAATGTTTAACAGCTGAATCCATTTTACGTGTTATCTTAAACATATCTATAACATTAATTTTCTAAGCATTCGAAAGGCTATAAATGAGGACTTTGGCATAGTTTTATACTAAATATACCCCAAAAAAATTTATAAAAACACAAATTATTTATTGTAATGAAATTTATCTCTAGAAAATTAGGAAAAAGAATATCTCAATTTATCCTAAAGCATAAGAATGCACTATATTTTTTATTGTGATTTAATATATATATTTATAACATGGTTTATTTGAATGATAATAAGGAGTAATGATTTTAGTGAATTAAAAAGTTCTATTTCATATGCGCCAGGTTTTATTCGATAGTAATAGGCGTTCGAAGCACTTTTAAAAATGATTACTTAAATTTGTGGCAAATTTTAAAGTAAAACCCTCTTAAGTTTTTAGGTAAAACCCTCTTTAAAAAAAAACTTATAACCTTTTTTCTTTACATCAGAAGTGATATATAATTTATAGTGCATGTAAAAGTTAGTTTAAATATTAATGATTAAATTATTAATTAATAAATCCAAGTTATAGTTTAATTAATTATATTACGAATGTATCTAAATATTTTCCTATTAATAAATAGTGGAAATATTAATTTTTCCCCCCAATAATAATATTATTTTTAATACACGAAAAAATAACAAAAGGGAGTATGTCATGAAAAAAATTTTAATGGATTTATTGATTTTAAAAAAATAGAAAATCTTTAAAATATTAAACGTTTTGACAGGGCCTGATTATCGAATACGCCTGTGAAGTCTAGGCTAACACTTTATATTTTTGAGGGGCCCCCAAATCACACATTTTATGCAAATATTTAACACTCCTAATATGGTTTCCTACTAAATTTATCTTAAAAAAAACTGCATTATAAATTATTATTAAAAAATATATTTAAATCCTTTTAGTAAAATAAAGTTGCCACTTGTGTAAAAATTTGTTCGAATATTGGGAAAAAAAATCAACATACAGAATATTAGGAATACTCAATACATATTAATATATTTTGAAATATATTATTTATAATATTTTTTTTATTTTAATGCCATTCAGGGGCAAGGGTCCCAGTGCATGTCAAAGTTCGATTTGATGCTCCAGGGTCTATTCGAGAGAAATGGGGCCCCCATTTAAAGGCGGGCTTCCCTTGCTTCGATGTCTTAATCAGGAATTTTGAATAAAAGGAAGAACACAATCGATAAGTTTAAGGAATCAAAATTGAAGGGATACAAGATGTATGCAAAAAAAAGTTAAGTTTCGAGATATTTGACCTTAAAGCTTTTTTTTTTCGTATTTGGTTGTGGTCGCATATCTCCTTCCAGGGCCCGATTAGAACATTGAAGCAAGGGAAGTCTGCTTTTAAATGGAGGCCCCATTGCTCTCAAATAGACCCTGGAACATTAAATCGAGCTTTTACAAGCACTAAAATCCTTGCCCTGTGAATGGCATTAAAACGAAACATTTTATAAATAATATTAAAAAACATTAATAAGTCATGAATATTATTAATATGGTTTTTTTTCTTCCAATATTCGAACAAATAAAGCTAAAGTTAGAAATGCCACTTTTTTTTAAATAAATTTAGCAGCAAACTAGGGGTGTTAAATACTTATATAAAACGTGTGATTTGGGTGCCCCTGAAAAATGTAAAGTGTAAGCCTGGGCTTCCCGGGCCTATTCTGTAATCAGGCCCTGCCTCCTTCATGATACTAGTAGTATCTCTGTTAAAAAGACTTCTACTGTCTGCTGTTAGTGTCAAAAAACAGGCCAAGTCATACCTCCTTCGTCCACTTAAACCTTCAATTTCCTATTGGAAGAAAATTCAAAGTATCCTTTTTGTTTATAAATTTATTACCTACTGTGTATTGTGGAATTTGATACCATAACTTTTATGAAGAACCCGTTTTACCTTTGTTTGATTACCAACACACTATCTCTAAAGGAAAGTAGTTGTTTTTAAATTGTAGTAGGAATCTTTACTATTGTTTTTATTTAATAGCGGAAAGTTTCACGGTTAATGAGATTCCGGAAGGATTATTTTCAAAGATAAAAATTACAATTTATGGAAAATGGGAAAGCATGTGTTAAAATTGATACAATTCAAAATGACCCTGAATTTCGTTTTACTACTGAATGCAAGTGGTTTCCAATGATGATTGAACTTACAATAAAATATTTCTCAAGCAGGAGAATGCTGCACAGCTAATTTGATCATTTCTGACATGGCAAATTTTCGATTTTTCTTGTTAAATATAGCGTTAAGAAACATTGTAAGTACTTTCTGTTCGGATAATGGGTTGCTTATGCTAATACACAAATCGCTTTTAAGTTTTCCGTATATAAATTACCACAGAATCCTATTAGCGACGCTATTATTTGCTGTTCACTTATCACCATCCCTTTTTTTTCGGAAACAAAATGAGGTGCATATTTCAAAATAAGTACTTTAAGATGAGGAGTTGCTTATGCTAATATTCAAATTGCGTTTTTATGTTTACATAAATAAAGGATACGGAAAACTATCAGCAGCGAAAATACATCCCGTCTGTCTATCACAATCCGCTTTCTTGAAAACAAAATAAGGTTCATATTTATGCAGAATATGTATATTCACTTAACCCGAAATACAGAATTTTACTTAAGATATTATATAGTACAGTGCTGTGGCGGATTTAAGAAAAAGAACACATTTGGCAAAACTTTCGAGGTACCCAGTTTTAAATTCTTACGTAACGCACCCTTGGTGAGAGGGTTCTATCATGTCGTGGGACTGTGGCATGATATGGGGAGGTCTCAGTGTTTGTGTGACGTAAAAAAAAACTTTTAAATTAAAAAAAATCAGATACTTTGAAATAATATTTTTAAATATTTTTATAAAAATATTTATCTTTCTGATGGGATATTTGGTAAAACACCCAGAATGAAAGTTCTAATGAACTTTTTAACAGGAACAAAAATATTGAGAATGTGGCGCAATACAAATACAAATATTGACGACCAACAACAGGCTCAAGGCCCAACAAGGTTGGTCCATCTAGTACCTCTTAACTATCCCCCAATGCATATCTAACTTCTTCTTAAAATCCGTTACTCCTTTACAATTAACAATATTCACTGGCAAGTTGTTCCATTTGTCTATTACCCTATTATAGAAATAGTGTTTTCTCCCTTCCCGATTAAAATGGGAGGGGGGGGGAGATAATGCAATTTTTGTCATTACTTGCAATGTAAATGGGAGAGGGGGGGGGGGGATAATGCAATTTTTGTCATTACTTGCAATGTAAATGATCTAAAGTGGTCGGACCCAATACTTTTAAATGGACACAAGAACATCAATTCAAACTTTTACTTATACTAAAACTTGAATCTTTATTATTATTAAAACGAACTGTATTCTAGAAAATATGTTGAAACGCGTTCAATAGTAACTGTGTGTTTTTTATATCTTCTGTATTTTTGTGTGTATGTCCCCTGGAAAGAGGAGTGGGCCCAGGCCCGTCGAAGAAGGTCCTTTATCTATACATATAAGAAAAGGTAAGAGAATCCAGATAGGAATCTACAATAAAATGTTTAATAAAATATGCTAAAAAAATATAAATAAATATTTCTTTTCCTGACTTCTTTTTCCTTTCAGTATTTTGATATTGAAAACAAATAATAAACAACTTAATTAAGTTAAATTTAACAACTAATGCCATCTATTGTCCTGTCAAGTATGTGTTTTTTTTATGTTAAGTTCATGCGAATCTAAGTTACTGTTTGATGAATAATATGGGGGGTCGATGATAAAGGATATGGTAAAATACATTGAGGTTAAATCAGAAAATTTGAGGCAGTTCCTAAAAAACCGTACACATTTTATTTTCGCAAAAGTAATTCTAATATTTAATTGAAACAAATTTAAATTATTGGACCAACTCAATAAAAATTGTATTTTATAATTTAATTTCGAATTGGTTTTGTACCCGACAGACAAAATGCTTATAACTACTTTTTTTATTGTATTTGGGTACAAAGAAATATATTTATCCTTTGGGTACATTTGACGAGTGAGACTCGTCATCTGCTTACTTGGGAGAAGTTACGGTGGACGAGTCTGACTCGCCATCTGAATTTAAGAAGCAGGCGTTGATGTTTGCGGCACCCCCGCCAGTGGGCGTTGATCGCAAACAATTTGTTGTAGGGTTGGTCAAGAATGGGATGAATTGAACCTCACCAAATCTGTCCCATGGGCATAAAAATCTTCAAATAATTCAGTACTCAAAGGGTTAAAATATAAATGCAACGTTAAAACTACGCAATAATGTAACTGCCACAATGCATATGTTAAATCGATTGTGTACAACATTGCATGTATTTGATAATATAATAGTCTGTAAAATATACACAAATATATACTAAAATTAATTAAAACTTTTAAGGATATATTTTGCATAATTTGCTACTTTTTAAAAGCTAATTTAGCAGCAACGACGACAAGTAGCGTACGCAGAAAATGTGTATATTGAAAAAAATTATCAACTATGTATATAATAGCCACGGATCTTTCAACTCTTATTTTCTGATCCATTCTTAAATCACTTTTTTTCCCAATAATAATCTAATAAATTACCAATCAGTTTTCAACTGCGTATCAATCCCACGTATTTGTACATTCAATTTTTTAAAGTTTTGTCTTCAAAACCCTGGTTTCACATCATATGTAGTCACTAGAATCCATGAGAGGAGAACCAAAACTTTCTCTCTCGATGAAAACCTCTCTTGGGCAGTCCTGTCAATTCAAAGGATTCCTAACCAAATCAGCATTCATGTAGGATGTGTCTCTGCGTCCTTTGATTTTTAGCCGCTATCCGCAACAGAAGCTGAATAAACTATTTGGGAAACTACTAATACGGATTCTGAATTTTATCAATAAATTCTTTAGCATAATTTTCTTATAAAAAAACGTATTATTACACATATATATAGTAATAACTTTTTATACTGACCAATGGGAGGGGTTCTGATCCCCATCAACCCCCCACCCTTGCGTAAGCCACTGACGACGACCACGATTCATATAGGAGAGTGGCAAGTCTACTGCACTTAGACCTAAACGTCTGTGTGCAGTTTGCAGCTGCCTATCTTGTCCTCAATTAAGAGACTTAACACAACCATGCTACGCCTAGGAAATTTGGAACCATGGTCAGATGACGAGATCTGCACCTTAGGCTGGCACACAACGCAACCTCAATAGCCGTCAGGACATGCACCAGTCCATAATTGATGGAGGAAAACAAAAGCATCCCATGGTATATTAAACAATCCAGTGACCTTGCGAAAAGTCAAACAGTCAGATATGGGAATATTGTAAAAATCCGTAGACTAGAAGCTTATGATACCGGAAAATTCAAATTAATCTATGGCCAAAATCATAAGCTAACATATGAATAAAGTGGGTAGATGAAACTGACGTATAAGATATACGACGAAAGAAAATTATTCTTTGACAAAGATAAAATTAAGTACTCTTATTAAATAAAAAAAAAAGGAAAAAGCCTTGTGATGTTTTTTCCTTATTACAACACTTGGAACACTTTTCTTTCAAATGCTTCTTCACGCTTGAGTTCTTGATTCCCCATAGTTCTCACAACTGTCATGGTGACCAAACGCGAATTTGTATATTTATCCCATTTCGTGGTTATATTTTTACTGCTAAAAATAACTAGGTTTAATTTAGAATGTTTTTCTGCGGAGATTACAAGTCTAATAACGTATATTCTGGTATCGGCATTAACTTTACAATTCACAAAGAACCTGCTATTGAGCAAAAAGGTGGATGCAAAAAACAAATCAGTTCTTATAACAGGTAAAAAAAATGAATTTTTTACAATTCCTTCCATTTTTAATTTATTTAAAGTATTCATATTTCAGAAATATAAAATGTGTATACACTACTTTTATTTGATTTGTCAAGAACATATGGTAACTGAGGCGAGCGTATCTTTGTCGGTCTTTGTCCGGATATTACAGATAGTATACTACAAATTAAATATTTTTGAACAATATTCTTAAATTTAATTCAAAGTTTATTTGATTGTTTGTGTAGAAAGTTTATGACACCCTTCGCCCATGCGTTCGCCACTGCTTCAGAAGTGACTTGATATCAGATTAGTGTTATCAAATTTATTAAAACATAGTGAAACGGATATCCGGTAACTATCCGGTATCCGGCCTATTCTGCTGCCTTTTAACTATCCGGTAACTATCCGATATCCGGAAGTAAAGTGCCGTATATATCCGATTTACCATGCCGGATATCCGGTTGAATAAAACATCGAAGTTTTTTTTGTGGCAATCAATTATCTTTGTTCTTGCTTTAAGTATATTCCTGAGAATTTTACCTATGTATTCACGGTGTGCAGATTCTCCTTTGAATTTTTCTAAGGCTATTCAGGTGGACAAGGCGTGCGTTTCAGACGTGGTGGGTCACAAAGAATAGATAGCAAGGAAGGCATGCTTTAGACATTCGGAACACGTCACTATAGCTATCATGGAGTAGCTTCGAGTTTGAACAATTCTCATCGGTGGTGGTGTGTAGGGTGCATAGCAACATCACTGTCCGTTTTATATTAGAAATTGTTTTATTCTCCAGTCTTAAAGCTAGTTTTAGCATTTAAATATGGCGCAATTTAAATCAGCAATTTGGAAATATTTCAAAATTACATTTTCAAACGCATTGTATAGTACAGATCTGGCCTTTTCAGAATCAGTATAAATATGAACAGTTTATTAAAGAACTGTTAAGGTGTACGTACACACTTAAACTTGGTTGAAAGTTTTTTAATATATTTTTTTACTTTGAGAGTCCTTAAAAAAAAATCTTTAAAATTCTATTAAACATTATTTTTTTAGCGAATCGTTATAGTGGAGGGTGATAACATCACACAACTAATATAAAGTTGAATTAAAAATAAATTTCTCTAAAGTTTAAGCACAGTTGAGTTTCATGTTTGGAATGAAAGGGCATAATGGTAAAAATACAATAATTAAGAAATTGAGTGTAAAGTGTACAAAGCATACACCCCTAGAATATCCTTTGTAAATAAAAAAGTTTTTGAATGTTTATTCAATCTTGAACCTTAAAGATAAAGAATTGGGGAATATTATAGAATAAAAAAAATATTTTGTAATTTTTGACCGATTTCCGTATTTTCTAGTGTGTATGAGAAGATATTTTCATAAAAAAGAAAACTGCCGGATATCCGGCAAAATACAGTTAGGATATCCGGTTTGTAATGTGCACCGGATATCCGGTATCCGGCAAAACCACTATCCGGTTCATCCCTAATTAAAAGTCATGCAAAAGATTTGAGCAAATTTATTTATTTTTCTAGTAGAGTCAGTGACGTAAGTCATCTAACGTAAGATTATTCAGAAATTTAGTATTAAATAAATATTTTTTTTATTATCTAGCTAAACATTTTATTATCTAAGTACATACATTTTTTTCTTATAACTTTTATAACATTAAAAAAATATGTCTAGATTATTTTTTGATGACAGAGCCAAATCTAAAAAAGTAATTAAAAATATATCTGTATCTTACGACTTCCCTGAGCACGCAGCCTATCGGTAAATCCGGCACTGATGCAATGTATAATTAATCATGTGGTTTTTAGGTTGTGATTCTGGATTTGGGCACGGTCTTGCAAAAAGGCTGGACTCGAAAGGCTTCCATGTGTTCGCCAGTTGTCTCTTCCCAACTGGAGATGGCGCCGAAGCACTCAAGAGGAATTGTTCCAAACGTCTAAACATATTCCATCTGGACGTGACTAAAGATGAAAGCGTAAAATCGGCTGTTAGCTTCGTCAAAGATAATTTGAAAAGCACAAGTAAGCCATATATTTTACCCTTTATCGCTAATTTTTTTTTTTCGAATATCTGTCACATTAATTATCAAGAACAAAATAATGCCTTTTTTGCATGTTCAATCCTGAATTTTACATATCTGGCCTGTGGATTCTTTCTATTCTTCTCCTGCTATTCCTCCGTCTGTTCAATCTTGATAATTGTCTGTTGTCCCTTACGATTTCCTGGATACAATATGGGCCGGACAATGCTGGACGTATGACATGCGTCGCCGACAAAGAAGGAGTTAAGAATGATCACATACGAAATAACTGTTTGCATGAGCTTTGTTAATTTTTCACGTTGAACCAGAGTAATGTTGAAAAAAACTGGTATAAAAGCGTATTTTTGATTTTTAATTTGAATATCTCTATGTTAAATGGGAGTTACAGAATACTTCTTTAGAAATAATATTCTCAAATTTTCCTTGGTTATACACATAAGGTTCTCAAAGGGGTGGGGGACTCAGGGGCCCAAGCCAATAAGAATTCAAGTAAAAATGTTCTACCAATATCAATAATAAGATAAGATAATAATAAGATTTTAAATAATAACAAACAAATTTATTTCCTAAGAAATTTATGCAATTAATTAGGAAATTTACAAATTATTTCTAAGTAAAAATTTCTAATTAACATCTAATGGCTAATTACTAATTCGAGTAATTGCTAATTAACAGCTAATAGCTAATTACTAATTCACATAATGTTTAGTTATCTTTTTTTTATATTGGTAAATATTCTGGGTACGCCCCCCCCTCCATCATTTTTTAATGGTACGCCACTGGTTATACATTTCTCGAATTTTATTTAATTACGATATTTATAATATTTTAATCTTTAACATAAAAATAATTTAACATTAAAATTTTCACTTTTAAGTGGTGTAGAAATTTGTTAATAAGTGCAAATGAGTATTAATAATATATAAAAATCGCTATTAAACTATTTTAGCCCAATTAGTAAATTATATAAAGTACAATACATATAATAGTTAACATTTTAATAACTGATATTATTGAGAGAATTTTATTGGAGCAATCTTATCAAGCCTTTGGAAACAATCAGTTTATATATAATATTTACGAAAACTATTATTTTGTTAAACAGATCTGCAAAATAACCAATTATGCATTTTTTCCACTTATTTTGTCCCAAAAACAATTGCTTTTTATGCACTAAATTAGTTTGGAAACTATTTTATTTTATATTTATCTGTAATGCAGATTGTATATATATAAATTTAAGATATTATTATTTATTATATAAAATTTTATAATTTCCTTTTAAAACTACAATATGAACATGCTGTTAAAATGTAGGAACATTTCTCAACCTAACTTTTGGATTTCTTTTTAAAGTTAAAATTACAAGGTTATTATAAATCACTGTAGTCATAATCAATGTTTCATTAATATTTATAAAACGATTTTAAGTCTAATCATAATCATATAGTTAATATTACTAAAGTTTATAAATAAAAAACTTTAGATTTTCTTTTAAAATATTAACAAAAGGCACATTTGACATTAAATATAGAATATATTAAATGAAAAAAAATGCCTTTTTCCACAAACATCGCAAGATTTAAAATTTTAGACATTTCTAATGATCCAAGAAAAAAAATTCTTATGAAAAAGAAAAATTTAAACTTCAAACGCAGAAAAAAAAGATTGATTATCTATAATATATTTAGCTTGAAAAGATTATCATTTCTCTGAATTGAATTGCAAATACATATCTCAATATCAGTTTCTTTATATTAAAAAAAAGATATTTTATGATCAAATACCACAATAAATCACTTGCAATTCACTATCAGATTCAGGCGAGAAAAAAATGCGCACTATAAATCTGTCTTTCTTTAGAATTGTGGGCTATCGTCAACAATGCGGGAATTCAAAAAGGGTACAGTGTGGAGTTTTCAACCATGGATGATTTTAAAGATACTTTGGATGTAAATTCCCTTGGACCCGTGAGAATGACCAAAGCTTTCCTGCCTCTGATGAGGGAAACGAAGGGAAGAGTTGTTAACGTAACAAGTATATACGGTAAGTCAAGTTTCTCGTAATGTGTGTTTCCTGATAAATAAATTAAATTAGTCAGTGATACAACTAGATAAACATGATATTATATACCAATAAAACCTAATAACATTTATTATTGGTTGTTGATTTTTTGATATTGTCATTATTTCATTTCATTTAAAAGCTTATGCCTGTTATTGATGACGAAATTTTTTTTATGTGAAACGTTTTCAAAATTATAGTATCAAGAAATAAAACCGACACGTTAAACTTTTAGGGTGATCATTATGATACAGTGAAAAAAAAAAGATTTCTATAAATTTAGTCTTGTTCGACAGAAAATTAGTCGCCGATACGTGTAATTGTTTTAATAAAGCAAAGCATGTACGGGACGTGTATAGGAACACGGAATGTCAGACCGGACACTATAAAAATAGGTACTTAAAAATGAGTACCTGAACATACTCGTTTTTCTTTGAGTGCAATTTCATCGTAAATGAGAGATGACATACTCAAATTTAAATAATCGTATTTTCTCAAAAATGAGCATCGTGATTTAATATTGCTAATTTCAGCTTCTTCTCAAGCCATCTTAACAAAGCGTCCTGGCAAATTTAAAACAGTTGTTCAGAAGATGAAGATGGTTTTCCATATTATTTGATGGCGATTGCTTAAATGGAAACTGAGTTTTTACAACACAATTATCTTACTACCCATCCTTTTTGCACACCTTTTTAATATTTCTTTCGATTCCCAGTAAGACTTGGTTGTAATTGTTGATATTTATTGAAAGTGATTTATGAAGACAGCCAATGTCTGCTCTTTTAAAACTGCTCTTTTTATTCATTTTTTACACATTGTACTAATTTTTGAGTGTATGTCTTTTTCAAAAATGAGCACATTCGACTTTGTTTTAGTACTTATATTTAACAGTGTATTTATCTACCTTCTGTTGACGAGGTTTGTGTTGGCGAACAAAATCATTTTTCTATTATCCGTTGAAAAGAGAATTCCGTATTATTTATATTCCATTATTTTCCGTGGCGGCTCGTGCACTACAGCAAGTACAGCCGGGCTGCACCTAATTTTATTATATTTTAAAACTAAAATTATATATTTTACTAATTTTCTTAAATGAAGATTAGAATTGGAAATGAAGATGAAATTTCAGCTCTAAGTAAAAAATATCTCCGATAAATAGCAAACGTGTTTCCGTAATGCACAAATTCATGAGCAGAAAAAACTCCACTCAATCAAAATTGCAGCCAAAAAGCGAAGTTCGAAATCGGCTGCATCGTTGCCATGGCAACCTTACGTAGTATGACTTCCCCAACACGCTAAAATGGAGGATGTGACGACACAAACGTAGCGCAAAAGGATTTTTTCAAATTAGCAGTACTAGGGATTTCGATTAAATGATTTGTTCATTGCTGAATCGGCGAGGCGGGGTGGAGGAAAATGATAATTTCGAAGAATCTCTCCAAACGGAAATAGTTTTCGATAAGTTTGCACGTGTGTTGTCGTTTCTTTACTTAAATTAATATTAAAATTGACCGATTCGCAAGTTTCATAGGAGGATTGATTCAATTTTCAAAAATTGTTTTCTATTATTTTTACATGTTATCTTTCATAAAAGTTGAAAGTAAACTTTGATTTGAGTTTGAGTAATAAATTTTAAAGAATGTTCGTTCATGTATGGTTGTGGAAAAAGCCGAAGGGGGGGGGGGGGGGGAGTTACATTTATTCGGCTGCACTAACATTTTTGACCACGGGCCGCCACTGATTATTTTAGTATTTCTTCTGCAGGCAGAGTGGTGAGCCCCTACTTGGCATCCTACATCATGAGCAAATGGGCAGCGGCAGCATTCAACAATTGTCTCAGGCAGGAAGTAGCGATGTGGGGGATATCCGTTGTATCTGTGGAACCAGAAGTATTTAAGTAAGACCTTTAATTTAAAATATTTAATATCAACCTCGATTTTATATAATTCCATTTAATTAATATTACTATAATTGACCTTTTAGTGATAAAATATTTAATTCAGTACTTATTCCACTGACCTATACAAAAATTGGACCTCGCATAATTTGAACGCCAATTTAGTGACTCCAAAATGCTCTTAAATGAATGTCAAAATTGTTGGTTGTTTCGTTTTAAGGTATTTAAAGATAATGAAAAGGGTTAAATCGTCCAATAAAATCGGATCGTAAAGATATAATTTTAGTTTTTAGTATTTGAAAAACTTATGAGATGTGTAAAATTAATAATATCAAAACGGCAACACAACCTAACTATGAGCTGGTTTAAACCATAGAGTAATGATACAAATAGAGGAATAAAAATGCTGATTTTCGTGTGTGCATCATTGAAACCACGTGATTTGTGGAAATGCCAATTCATTCATGCGCCAATATTACTTGGCAGGCCTTGGCGACTTTCAGAACTAAGCGTGATCGAAGTATTGTAATATGGTTTTGTGTTTAATTTTGTATTTAAATATCGTTTTTTTAACGAGTGGCACAATTTAATGGAGTTTAACAGATATATTAAAGCTATATTTCTTACTTTGTACTTTTGAAATAATTGCGTTACGTTTTTATGTAAAAAATTTACCATAAGCGAAGTTCTTTCAATTGTTATTTTGTATAGTTCAATAAGAAAATATGAACAATAAAACCGGAGAAATATAAAGAGTTTCGTTTTTTCGAGTATTGAACACAAAGAAAATTATATTTTCGTCTCGTTAATGAAGAGGAAATATTTAGCGCAAATTTGTTTAAAAATAAGTAAATACCTACATATATGTTAAGAAGTTGAATACGGACAAAACGCAGATGTCTGAACGCCAAATGTGGCAGCGCTAAAACCACGTGATGTTGGTTTTTTTTTTCAATGTTGACACCGCGGCCTTACGAGAGTCTGGCATTGAAGGCGCTCTCTATTTAATATAACAACTCTCTGGTTTAAACTGGATATACCAAAAATTATTTCCTAAAAATAAATATAATATTGCAATTAAGATTTTATATCAACACATAATTCTTTTAGTATGGCAGTGTAATCATATTTATAGCAGTTTTCATTAAACAGTTATTTTAATGAATAAATGTTTTCTTACTAAAGAATCTAAAAATGTCGAATACGTAAAGTGGAAAACTCGCATTCAGTACTTAGCATTCTGATTTTAAAATTTTAATTTACATTTTAATACGTATTTCAAAACTGTAAATCAGTCTATAAACTCATTTTATTAAAAATTTAATCAAAATTAAATTACACATAAAAGTACCAATCAAATATTCATGAATCAAATTTGAAATGTTTGTTGATTTCGAATTCATATATCTATTTTTTAATTTATTCTCAAAGTTAAATATACGAAATACTAATGAATCACTGTAGTTGTTGCGACTGAGCTACCAATAGAAAGGCTATATTTTGTCGGTCACAACTTGAAACAAGAACAGAAAAATCTATGGAATCGGTTTTTAGCTCGTCTTTACAATTAAGTCTTTGCAAAGACCTGTTTTTTCATTGTAACAAAATACATATGTTCGTATTTAATGTATAAGTAATAAATGATTTATTGCTTTAGATCATTTTTTATTTAAATAAATACCATATGCTTATTTAAAGGTTCCTTGCATGGGGCAAGTTTACCAAAAAAAAAGTTAATTGTTTTGACGTGTTTCCGCAAAATTGTAAAGTTGATTTTTATACAAAATAGTTTACTTTGTATTTCTAATGCATGTATATGTTACATATTTTTTTTAAATAGATATAGCTTCCAAGATATACCCTACGTTTTAGATTTGTACATTTTTCGACGTCGAATGTTTGTATGAATTTAAAGTGTATGTGCATTGCTAGAAAAACTGGAAGTTCATAGACGACTTGAATCGTTCAGCTCCGTCAGAGGGTTAAATTCAGCTACATGGAGAACCAGAATAAGACCGCCATATTATGATTTAACTCTTTGAGGCACACGATTTTAAAGAAAAGAAAAACCCTAGTTGCACAGAACTTTTTTTATTATAAAAAAAATTGAAAGATAAATCATTACTCTTATTTATGCATTAACCGTTGGTGCATAGCATTGCCATCATAATGAAAACCTTTAAAAAAAATATTAAATTGTGTGACTATGAGTAACTTAACTTTTCGAGGTGGGTTAAAATATATCCCACCATGCAACAAAAGCTAAGCAAAAGGTGGGACAGTTTTTAACCCACCTAGCCCCAAAGAGTGATACTATGACAAATAATCAATTGGCATAAATTTGTTTTCGTTCAACAGGAAGCAGGCGCCAATGTGTGAAATAATTTCAAATAAAGCGAAGCACTATGGTGCGTGTTTGGGGCCAGAGGTGTCAGAAGTAGCATTTTGCGTATCTTTTCTTCTATTACCAGGTTTTTTTATGACCAATTCCCATTTCTATAATATAATGAAATGTCATTTCACGTAAAACCTATCTGGCCGTTCGCAAATACATCCACACTCAATTTTTTTAGTAAAATTTTGATTTTTTTTTAATTAATTGTTTTGAAAAGGAAATTTTAATTATTTTGAAAGTATAATTTTAATTATTTTGAAAATATAATTTTAATTATTTTGAAAATATGATTTTAATTATTTTAAAAATATAATTTTAATTATTTTGAAAATATAATTTTAATTATTTTGAAAATATAATTTTAATTATTTTGAAAATATAATTTTAATTATTTTGAAAATATAATTTTAATTATTTTGAAAATATAATTTTAATTATTTTGAAAATATAATTTTAATTATTTTGAAAATACAATTTTAATTATTTTGAAAATATAATTTTAATTATTTTGAAAATATAATTTTAATTATTTTGAAAATATAATTTGGTGATAAAAAAAATGAATTACAATCACGTAGAAAAATAATTTATTTGATTCCAGAACTCAAATCTGTGACCTGGAACTTCAGGATAAACGATGGACGTCTACGATGAACGGCTTAGACAATCACATCAAGGCAGAGTACGGGGAGGACTACATGAAAGCCTTAAAAAGATTAACTCACATATTCCCCAAACTTTTCTGCTCCAATGTGGATTTAGTGGTCAATGACATGGAATCAGCTGTCACATTGAAGCATCCCGATCCAGCGTACAGACCTCGACGAAATTTTTTAATGAGATTCTGTTTATTCGTTTTCGTAACTATTCCAGAGTCGCTGCAAGATTATATAGTACAATTATCCCTATTGGCCGTATCGTACTGGGTAAAGTTTCCTTCATCATTGGGAAAGTCACGCAAAACGGAATAATATTTTATTAAAAATGTATGTTTTTTTTTTTAAAGTATCTAAAAAAAATTTAAAAATGTGTTTTCGTAATAAACTGTAAATTAACTAAGTGGCTGCAACGTTTATAGAATCATGTACCAACTAAAATTCAAGACGTGGGTGTAAGAACAAGTTGGATGCAATTAAATAATCACTCGCAGTTGATGTGCGAATTTTTAGTTGCTTGGTTGATTAAAAGTGACAATGCAATTGTTGATAGTGCACGGCTAGCCCTATAAGTAATAAACACAACATTAAAAATCTTTAGAATGAAAAGGGCTATAGTAACTTTCTATTCTTTGATATTTATAAAAAGCTGGGGAACATGTCCTTGTGCATTTCATCCGTAGACGCCGCGTTCGACATAGGATTGGTTGATTCTTTTGTCTCGGATGGAAACCCAGCAATCCAGTGTATCGGACTTCAAGAGCAGCGTCAACAGAAGAAACCAGCTATAATTGAAATTAATGTCGCAATAAGCTGCATTGGTTCGGAATATGTCCAAAAGAAAAGACACGTGAACAAATATAATATTCCGCTATAAACAGTGATCCTTTGTGACTTATTTACGAAATATAACTTACTTCGGTTCGAGGCCTGTTTGACCGGATCTCATGAAACCTGGGTTCTTCACCAAAACAGCGAATTTTGCAATCAAACGGATACTCACCTAAACTACAAATGTCTACTTCATTCCAGTTCAGATATTTGGTTTGTTCGGTTTGGAACTTTTCCGGCTGCCTATCTCTTTCCTCATGAATTAAGATACTTAACATAACCAAGTAACCATTTAGATGACGTGATCAACACTTTAGGCTGGCACCCAACGCAACCTCAATAGGCGTCAGGACATTGGACCGCAATCAGATTTAACGTACACCAGTGTCGGTTGAAATTATGTATATTTTTAGACGACTAGCAACCTTCCTATCACAAGCTCGCTCAACTTATCAAGTCCATACCTTTCACTTATTCCTATAAAGAAAACGAATTATCTACTGATTAGTGCAAGAACCAGATAGCTCTAAACGATGGCTATAGCGATATAAAGCAAAAGGATCTGTACTTTTGTATTATACGATGCAAGAAACGTTGTTTTTCGTCCTTTCTGAACAATTTTTGAAAACTGGAGTTGTCTTGTTCTTGCACCCACGTCATTAAATGTGTTTTGCAAGAGGCCACTTCCCATTTTTCGATCACTTAATCACATGCATTTACTCTTAAAGGTTAAAAGATGCATACAAATAATGGTAAACTACTTTTCCTAAACATGTCCGTCTTAAAGGAATTCCTGGTATGTAAAAATACTATATAATAACTTATATAAAGTTTCACTATTAAAATGAATTTGTCTGCAAAGTTATAGCATTAAATTGCATTTCGTCTTTAAAAGATTATTATAAACTGAAAAATATTTAAATAAAATGTTAATACATATATGAATAAGCAAAGAACACTTTTTACGAAACTTCCGTATTAACATCTCATTATTTTGTTGATCAGTGTCCATAATTTTATTTTTAAGAGACGAATTGTAAAATAGTTTTAGTTTATAATTTAGAATAGTTTTCAGATTAGATATTGTATAAATAAAATAAATTTCAATGTGTTACATAATGAAAATAGAAACATAACAGCAAACAAGTTTGATTTTTATACATCCAATATATACAATTTTTACATTGAAGTGCATATATTTATATTAGAAACTTGTCTATAGAATCCATGTCTATAGTTACACACATTGCTACATAGCAAAACAATGTAACATCAATATACAATTTTTGCACCGGCATAGTTGAAAGCATTGTTATATATACTTTTTACACACAAACTAAATCTCAAACTTTTAAAGATAATTTCTACTTTACATTTACATTTAAGATTAAGCTTTTTCACAACCACCAACAATTTATTTGTTACATTAAGGCCCATTCTACACAAACGGGAAAAACGCGCGGGGTCTTCTCGGTGATTTGAAAATTCATGCCACGTGGTATGAATTCTCGAATCATCGAGAATCTTCCACTTGTTTTTCCCGTTCGTGTAGAATGGACTTTAAGGTTTTGAAACAGGATGTATAAATGAAAAAATAATTATTTTATAATTTAATCACATTATACGGGGAAAAAAAGTCCATGGTATGTATATAATTAGAAATAAATTTGAATTATTTTATTAGTGGGACCAAATCAATATAATTGTATATAGTGTATATGATTTTTAGAAGAATATCATACTTGAAAATACAAAGTTTTGACAAGCTTTAGAGTAATTATTTATGTTAAAACAGGCATCAAAGTAATAATTTTAAACTACCTTGAATCTTTTAATATATCCAGAAACAAATGCTGAAAAAATGCAACGTATCTATGTCTTGTAAATGATAATTTTATCAATAAATTCAATAAAAGGGAAAAAATTCCTTTGGAAAAAACATTTTATTCGCTTTCATGTATTTTTTCACACAATTTATAATTTAATTAATATTAAATGTCTGTTAAATATTAATTTTAAACAACTACATTATAAAACTTAATAAAATTAAGAATAATTACTAAATGTTAATGCGCAATAACTTATTATAAAACTTACTTTAGTCAAGTTCTAAATTTTAACTTTAAAATTGAAGTACCATTAAAATTAAAAGTTAATGATTACTTTAAATGTATCAGTGATTTTTCACATTTCATGCAACACTTAGACCCAAGGCTAGATACATGTATGTTACGTTTAACACAAACATAAGAAAAATAGCATTCACAAAATTTCATTAATGCTATCGGCCTCTAATAATGAAAAAAGGTAATCTATTTAAATTCCAGGCACTATATAAGTACACACTATATATTAAAAATAAATGTTTTAACCTATTAAATAGAAAAACTCGTTTATTGCTTTGTGAGGTTTATCTACACGTTAACTAGTTAATATTAGTTTTACACATGTAGAATCAGGAAACTACTATAAAAATGAAAACATATGGAACACAACGAAAGCTTTTATATTAATTCCATATAACCATCAGTTCATTTCATAGTACTAACAATAAGTGTAACTCATTTAGTTGCGTAAATTAGCAGCTGTTAAAGAAACATTTTCTTATTATCTTCATATCACATTTTAAGGCGTTGTTGAAATAATTAAAAAGTCTTATAATATTCTAATTTTTATATTGAATGTTTTCTATTTAGTACAAGAATATTTAAAACAATTACACTATATCAATAATATGTTTAACAATTTCAAACATTAAAATAATGTTTAAATATAGAGATATTTTTTAAAAACTTTTTTATCCGTGTTTGTTTTATACTCTGAAATGTGTAATAAACAAAATTTGGGTAATATAAAGAAGTTTGCGTATGCTTACATATATATCATAAATAGGAAACATAGGCATAACTAGAAAAAATAAGTTATTAACCAAAAAAAGTTCTTAAATACCTTAAACTTGATTTATAATTTTCTATTTCGAGTATACGTAAAGATAGATAAATATATGTATGAAAACTTTTTTGATTTCTTTTTTTACTCGTATTATTTTTAAACAAATTTAAATATTTTTAAACAAAATTTCATTGCCTAAGTTATCACAAGAAGTTTCAGTAAAACTTAACAATTTTTCCTTCAAATTCAGTTATAAAGAATGACTAAAATAATAATAATTGAACGCAAAAAAAAAATATCAGCTGAATTTAAAATATAAACTTTCAACCTGCTCAGTGTTCATTAACTTTTTTATAAAATTTTCACTTTGTACTGTATAAATAACGATATGAATCGATTTCGACAATATTTAAAAAAAAATAACAATGGGAAATCTTTCCAGTTCTCTTTTCCATAAAATGAGTGCCAGTTCTAATTAAAATTGCATACAAAATTAGTTTAAAAACAACTTCAATAGCTACCATCAAAAACACTTTAACCCGATCCACACTGCCATTTCCAAAGTGAAAGGGGCGGGGACTTCCTCAATCACGGGCCAATGACAAACGCTGTCGCTAGCACCAGTGGTGGGTGATAGGAGATTTGCGAAAACGCCAGCTTATTGGCCCGTTTTTAAAACTTTGACTCGTCTTTTGCATTAACCATTTACTCGTCCGAATCGCAGCTGAGGGCCAAAACTTCTTGTTCCAGAGATTCATCTTCGAACATGTCGAGGGAAGAGGTGCTGTTGCTATAGCGACGCTTATAGACGTCTCGCATTCTCTCCCAGAACACTCGGTTCATGTCGACGGCGGTAAACGTGTCTTGCACCTCAGGAAAAAGGGTGGTCAAAATCCTATAGGAATAGCAAAGATTTGTATGAATAAATTAATGTATGCAATATATTTTCCTTAAATTATCATATTTAAATTGTTTTTAATCTACCCCCCCCCCCTTTAATCCTCATAATTTAATTACATCGTAATAATATTTTCCTCTGTCCATAAAACTCTTTTACTTATCTATTAGATTCATGTTTCTTTCTTTAATGCAATAGCGTTAACATAAAACTTTTAGCTGACCACTTGAATTTTAAGCTTCATAATAACCTCCTACGCGTATGCTTTCGCAATAAGTTTCACACAAGAATAATTTAGTTTTTTTTGTGTGTCCGTCCACATGAAAAATCCCTATGTCATACCATTTCTGACCAATTAGCTAATCCCCCTGGCTCAATCCGCTTTATAATAATCACTAAAAATCCCTGTCTGCATAAATGAAAAATCCCTAAGTTACAAGAGGACACAATCTATAATTCCTCATATAACCCTGAAACTGTAACCTGTCATATTATTTCTGACCAATTAGCTAATCCCCCTGGCTCAATCCGCTTTATAATAATCACTAAAAATCCCTGTCTGCATAAATGAAAAATCCCTAAGTTACAAGAGGACACAATCTATAATTCCTCATATAACCCTGAAACTGTAACCTGTCCAGTGGCGTAGGAACTTCTTTTTTTCAGGGGGGGGGCTGAATTTTTTTTAAATATATTGTTATACAATATAAAATAGTAAGGAGTTGCGAGCTATTAAACAATTAAAAAACAATCAATGTTTTAAATTTTTACAAACAAGTGTTTAACTTGTTAAATGTTTTAACTTGTGTCCGTTTTTGTTTGGACAGCTTTAGAACATAAAGTAACCAGGAAAAGGTTAATAGTAATTTCAAATGTCCGTACGCTAAAATATGAATTTTTACAGATTTCAGGAATTCGTCTCTATTTAACTTTCTTTAACAAAATCTTAATTTTCTAAAAGAAGAAATTTCAACTATATAAGCTGTTTAGAAAATAGTGCATGAATCTGATTGTTTATTATTTGAAAGGGAATAAATTACGGGATGTACGATTATAATTTAAGAAATGTCCAAAAATAATATTTTTTTTTTATTTAAAAGCGTATTTTTTACATTATTCTTATAATTACTCTTTAAAGCTTTAGCGTTGTTTCAAAGGAAATTCCCCCCATTTTAAAGCACGTTTAGAATAAATAAGGGACGCTTCCTTTCGAATGCCTCTTTGTAGGAATTCTCTATTTCTACAATTTGTTTTTTAAGTATTTAAAAAAAAAATAGTATAATATTAGGGGGGGCCTGAGCCCCTTCAAAATAATTCCTGGGGGGGCTCGAGCACCCCCAGCCCCCCTACTTCCTACGCCTATGAACCTGTCATACTATTTCTGATCAATTAGCTAATTCCCCTGGCTCAATCCGCTTTATAATAATCCCTAAAGTCCCTGTCTACATAAAGGAAAAGTCCCTAAGTTACAAGAGGACACAATCTATAATTCCTCATATAACCCTGAAACTGTAACATGAATAGAATAAATCTTTTGAACCTAACTTATCGGCCTTTATTATTATACTTTAACAAATGACCCATTTTATAAAAATCGTAACGACTGCTCTCATCTATAAAAATACTATATGTATTTTTCATATTTTTTTATACTAGTGTTAAAATGGAAGAGTGAGATATTTAATACCTGATTTTAAAATTTACAACTAAGGTTCGCGTTTTGGGGTGCCTTAAAACGAGTTTCAAAAACTTCTTAGAAAAATTGTAAGTGCACATTTTTTCAGTTTTCTATATTTCTTTTATGAGATAGCCCCAAGAATGAAGTTGTAGTGATATATTAAAATTTCCATTATCGAGCCTTCTGAAATTTATAGAGTTTTAATAACTTCATTTAAGGCCAACAATTTTCCTCTTCACGCGCTTAAGAGGACTCGGTACCCTTGGAGTAATTTTTTTTATTAAATAATTTACATAGATATTTTACACATATTATTGAAGGTTATTATTATATAACATGATTTTAGCAACAAAAAAAATATTTTTATGAGTATATTTTTCAAAATTTAATTTTTTTTTAAAAAATTGAACTGTTTTAAAAATGGTTTTTCTCTTTCAGTTTTTATAATTTTGTAAAGAATTTTTTTTCTTACATTCACTGTACTATACTTTATAACTTTAAGGATCGTATTTGAAATAACTGATTTAGTTCTTGAGAAAAAAAATAAAATGTCGATGTATATGCAAAAAAATGGAAAAAAACATGATTTAGTCTACTTTTTAATTTTTAACTTTTTTTCTTTTCATTATTTTGCAAAACCCATCCTTGATTGTTTTAAATAGGTTATACAGGTATTTCAGAAAAAAAATCAAGTCATTTGAATAATATGTGAGAAAGTATTCCTATTTTAAATACCGTGGCATATGCAAAAAACACAAACTGAGATAAATCGGTTTAAACATTTCAAATTCAAATAACTCGAGGAATACATTTGATATTTTCTTTACACATAATTAATTTTATAACTACTTGCATACATATAAAATTCCGGTTTTTATTATTTAATTGGAGTATATTAAATCACTATTGTGTACTCAGTTTTAAAATGATAATAAAACTAAATTTTGGAGAAAAATCTGTTAAAATCAAAATAATAGTGTTTAAAATATTGTTTTAGACTAATTTTGTGTTAGAAACCATACTAATACAACTGAATTCATTAAACATACATATTCCATACCATAAAAGACTTTAGAATATGCTTTGACAATAGCAAAAACATGTTATTACATTTGTTAAATACGTCGCCTTTGGCAAATACGTCTCCTTGTACCTTCAAATTTAAAATTATATCAAACCACGGTAAAAAAAGTAAACAAACACGTGATGTGATAGATACAGTCACAGATAAACACGTTCAACTTGTTCTTAGCTGATTTTTCCTTAAATAAATGACGAAAAGCTGTTGCGTCAAAAATGTAAACATCGAAATGGACGTAGCATTTTAAGTGCTATGAGAGTAATGAAACGCATTTTAATTACATTTATAATTATCAGATCGTTTCAAAACTTTGTAATAATAAACTTTAGGTATAAGAGCATATTTTAAGCAAAAAAAATAAAAATTGATATTTTCATCGATTTTCTCAAATCAAAGGGTACCAAGTCCCCTTAAGACTCAAAATCAGAGTTCATTTTCAGAAGGGATAGACGAATAGTAATCAAACGCATAATGAGCAGGACATTTTCTTTAAAAAAAATCACTAAAAATGCGTGAGTGTGAGGCTTAAATAACTTTTGAATTGTTAGTTTTTTTTTCCTGGGCATGGATTGACAGCATAATTTTTCCTGTATAACATTTTACTTGCATATTATTTAACTACTAACTTTAACAGGGTGGCAAAAACATTCTGGAAAAAAAGTTCCGTGATATTTCCCTGATTTCCATGATGGTGTCACAAAACTTTTCCTGATTTTACAATGACATTAAGAAATGTTGCAATACATGCTTTGTATAGAAACAAAGTATCCACGCTACAACGTTCCAATAAATATATTGCATTATAAATAAAAAATAATACGCAATGTTTATTGACAGTTAAAAGAATAATTTATAGATACAACACAAACTACGCAATTGCAAGAGGAATAATAGTATTATTTTTTTCTCTGGAAGCAGACAAAGCAAAAAAGCAAGTTTCTTTTTTTTGATAATTTTAAATGTTTTATATGTTTAATATTTTCTATTCTAATCTTCAAAAAATCGCATATTCATTAGCCCCTCACATGTTGCTTACAATTACAAGTCCAATGCACTTTGCTTTTGCTGCTCCCTCCAGCAATGTTTCACGTTTTTACAAAAATAAAAATATGAAAATGCGCATAACCATACTTTTAAAAAAAATCTTTTTCAGAACTAAAAGGTAATATTGACAACTAAATTACCCAGAATAGAGGGCATAATAGACGATTGCTGTTTTAATGATCAAAACTTAAAAATTTCCCTGATTTTTTGTGAAATTTTTAAAATTTCCCTGATTTTTTGTGAAATTTTTAAAATTTCCCTGATATTTCCAGAATAAAAAAATTCTATGATAATTCCCTGATTTCCCGGTTTTCCAGGTACTGTTACCACCTTGTTTAAAGTTATTTCTTAGTAAAAAATTTTTTTTTCTTTAGTATGTAGTAATAATTTAATGACTATTAAAAACAATATCGTTCACCAATTAGAAATTTTCGAATGTGGATTTTGTTGATTTCTTTTATTTTCTCAAAGCGATCCGGATAATTGGCGATCCGCTTTGTTTGATACGGATAACTGGAGTTCGGTTAATTGGAGTTCTACGGTATTTAACTTAAATATCAAACTCTAGAACAATTAACAATTCTAAAAGGATCCATTAACCGTGATGCCTTACTTGTAAACTGGATGCACGATGTTCTCGATGAATCCTATCTGTAGCTCCGGGATGCAGGCCTTCTCCCGGTCCATCATTTCGCTCGGCCGGACTCCCATCGCCTTCTCGAGGTCGCCCTGAGAGAAGAACTCGCTGTAGATCAACTCCTGGGAAAAGCGAAAGGGAAATAAGCATGTGCATATGTGACGCATAGACAACCACCACAAAAAACCCTTTAAAAAATTATTTTTCTCACTTTTTTTTAAAAATTAAAGAGTTCGTTTTTTAACGAAGTGGTTTAAATTGTTTTTAATCAACATCTCAATTCTTATCTTACTTATCAGGAGCAGTGTAAAAAAAGGTACTTAAAAATGAGTATATAAACCTACTCGTTTTTCTTTAAGTATAATTGCATAGTAAATGAGCGACGAGGTACTCAAATGCAAGTTACCGTATTTTCTCAACGAGTTGCAATAATATTAAACATCGCTAATCTCAGCTACTGTTCAAACGATCTTAATGAGACTTGGCAAACTTAAAATAGTAATTCAGAAAAGGTTTTCCTTTTTATTTGATATCGATTGTTTAAATAGAAACTTAGTTATTACAACTCATGTTACTTTCAATTCTTTTAGTATACATTTTTTAAAAACATTTCATCTTATTATAAGCCCTGATAGTGGAACGGATAAGGCACTGGACTATGGTGCCTGAGGATCTGGGTTAGATCCCCGATAAGACTTGTATGTAATCGTGCATGTATTTGATATTTCTGTATGCCTATTGAGCGTTGTATAGTATTTTGATGACAGTTAAAAAAAATGTGGTAAAGCATTCTACGTAAGCAGACATATACTCATTTTTGAGTAAGTCTTTTTCAAAAACACGTATTCCGACCCATGATAAGCATCGAATGTAATAAAAAATTAGTACATTCTACTTATTATTTTCAAGATTTATTTTTAACAGTGTATTAACCCAAAGGCACCATTAAAGAAAATCCTACAAAAAAAAAATCCCTTTTAGAAAAATTAAATGGTCGTGATAAAAAACGAAGAAGTTTCATTTTTTTAAATAAACTTCTCAATTCTTATCTTAGTTACAGAAATGTACATTCGTTGTACCAAGTTATGTAAAGGGAAGTACGACGATACTACGTTAGAACAGAAAAAAAAGAACGTTAACCAATCAGAATTAAATGGGTGGAATTTGTTTTGGTTTCATACAGAAACATTACAGTCGGTCTCTTTTCGTTCTTTACTAGACGCTTTAATTATATTCCTCTAATAAAATACACTTCAAATAAAAATAACAATAAAAAAACCTCATTGCTATAGTACAGTAGACTTAATATTTTGTTTGCTCGGTGATAGCCTTGTTGGTACGGCATCGAACTCAGGGATTCGGAATATCCCAATAAGACTGACCAAAGACTACCCACAAAAAAAATAGTTATAATTGTAGACTTTTTAAAAATATAATGAAAAGGGGTCAAATATAATTTTCCCTGGTGGCAGCAATTTGTTGCTTGCAATGACGGTAGGAAGATGCAAGAAAACTGAATAGATTATCCACACCAAAGCAGGTCCAATACATACCACGACCAGACCGACATTAAGAAGTTATAAACAGAAGAAATTTTAAAAAAGGGTGTGCCAAATGAATGGAAAGTAAGATAATTGAGTTATAATAACTCAGTGTCTATTTAAGAATCGACATCAAATAACGTTTAAGACCATCTTCTGAACAACTATTCTAAGTTTGGCAGGTTTTATTAAGATCGCTTGAACAGAAAATGAGATTAGAAATATTAAATCACATATTGCTCCTTTTTGAGAAAGTAGTGTTACTTAAATTTGAATACATCATCGCTCATACGCGATGCAATTATACTTAAAGAAAAACGAGTAGGTTCAGGTACTCATTTTTAAGTAAATTTTTTTACAGTGTGTCAGACACACAACTTCAAAATTGCACACAGAATTATTTATATGTGCATGCCTAACCATATCAAGTTTGGTCAACTTACAAATAAATCACATAGGAATAAAAAGAAGTTTTAAAAACAAGTTATTTGCGTATTCTTGGCATATTAGGATTTAAAAAGGGTTGGGATCATAGAGTAATGATACAAATAGAGGAATAAAAATGCTGATTTCCGTGTGTCCATCATTGAAACCACGTGATATGTGGAAATGCCAATTCATTCATGCGTCAATATTACTTGGCAGGCCTTGGCGACTTTCAGAACTAAACGAGATCGAAGTATTGTAATATGGTTTTGTGTTTCATTTTGTATTTAAATATCGTTTTTTTTAACGAGTGGCACAATTTAAGAGAGTTTAACAGATATTAAGGAGATTTTTCTTACTTTGTAGTTTTGAAATAATTACATTACGTTTTTATGTAAAAAATTACCTTAAGCGAAGTTCTTTCAAATGTTATTTTGTATAGTTCAATAAGAAAATAGGAACAATAAAACCTGAGAAATATAGATAGTTTCGCTTCTTCGAGTATTGAACACAAATAAAATATTTTCGTTTCGTTAATGAAGAGGAAATATTTAACGCATATTGTTTGAAAATAAGTAAATACGTACATATATGTTAAAAAGTTGAATACGGACAGAACGCCTTATCACCAAAATAGAAGAAAGTGCGCCAAATTTGAAACTCCTGCAGATGTCTGAACGCCAAATGTGGCAGCGCTATAACCACGTGATGTGGGTTTTTCTTTTCAATGTTGACACAGCGGCCTTACGAGAGTCTGGTATTGAAGGCGCTCTCTATTTAATATTACAACTCTCTGGTTGGGATAGGTGCCATGAGTACGGGTACATACTACCAGTGATCACAAACAAATGCCCGTATAAGCGCAGCAGTGTTAATGCCATCTTTCTTCGAAAAAACATATCACTTACTGTTTATTTTTCCCGTAAGGCAATTGCGTGACTGACACTAATACATTACCTAAGAATTCTGTTTCTGAAACCAATGTTCTGTTTAGTTATTGATTTGGGTAATTAATTAGCCAATTATTTATCCCCTTCATTGAGCCATAATTACACATGAGAACAAAGTTTGTGTTGATTAGGTTTTGCTAAGATTAAAAGTGTCTTCTTAATTATAGAAATTTGTTATTCTCTCTTCTCATTTGAGCTAATAGATAATATCAGTTTCCGAAAGTATTGTGACAGAGCGTTCAACTGTGAGATAATTAGACATGCTGCTGTGATGTTAAATATTTATGAAGGGGTGAAATCCACATCAGTTTTCTCCCTCGGGATATCCGACCTTAATCATGAATTGACAATGACTTTGGTTATATGTTGTACTATTATTTCAAAGTTTCTAAAGATAGTCATTTGTAATGAGAAAATTTAATTACTAATTTAATTTAATATACATTAGTAAGATTAATTTAAAAAATGTTATAAGGTGAACAGGATATTCTAGTAGCTTAAAACGGTAAAGTGTTATGCATAAAAATTTTGTTGGTATATTCATATTTAAAACATTTGCGCTGGGGTTTAATTTTTTCTTTTTTTTTTCTTGGATTATAACAATAGTTTGTACGATTCCTATGTCAACGAATAAATCCTTGTAAAGTTTGAATATTCAATATATTCGGAAAGGGCAAAACATTTGAAACCGAATTCATGGAAGGCCAGTCAGACAGCATCAATTCGAAGTTAAACAAATTTCTGAAAATGTGTGACATCGAAATTGTATTTAAGATTGCTTAGTTACCTTTTCTACCTATTTTCATTACAACTAGATAAATTAAATTTCTGATTGTTCATGAAACATGAGAAATATTTTAAAACACTGGAACGAAAATTCTAATTTACAAAATTTTCGGAACTTTTCATTGAAACGAACGAATGGAAAGCTTTTACTAAGTTTGTGCCTTTTGCATTGCCAGAAGTAAAAAAATATAGATCAGGAGTACAAATAAGCATTTTTATCGGATTTTGGACATAAGGTTTCAGTTTTTTACACCACAAAACTGGAATATTGATTTCAAAATTTGGTTTATGAGCGAGTGACAGGTTTAGAAGCCGAATTTCTTTATAAAGGAGCACACTTCACTTTGTGGCCTCCTTTGAAATTGTAATGCAGCTTCGCATGTAATTTAAGTTTACTTAATTTTGTTATATTTTTATACGTAGATTTCACTAACCGCTATCTTTTTAGAGCTCTTCCAGTCTTTGGTCTGGTCGGAAAGATCGCAACAGGTGATGAGAAGGCAGAGGAGGAGTTGGTGATGCCTCGGATTCTCAATGTCGTATCCGTCTGCAAAAAAGAACAGTATTTAGTACTTCGAACTTATCTTAAAAACATGCCTTTACTTAAATATTAAAAATAATAATAGCTCGAATCGGGAAACAAAAGAAAAACGAGTTTCTTTAATGTCTGTTTTGTGCTCTTTAATCGTATTATCTTTAAAATATAAAAATAGAAGATTCTTTCTTATGTTGCCTTTTTCTGTTTGTTTTTATTAAAGAGCGTATTTTAAAGTAGAAGACAAAAAAATTAAGATGCACAAGATTAAAACTTTACGTAGAAAATATTTTTAAAAATAAGCGTGAGGCAAATTTTGAATTTTTGGCAAATTATAAAAATTAAAGATAATTAATAAACAAAATTTAAAAAGTACTGAAACTAAACAAACTTAAAGAAATTTAATTTCCTTTTCAAATAGCCTAAATTTATTTATCTAGTTTGGAGTGAAAGAATAGTTAAATTAAATATCGACTGTCCAATTAAAACCTGTGGGGTCCGTGGATCTGAAGATCCGTCGTCGGCCTAGCAACCAGAAGGTTGTGCGTTCAAATACGGCTGATTCCAAAACACGACAAAATGTTAAAATGCAGTGAATTTGTGATCGTAGTGTTGCCAGATTTGCAACGAAGTAACAATACATCGTCCAAATTTATCCTCCATCGTCCATATTCTATAGCCAGGGACCGACTTACAAGCTTAGGGGCCCAGGGCAAAAGAACATTAGGGGGCCCTTCGATGTAACTCAGAATAAAACTGCTAAATTATGTATAGGCACACAATGCAAAATAACGTAATCAATCAACTTTAATGCAAATTTTAATACTGCGAAAAAAATTTTTTTTTTAAACTGCTAATTTATTTTATTTTGAGAATTTGATTTGACGTTAATGATCGGTACTTCAACAGAGTTTCTTCATTCGTTTCTGTTTCTTTTAGCTTTTTTTTTAGTTAGGCAGATTCGTGCGTTCTTCCCAATTTATAGTTAGAAAATGCCTATAATGATTACAATATCAGAAAATTTGGTATAGGAAAAAGTATCCGTAAACAACTAGATACTTTTTTCCTGTACCAAATGTGCAATTAGTAAACCCGGTTTGTTTATGGTCTTGATCATGAATTGAATTTTGCAATTGATCTTTTGACAAGCGCAATGATAAAGGCGACATACATCATGAAGGTGCTGAAAAAGTTCAATTGATTTAATTGGATGAAATAGTAGAAGTTTTGCAAAATAATTAACAATTGATTTAAAAAAATTGATTAAAACAATTTTTTTTTTACAGAACAGTTACAAAATTTAATTGATTTTTAAAAAAATCATTAGTAATTTTATTTTTAACTTTTCCACATATATTTAGCATTAAATCATTTTTGGGGACCCCCTTAAAATGGGGGCCCTGGGCAAGTGCCCCGAATGCCCTGCCGTAAATCAGTCTCTGTCTATAGCGTGTATACAGGACTGGTGCGAGTTAAATCTAATCGGGGTCCAATGGCTGACGCCTATTGGGGTTGCGTCGGGTGCCAGCTCAGGTGTAGTCCTCGTCATCTGATCATGATTCAAAAGACTTTTAAAAAAAAGAAACCTCGCGAAAGTGACAACGGAAGAGAAGAATAGCTAAAAAAAATAATTAATTATATTATTTTAGTTGCCTGATTGACGTGGTGCATACCTTTTATACAAATGAATAGACGTCATTTACGGCATGTGGAATATTATGAGCATCTTCCTATGTACTAAAAATAACTAATGAAAATAATGTTACTAAACAACGTCATATGTTCATATTTGATTAAATCCTTCTACTCTTGAACAGTTTCATTTTGTAGTTCGTATTTTTTTTTTCGAAAACTATGTGTCGCAGAGGTTTTTGGTTTTCGTCATTTTTATATACTTCGATCGAGTCGATATGCTGAGTTTATGTGACCTCCTTGATGGAAAAGCCTGTATCTTTTCTAAACTTCAGATATTATCTTTAACTCTTTTATACACCCTTCACATTTTTTTTAAGTAGTTTAAAATAAAAAAAGATACCAACCTTTTGCCATCGTTTCGAGATCCTCCACAATCCTTAGGTGGTGGGCAAGATCTGTGGCTAGAATAATGTCTCGCATACAATCAAGACATTGGGTGTATTCCTGAAAGTTAAAATAATATAAAAGTTCAAAATATTAAAAAAAAATTAAGTAAAATTTTAGAATTCTGAATCATTTGACGCAGGTTGTTTAGCGAAATACATTTGTCATGGTTTTGACTGAAAATGAGAGTTTAATGCCAGAACTACGTATTAGCTAAACTGAGTTGAAATGTCGGTTGTATTCTGCGCATGCAGAAATAGCATATGAGAGAAATGGGTTGAAGATAAGAAATGCGCAAGATTACTTTTAAGGTGCCAGTTTATTCTACACTGCTTTCCAAAAGTTAAACATACAGCAGTAAACTCGACATAAATCAAAAGTAAGTGGTTTTAAAACTAAAATTTTTTAGAATATTGAAGTTTTTTCTGGTCTTCAAAAAGTGTGCTTCAATTTCTTTTGATTTTCGAAAATGTGTTCTTCCACATTTGAAAAAGAAGAAGAAAAAAAAATATTATCTCAATTTTTTAGCTGAAAGTAAAGTTGCACAGTTTTAGCTTGTTCCTGTGTCTAACTTTCTTCTTGCATGTAACAAGAAAAAGAAGAAATACTTTTATAATATTCTTTTCTTTATGGATAAGTTAATTAAGTTTTTCCTCACCTTTCTAGACAGATTCTCGAGTATATTGCACCCATCTGTATTCAGAATGGCCATGGCTTGAGCAAAATGGTGCCTCTACAGAAAAGTAGCAAGATAACAAACATAAATGATTTATATAAAAAAACACAAAATTCGTAGAAACCATTTTGAACTCAAAAGTTGCTTACTTCCATCACTGAACCTTCAGAGCAATACAGAGCAGCTAAATCTGATTTCTGAAAAGAAAAAAATAAACAAACTTCTAATGAAAAACAATATACACTGTAAAAAAATGTGCTTAAAAATGAGTACCTGAACATACTCGTTTTTCTTTGAGTACAATTGTATCGTAAATGAGCGATGACGTACTCAAATATAAGTAACTGTACTTTTTAAAAAAATTAGCAGTGCGATTTAATATTGCTAATTTCAGCTTCTGTTCAAACCATCTTAATAAAGCGACCTGACAAAGGTCGGAAGGTGGTTTTCCACATTATTTAATGTCGATTGCTTAAATAGAAACTGAATTATTACAACACAATTATCTTGCTTCCTATTTCTTTTGCACACTTTTTTAGCATTTCTTCTGTTTATAGCTTCTTCACGTCGCCCTGGTAGTACAACGGATAAGGCCCTAGACTATGGTGTCTGAGGATATGGGTTCGATTCTCGGTAAGTCCTGGTTGTAATTATCAATATGTATTGACAGTGATTTATGAAGGCAGCCTATATAGGCAAGTTACTGCGCTTTTTATTCATTTTTACTCATTGTACTCATTTTTAATGCGTCTTTTTCAAAAATGAAACTTATGTATTCGAAGATATGATAAGCATCGATTGTAATCAAAAATGAGTACATTTTACTTATTTTGAATACTTATTTTTAACACTGCACTGAAGAAAATATAGAAAAAAGTGAATGATGAGTTTTGATTACTTACCGATGCAACTTGAAAGTTGTTATTCGTTCCTCTGTGATCCAGGTCGTGACATAGACAGGCAACGAAAAGTGCCAGACTTTCAAGTTCCCTGAAGAAATATGTAAAGTAGTTATACTACTATTTTATTAGAAATTGTATTAAAAAATCCTACTTAATTTAAGAGAGTTTATTCTGTTTATAAACATACAAAACTTTAAAATATATATTGTTAATTAAAAAGAAAATTAAGTACAAAGAGTTAATATTTCAAATAAAAAATATAATTTTTGAGATTTGGTAATTTGTTTGTTGAATTTGTTATATAGGGTTAAGTTCCTTTTTGGTATTTTTAGGATATTTTAAAAACTTCTTGTTTTAAACACTTATTTTATAGTACTTTTTTTTAACATATGTCCTTTTATCTTAATATTGTAAATATATTATTGTTCTTCGTAGAAGTAGTACAATGAACCACTCACGATAGGTAGTTGCCCGTCAGTTGGGCGTTTTTGTGCATGAGGTAGCAAAAGTGACCGACAGCGAATGCGTGCATCCAGTTGTGGTAGGGGGGATCGCGGTAACCTTTCTTCACCATGAGGACAAACCTATTACGAAAACAAAAAATTTATGGTAATTACATACAAATCTGAGGGTCTTATTTTTAGTGTATTACCTACCCATTTATATTTTAATGTAATTCCTAAGTAATGTGTTTACTGTGTAACTACAATTGACACTTACGAATTAAAAAAAATATTTAAAATATAATAAACTATTATTATAATGATAAAAAAAATAACTTTTCTTATATCTAATTATAATACCCTAATTCCTTTTATATTGGTAATTAGTTTTGATTTTAACGAACATATGCATAATTTTTTTAGAGTTATTTTACTAAAGTATTTTAAATAATATATACCATATTTCCTTAAATTCCATTTCCAAGAATTATTATCCTATTTAGCGTAGCATAATTTTATTATTTTCAAACTGGCCACTAAATGTCTAAAAGCAATATCGAAATTTTGATTTTATATATTTTTATACACATTTCATTTAAATCACCCAAGAAAGAGCTTATCCCTTTTAAATGATTCAAAACCATTTAACCTGGTACGAAAATTCGCATTATACGATTTGTATACATTTGAAGTAAAAGGGCCAAGCATGCATTTGAGGGGAGGGGATAATAAGACAACATGCATACATATAGAAATTAATCCATTTTTCCCCAGAGAAACGTTTAATTAAAGGAGTTGTTTTCGTATAAATATTTTTTAACGCATTACAAAAAATAAAATCTTACTTCGACAATGTATCGATTGGGATTCGCCACCTTCGAATCATTCCCATGTCTTGAAACATGCTCATGACAGCCTTAAGCAAAAAAAATAAACCTGTTGTTATATGTACTAATTAACGGCTCAAATGAGCTGCAAATAACAAGTAGTTCCACAATTTTAATTCTAACAGGAACATAACAAGCAGAGTTTAATTTAAAAAAATACTTACTCAATATACTGCAATTTTTAATTAATTTAAATTCTTATTCTAGTAATGTAGATTTTACTTCAACACCTTGCATTGACTTTTTCTCTAAATTTATACACTGAATGGTAAAAATATTATGACCACCTGACGAAACGTAAATAAGCTATGACACCACACTGTTTCCACCAGCAGACGAGAAAGGTATTTAAAAAGTCCGGTGCTTGTTTACAACGTTAGTAGAAGCATTTTGTTCAGACATTATGGTAAAAAGCGCGATTTGATGGATTCAGTATTATTCTGGGGGTCTAGGACTCATGGAGTGACCGTCAGCAAAACTGCTGCATTTGTGAAATTTAACAACAGCTGTAGTGAAAGTTTTTAAAAATTGAACTGTTAGCCAAAAGACTGGGTACTAACGTACCTCTTGTGGTTGTCAGCGGCTACTGAATACTCAAGCGGAAAGAATAGTTACAGGTTTGTTAGGAACAACTGAAAGGCAACTGCGCAGCAGATTTTAATCAAAGATCCTCTCAAAGCACCTATGAACGCATCATTTGCCGAACATTTAGTTTACGTTATATGAAAGTAACAAACCAGTTCTGATGTCATGATACTTTAGTCACTCAGTGTATATCGATTGCAGTATTATATTAAAGCATTTTGTTGCATATCGTGTACAACCCATTCTGCTCTTTCTCTCTCTTATTAAATTATTATTAAAGCATATAGTGTTGCAATATTATATTAAGACATTTTTATTCTCATTCATATGACATCTTGCAAGAAATTCATAAAAACAAATTTATATGCAAAGATTTTTGGTAACGGTAACGACGATTTTAGGTTGGTTTGGTTTGGTTAATTAACGTCGCACTAGAGCTTCACAGTGGGCTATTGGCGACGGTTCGGGGAATATCTTGAAGTAAAGACCCGGGAACAATGCCTTGTATTTTTTAACCATGGTCAGATGACAAGGACAACACCTGAGCTAGCATCCAACGCCTTCAATAGACGTCGGGACTTTGGACCCCGATCAGATTTATCGTGCACCAGTCCCGTATACACGCCGTTATTTTTTGTGGATGTTCTGGACGACATTCTAGTATTTTGGTAGCGAAGTTGGCAACCCTCCGATCGCAATATCACTACTTTTTACTACTCTTTAGTCTAGTCCATCGCAATGTTTTGGACCGGGGACCCTTGGATTTCCAGCTGACGCCTAATCCACTCGGCCACGGAGGCCTCCCACGACGATTTTAAACAGCAACAACAGCAAAAAAAATTCTGAGAATTTTAATCTTCTTTGCCACAAGCATAACTTAAGAATATTCCAATTTATCTTATACTGCAGTATATTCTGTCCTTGAGATATTTTATTGTCAAGCAGACATAAACCATTCTTCAATAAACACTTTCGGTCACTCGGTTTGCATAAATAATTGTGTTTTTATTAAATATACGACATCAAAAAATGTCTCTTCAAATATGCTTAGTTAAGTCTTTAAGAATGGCGAAAAATAATATTTTGAGATGTTCTCACTAGAATTGTATCCTGTTCCGTCAGCGATCGAGGAATGAAAGACAACTTGGCGAAATCTTCTCTGAATTCTTTTGGGGGCGGGATTTCTGTTTCGGCGAGTTTTGTGACGTCTTCCGGTTGTACCTGAAAGTAGAAAATACATTTTCGTTGTCATTTAAAAAAAAAATACACTAATTAAAATAGGTACTCGAAAATAGGTAAAATGTACTCATTTTTCAGTATTTTCGATGCTTATATGGCTCCAAATTCATAAGTTTCAATTTTGAAAAAGACGTACACAAAAATGAGTACAATTCGTAAATTGTTGTCTTCATAAATCACTTAAAAAAATATCGACAATTTCAACCGCTAAGAATCGAATTCAGATCCTCAGTAACGCAGTTTAGTGCCTTATCCGTTAAACTAACAGGGCGATGTTAAGAAGTTATACACATGAAAAATGATAAAAAAGGTGAACCAAAATAATGGCAAATAAGATAATTGAGTTGTAATAACGCAGTTTCTATTTAAGCAATCGATATCAAATATTGTGGAAAATCATCTTCTGAACAACTATTTTAAGTTTAACCGGTTTTATTAAGATCGTTTGAACAAAAGCTGAGGTAGACAGTACTAGATCACATTGCTCATTTTTAAAAAGTACGGTTACTTGCATTTGAGTACGTCAGCGCTCATTCACGATGCAATTATACTTAAAGAAAAGAGTAGGTTCGCGTATCATTTTCGAGTTCCTTTTTTTACATTGTAGAAGTTAAGTGAGGTGGATACATTATATTTTCTTCTTAGTTTAAGTATAAAAAATAGCACCATCACACATAAGCATCTAAGTTAACTTTTTAAAAATTAAAAATACCTAAAAAAAATCAAGAAAAACAAATAGTACGATATGATTAACAGCTTATTTCTTTCATGTAAAAGTTCAACCAAAATATAATTCAAAAAGCTTTCGATTGTAGGTAAAATCCTTTTTTACATTCTTGGTTTTAAAAATATGTACGTAAAATGGTATTTAACACACAAAAAAATCATAATAAAATATATACCTACACATGCATAAATAAAATAACTGCGCTGTAAAAATAGTTAAGTACTTGCCTGCATGTGATACATCATGAGTTCGTTGGACAATCGGCTCCTGTGTTGAGCATCCCGCACTTTCTTCCACATTAGTGACTACAAAAGATGCAACAAACTAATTAATTCTTCAATATATTAAATACCATGCTTAAAATGTTGATATTCGAAGGAAGTTACAATCAAAGTTTTTAAATAATAACCAAAAATGCAACAATATGTAATATGGGCCCTCTAGTTTCAAACCAAAATAGATCCAGATTTTCGCAATTTTTTTTTTTTTTTAAATTACAATTTTTCAATGCATTACATCACATTGCAAAGCTGTATTGACCAAAAGTGTCTGAATACAGTCGAAAAATATTTTCAAAATTATGGTTTAAGATACAAAAAAAGTCTCCTATAAAATTTATGAAAATGGATATATCTGGTTTTGATACTAGATGGCATATGTTGCTTTCTCCTGTTATTGCATAATGTTTAAAAAAAATTATACAGTATTTCTTATAAAGCATGCATAAATGATAAAAATAAAAACTATACCGTTAAATGCATCATATTATATAAAACCTACATGTGTAAAATTAAGCATCTCTTTTGGGCAAAATATGTGACTTTTACAGAAGAAATTGTGAATGTCAATTTATAACGAGGTGATAGATATATGTGCTATATAGATTTAATAAAAAATATTAGCTTCTATATACCAAGTCTCCAAGGCTAATATCAAATTTATAAAAAAAAAAAAGAATTTTGATAATTTCTAATTTAGAAACTTTGGTAATATAGAAGAAGCATCATTAATATTTCTCAAAAAGATGCCATTGAATACAGAAAAACTTATCGCGTTTTAACTATATTATAATTTTAATAGTAATTTATAAGTTTATTATACTAATAATGCTATCAGGAAGTTAAGTTGCTGTATACATAATGCAAAATACAACGCGATTTTTATTCATTTTATCAGTATTTTTTAAAAAAAAATTATGCACTTCAAACACGCGTACCTTAAGCGAAGAAAGAAAAACGATAAAGATTTATTTTTCATTGAATTCGGAATTCAAATACCCTATGTGAACCATAATTTTGTAATTTTAATTTATGAAACGGAAAGAGCAAAGTAATATTTAGTTAGATAAAACATCACAATGCTTTGTAGGCCTTAAGAGTCATGACATCTTGTTTTTCGTTTACGGCACAATCCTTCAGGGTGGTGGATCGCCACGATTCTTATTTACGCTCTTCAATAATTATTTATATATCCTCAAATCCTGCTAATCGCAGGGGTAATGAAATAATCAATAAACTCACGTGCATTATGCTGATTCCACAGTATATGGCAAATGCTTTCGCTATCTCTTCGTCGAAAAATGAAAAGCATCTTTCGTTGATTTTATTGCAGAGTTCGGCTACTCCTATCACACCTGTAAAGGAAGTGAAGTTAACAGATGATCATGAAACACATTCAATGAAAACATTGAATTTTTACTAATGTAAAATATATCTCACCTTTGTCATCTTTTATGGGAAAACAAAGAATATTTCTGTAATATAGAAATAATAAGTTCAATTTTGAATTAGTATAAAAATTACAGCATCTTAAATTCTAAAAGAGAAACTTAAAGTAAATAAGAATTATTTTTAAAGAATGAATTACATAAATAAACATCAATGAGCATTTTTATTGCAAACAAATAATTTTTTACAAAATGAAAGGTTTTAGTGATTTGGATGAAAAATGATTTTTTATTGAAAAACTATGTTTATATGTCTTTAAGAAATTAGTATATTAAAACAACTACCTTTTTTGCACGTTATTAATTAAAGTGACGCAATATAGACATAAATAAGTCTATACCAAAATTTAATTAAAAAAATATAGAATTTTAAAGTACTTACTTATTTAAAGAGCTATTTTGAAAAAAAAATTCATTTAAAAGTGTATGATTTTGCGTTAAACGTTACCAATTTTAAAAAAAATCAATTTTAAAAACGTTCAACAAAAAATCTATTTTGTTAACGTCCAATAATAAAAGCATTTTAATTTCCATAAATTTTTCATTTCCTTGTAATCATTACAACAAAAAATCATTTGAATTTCTATTAAAATAAAAAGTGATAGATAAATTATGTCCTAGAAATATCCGTCTCACCTTGTCTTAAATCCTGTTGTTTCGTCCATTTTTCTATAGAACAAAGGATCCGCGTAAGCATCGTGTATATTTAATAGTTCACCTAAAAATAAACTTTCCATACTTAGGAATAAATTAAACAAATACAATCTTATTTATGCTAACTATGCATTTCGAAGAATATTTTATATCCTTCCGTTAATATTCCGTTTAATAAATATAAATGGGAACAATTTGGAAATAAATATTGAGGATTTAGCATCTTCAAATAATAGCATGTGCTGCACATCTGTAAATTGTATTTAACTTCCAATCTGTGATCGTTATTTTACGAATTTGTGATAGTATAAAAATGAGAGTTTCGATGTAATCCAAAGCAGATGTGAAAAATAGCCCTCTAAGGGGTGGTCATAATATAAGATAAAAAAGTTTTAAAATGGAATATATTTATAAATTAAAAAAATTTAATTGCTATGAAAACTGGTTTTACAGAGACGGATATACACGCGTATCTATCCCTTAGAAGTTCTAATTGAATAGATCCAGTCATTATTTAATATTTCTGGCAATTATTGCACTTAAAGTTATTCGGAAAAATAGCCTCCTTTCATCTCCATCGAAAGTAGCCTAGTAAATAGGATAACTGCATTTGGGAATTAAATTAAATTACTGATTAAACAAAACAAAATTCGCTCATTGAAATAATATCATTTATGTAAAGTCCGTCAGAACAAATAGTGTTATTCCGTTTTAATAAAAAAAATTGAGTTATTCTCAAGAAATATTCCCAAAAAACAAACTGAATATGAAATTGAATACGATGCTAACAAATTTATTTCTTCTTTATGAATTTATATTAATCTTTAATTAACACTCTGAGCTCTTAGAAAAGGTCAACATTGTAAAGTTGTTTGCCTTTTAAAAAAAATTTATATTATATTTCCAATACATGTATATTATATATATATGTTATATTTATATATATATATATTGTTATATATTGTTATATATATATATATATATATATATATATATATATATATATATATATATATATATATATATATATATAACGCTTTAGACTGGAAAAATAATTCAACATCTAATATATTTTTTGTGAATTTAAAGTTTACGTGTAATGCTAGTAAAACTATAAATCCTTGGATGACTTAAGTCGTTCAGTCCCGTCAGAGGTTTAAAGTTATATCATAAGTCAATAAATTCTGAGAAAATTTTAACTGACAGCATAAATCTTCCATGTCAATATATATAATAGAGCTTCATATTCTGTAAGGTTAAAAAATGACTCTTAACGTTTAAAACTTTTTTTAAGTTAAGAGTAATTTAACTCTTAAACTTTTTTCGTCGATCAACGATTACCTTGAATTAACAACAAAGTAGCTTTCTTTTTTAAAAAAAAAGAAAGAAAACAACACAGAACACTTTCAAAGTATTTTGATTTTGTGTGACGAATACTTTATGAAAATAAATAAATGATTATTATAACAGTTTAGTGCTATTAATAAAAATCTCTAATTTCAAATGAATTTCAATTAGTTACGTTGGGATATGATAAATATAAATTACTGATTTATATTTATCTGATATTTATATGATATATGATTTATATGATATGATTGATATATATTATATATATAAATTACTGATTCTTATTCTGTTATTTTAACTAAGCTAATTTCAATACTTCTATTTTTCATAAAAACGAATACTGGAAAATATTATAATATTTTGAGTAATCTTTCTAGGTAAAAGCATAAAAATGTATTACATATACATAAAGTTTTATTAATTTCAATAAGTAATCCCTTTACATGCACTGAGTGGCTAAAATATTATGACCATCTGACGTTTTTAAGTAAATGAGCTATAACGTCACACTGTGTTCACCAAAGGGCGAGAGATGTATAAAAAAAGAAGGGTGCTGTCTTATAACGTTAGTAGAAGCATTTTGTTCAAATAGTTATGGTTAAAAACACTATCCCCCGTTTTTTTAATGTTAGATTAACCGTAATAGTCTCTTTACAATAATCAATTTTTGTATTTAATTCCTCTCAAATTAAATATCGACTCATTAATTCGTATTATTTTCTTCGAGGTATTTCTTTCCTAAAATACTTACCAGATGTTGCCACATGTCCAGCAATACCTTGATCCGCAGGTATCCTCACTTCAATAGTTGTCTAAAAAATGAATAGACTCGTTTTGAGTGCTTTAACTAATACAATCTAATTGTAAAATTATCTATATATTTTAAATGTAGGCAAAAATAGAACTATCTATACTATTTCCGTTTGGTTGTTATTCTTAAATTGACCGACCGTCAGCGAGGTCTCTGTTTTAACACGACTTTTATTTATTGCATCTGTTTGTAAATTTGTTTGTTACGCAGTTTACGGCCAAACGAGTTGTTCGATTTTCTTCAAATTTGGCATGATGTTCTTTGATGTCATTATAAAAACGATTAATATGATTTTTTTTAAATATATTTTTGGTCGCTAGGTTTTCTGTTTTCAGAACTATTAGTTTATGAGTCATGCTAAATACAATTTACAGGAATAAAGATCAATTGCCGAATTTATATTACTTTTGATATATATATTTTCCAGTGAAATATTTTAGTATTAAATTATTAAATTTCCTTTTTATAGTTTTTAAGAGTTTTCATTGTCTTTCGTATAAATAAACATATTTTATTTTATTTAAAACTAATGTCTTTAATTTCAGTCAATATTTCGTATAAAATTCAATAGAAAATAATAACGTCTTTTATTTTGACAAGCATATTTTAGTTAGTTTTTTTTTATTTGTGCTACTATATACTGAAAGTAAAGAGAAATATTATCTGATGATTAAATTTAATGTTATAAACTGCAGAATCTTATCTTGAACGAATCAAAATTTCTAGCAACCTGCATCAAAATCGACGCACAAGGAAGCGATTATGTTGATTTTTGTAAAAACACAACATTCACCTTCACTTCAATTAGGCGAAGTTTATTCTAGTTACACATTAAAAGCATAGTAATTCCTTTAAGAAACTGTAAATGCGTGAAACGAAGAAACAAAAAACAACAAAAGACCCTTCCCACCTCTAAAATACAACTCAATCTTTGCTATCCCTTCCCATATATACAAGTAACTTGCAAAAAATACGCTGTGGTGGTTCTGTTCTTGACATATGCTGCTTACAGCATATACAGAGATATAAATAAATAGAGACAAAAAACATTTCATTAAAAGCTCTCAAGAAAATGTGAAAACGTGTAGAAACATCAAACTAAAATCGGCATTTGGTACAAAATTTATTTTATTTGATTCAGTATTTATTAAAATAAATTTAAATAGTTTTTAAAGATGTTCTTTAACAACGTGTTGAAATAGGTATCTAATAATGTAGCGCGGGTTTCTTTTTCTCAAATAAAACCAGAATGGGTTTAACAACACTACATTTATTTGTTACAAGTTTAACGACTATTACAGATCTCGGGGTTTGTAACGGTTCAACCGCACATACCAGAGCAAGAGCACAACTGATTATTTACAGACGAAACGCGTAGAGGGCGCTGCATCGCTACGGGTACGATTAAGGATTAATAACGGACACCAGTAATAGGTCTGTGACGGGAACAAGTAAAGGTGTGTGACGGGAACCAGTAAAAGATCTGTTACATCCTCCCCCTCTGGCTCCGACGACGTCCCGACGAGGGGCCAGAATCAGTTGTTTTGGGTGAGTTTGGTGGCCGTCCTCGCTTTCGCAACGGATTGCAAGGACGTTCGATGGGGTCCTGGGTGTAGGCCTTCAGGGCAGAAGTGTGGTACACGCCCAGGGGCACTTGGGGATTGTCCAGGCTGGAAATTTCGAATGTGGATGGTGATCTTTGTGTAAGGATGACATAGGGTCCATCTCGTCTGGGCATAAACTTTTTGGATTGTCCAGTGGCAGCCTTGCTGATGGGATGCAGGGTCACATACACTTTATCACCTGGAGCATATGGTGGAGCCGGATTACGCCTTTTGTCTGCGTAGATTTTCTTTTGTCTTGTTGGGTTTCGATGACTTCTTTGATCTGGGCTGTGAATCTTGAGAATTTTTTAAGGTACGGTGTTATTTCAGGGACGAAATTGTCGTTGTCGATCACTCCTCGGATGTCGTTAGTCACGTCGTCTGTCGTCCGCCATTCTCGTCCAAAGCTGAGAAATGCTGCTGTCTGCCCGGTTGATTGGCACTTTGCAGTGTTGAGCGCAAAACGGATTGCTGGCAGTTTTTCAGACCAGGATTGGTGTTCGTCTTGAACCAGGATTGCAAGACGAGGTTTAAGATCACGGTTTTTTCTTTCTACCGGATTTGCTTGAGGGTGATAGACCGGAGTCAACGTTTGGTTGATGTCTAGCATGCAGCAAAGTTGTTGCATTACGGCAGACACAAACTGTGTGCCGTTGTCGCTTATAATTCTACGTGGGATTCCGTACCTCAATAATACTTCTTCTAGTAGCGTAGTAGCACACTCTTTCGCAGTTGCAGTGGGTAATGCGAAGAGTTCAACCCATCGAGTGTTGACATCTTCGATGATGAATATCCATTTCTTACCATCTCTGCTTTCTGGTAATGGGCCAAACAGATCGATTGCAAGAGTCTCGAATCGTTGGGCCGGAACGGGAGTTTGCAACAACCCAGCTGGCTTTTGGTTTGAAGCTTTGTATCTGTTGCACTCTATGCAGTTTTTTACATAGTCCGTGATAAACTTCCGCATACCTGTCCAATAATAGCGCTTTGCTATACGATCGAATGTTCCTTCGGCCCCATAGTGGCCTGCTGTTGGAGCATCGTGATGATCTTTAAGAATGGAGTTTACTTCTTGAGCCGGTATGACCAGCTGTGCTTCATCACTGTCCGAGTCCGGTGCATATCGGTAAAGCACACCTTGATTCATCAGGTAACCACGTGCAGTCCAGTTGGCGAAGTCTACACTTTTCTCATTGCTTTCGAAACAACGAATTATCTTCTCAACTTCTGGGTCTTTAAGTTGTTCTTCTCGGAGCTCTTTTGAAGTATGTGAGGGAACGTCGATGTGTATGCTACACAGTTCACATGAAGGTTCGGCATGCTGACAAGCAGGTCTTGACAACATGTCAGCGACCACGTTGCATTTTCCTGGGATGTACTCTAACTTCAAATTGAAAGATTGAACTTCTAGAGCCCATCTTGCTAATCGTCCCGTAGGAGACTTCAAGCTCATTAACCACTTAAGAGGCTGGTGGTCGGACGCGACAGTAATATCTTGACCTTCAATGTAGGCACGATACTTCTTCAAAGCCCAAACTACAGCTAAAGCCTCGCGCTCTGTAGTCGAATAGTTTCTTTCGGCACTAGTGAGTAAGCGACTGGCATACTCGATAGGATGTTCATCAGATCCGGTGCCTTGTAAGAGAACTGCACCAAGGGCATAACCGCTGGCATCAGTTCGGAGAGTGTATGCTTGACTTGGATCACTTTGACGAAGGATCGGTGGACTAACCAAAAGTTCTTTCAGAGTCTTGAAAGAAGTTTCTTCCTCGGTTCCCCAATTCCAAATGACATTTTTCTTAGTAAGATTGCTAAGAGGTCTTGCTACTTCTGAAAAGTTTGGAATATATCTTCGATACCAAGAACAGGTCTGTAGGAAGGATTGTACTTGTTTGACGTTCTTCGGAGTTGGTATCTTCAGGATAGCCTCAACCTTCTCTGGATCAACTTCGATTCCTTTGGTAGTTATCCAGTGACCTAGATACTTAACCTTTGGGCAGGCGAATTGACATTTCTCTCTATTTGCCCTCAAGTTGAACAGGGAAAGTCGCTGGAAAACTTTCTTGAGGTCTTTTAGGTGATCTTCAAAGGTAGCGGATAAGACAATAATATCGTCCAAGTAGACTAGTATCTTTACATCCGGCAGACCACTTTTGAATCTGTCCATCAGCCTTTGGAATGTAGCTGGGGCATTTTTCAAACCGAAAGGCATTCGGTTGAATCGAAAAGTTCCGAATTGGGTTGTAAAGGCCGTCTTGTCTTTATCCTCAGGATGCACGCTCACCTGATGGTAGCCTGACCTCAAATCGATAGTGGACATGTATGTCACATGTCGGGCGTCATGGATAAGGTCATCAATCCGCGGTAGGGGGTAGTGGTCTGAAACTGTCACAGCATTCAAGCCGCGATAGTCAACGCACAATCTTGTTTTTCCATTTGGCTTCGGCACCAACACAACTGGAGCAGCAAAGGGCGACTCGCATTCTTCGATTATTTTCTTTTGCAAGAGGTCATCCAGTTCTTTTTTCAATATTTCCTTCTTCGCAGGAGAAACTCTGTAGGGCGGATAAGCGACTGGAGCATGCGTTCCCGTATTAATGCGGTGCTCTATGAAAGTCGTGCTCTCTCCCCCTGGTTTGAAGCTTTCCTCGAAATCCTGAAGCAAATTATTGACCTGGAGCCTTTGCTCGATGTTCAAGCTCTCGCCTTCTTCTTCACGGAGATTACAGCTGTTGATGGGAAGAGTTTCGACAGGTTGCTGAGACGTCAATGTGATGTCATTCCCAAAATAAACCTTTCGGCGAGGGTTGTCACAAAAGTTCCACCTTTTGTTTCTTATGTCGAGAACAATTTCCGACTTTTCTAGGAAGTCTGTTCCTAAGAGAGTTCGATTTCCTTTTGCATTTGGAAGGGCAAGGAGATCCAGAATGATTGTTTTGTTTTCAATCTCAATGGACACCGTGGCTGTGCAAGCCTCTTCAGTAGTTTGGTAACCGTTTGCCAAGGTCATGGTTACTGAAGTCTCCTGGAACTCCACTCCTTTTCTTTTCAGCAGGTTGTAGAGGATCTCACCAGCGACTGATCTGCTGGCACCTGTGTCTGCACAAACTCTGGCTCGTACACCGGATATGCACACATCAATCAGTGCAATAGGGGACATCTTGGAATGGCAAGTGTACATGGTAAGTGAATTTGCAGGGAAATTCTCATTTCTCGCCGTTGGAGAGCATGTCGGACACTTTGCCTTTATGAAACCAGGTCTGGAACATCCATAGCAGTATATGGCAGGCTTGTTCTCTGGATTAGGATTTCTTTCATTTTGCCTTGGCTTTGGATTCTGCGCCACTTTTCTGAAGTTTCCAGTATTAAATCTTGGACTGGACCACTTCTTGGTATTCGACGTAGAGTAATTTCTGTTGTTTGGACGAACCGTCTCGTAGTCATCTAGCTTTTGTACTAGATCTGTAGTCGTCTTTATTTGTGTCCAGTCATCGATGAAGTGCTCTTTGACTTCTTGTGGAACACGGCGTTTAATCTGGTCTGTAACCATCAGATCAGACAATTCTTCAAAAGTTGTTATGTCGAGACCTGTAATCCAACCTTGAAAGTAATTCCTAAGTTCGTAGGCGAAATCTGTCCAAGTGCCTTCTTGACATTTCGAATGTTTTGTGAACAATTGACGAAATTTTTCTGGAGTGAGTTTATAGCGCTTTAGAAGCAGCTGTTTCACTTTTTCATAATCTTGTGCAACTTCTTCGACTTCTCTTGCAATGATCTGAGCAATATCATATGGCAGCAGACCAATCAGATGAGAGGCCCAGAAAGTCCTTGGAATCTCAGCTCTGTGAGCTTGTCGCTCGAAGAGAACGAGGTATAAGCTGATGTCATTCGTCACTGGATCGAATCTCTGGATCAGCGTCTGCAAGTCCAATCTTGGTTTGGCTGCTTGAAAACCATCGTTCTGAGTAAGAGGAACTTGGGATCGTGTTGCCTCATCCTGGAGTTTCAGCTTCTGAAGTTGGAATTCGTAATCGTCTTTTCTTTTCCGCTCTTCGTACTCCAGTTCCAATCTTCTTTTTCTTTCTTCAGCTTCAAAGACTTCTTTCCTTTTCTTATCTTGAATTTCAAGGTCTTCTCTCCTTTTCTTATCTTGAATTTCAAGGTCTTCTCTCCTTTTCTTATCTTCAATTTCAAGGTCTTCCTTCCTTTTCTTATCTTCAATTTCAAGCTCTAACCTTCGTTTCTTTTCTTGTTCTAAAAGTTCTTCTTGTGCTATTCTTTCTGCAACGATTTCTTCAAATCTGGCTTGAACAAATGCCAGGTCTTCTGAATACGCTTTGCTTTCTTGGATGTTGGTCTTTAGTTGAATAACTTTTAAGCTGTCATCACCATCCACATCCAACTCGAATGCCAGTGCCTGAAGATCTTTTTTCTTTCCCTTAGCGAGGAACGCCATTTCGATGTAATCACTTAGAGTTCTTGACCTATGTTTTTAACACTGGTAGTAAATATAGTCACAAAATTTTAAAAGTCTGAAACTAAAGTCTTAAAACCTTTGGAGTAACAGTTTAACTAAAGGTTACTATTGTTCTTCTGTAAGTGAGAATTACCCTTAAACTTTCATTAAAATGACATTTACTAACTCAAAAAAATTATTATTACAATAATCTTGAAATAATATCAATTTAAAATTTATGAAATAAATTCACACTACCAAATTATATTATCAGAAATATAACACTCTTTGAAAAATTTATACTTAAAATGTTAATTAAAATGACATAACAACTTTTATTAAATAATGCACAATCAACTCTTAATGAACGACTTTCATTAATTAGTATGCAAACATTTCTTAAAATATCAACAAATGTTCAAAATTAAATTTCAGCACTCTAGTTTAAATTTTAAAATACTACCATTTATATTAATTCAAGACACACTAGCGATAAAACAGGGATCGAAAAGCATTTGAAAGAACACACTTTAACTTTCATATACAAAATACCATTATATTCTGCTAGAACAAAATAATAAAAAAAAACATCACGAAGAAAGAAAAAAAGAAATAAATTCTAAATCGATCAGAATCGACTCTCAAAACCCTTTCACAATTATCGTTTGCGAATGACTAACACATTTTCAAAACAAAGTTGATTCTAGTCAAAACATTCGAACGCTCTTCGAAAGTTCTACTTCCAACTGTGGGGTTACAAGGTGCAAAGAAGAGTTACACTGACGCTGGCCATGCGTTAAACTTTTGAAAATGGCAAAATGGTTACTGGCGAACCGGACTATCAAAATATTCAATCTTGAGAGAAAATGAATTTAAACATTTAAATCATTACATGAATATTTACGTAGACTAAAAGATAAGCACAAAACTACAAGATTAGTTTTAAAAATTTGACTGTTTCAAATTTAAATTGATAGTGAAACACTGCACTGATGTGCGTCACACATCTGGTTTCGATTTCATAAAACGACAATGAAATTCCACTTATCTTTATATTGTCCAAACACAGCTTGTTGTAGACACCTCGTTCGATGGTTACGAACAAATTATTTTTTCATCATTTTAGTAACCGGCGACCGCAGTTTCCTTTGTTACCTGAAAAAAATGATGGAGCCATGCTCTCGCTAGCTGGTAATGCACGGGCCTAAACGTTGGGCGCCAGTTTGTAGCGCGGGTTTCTTTTTCTCAAATAAAACCAGAATGGGTTTAACAACACTACATTTATTTGTTACAAGTTTAACGACTATTACAGATCTCGGGGTTTGTAACGGTTCAACCGCACATACCAGAGCAAGAGCACAACTGATTATTTACAGACGAAACGCGTAGAGGGCGCTGCATCGCTACGGGTACGATTAAGGATTAATAACGGACACCAGTAATAGGTCTGTGACGGGAACAAGTAAAGGTGTGTGACGGGAACCAGTAAAAGATCTGTTACAATAATAATTATCACTTACCTCTGTTCCATCTTCGGCAACATTACCATCAAACACCTTAGCTACCAATTCATGTCTTTCTTTTTCAAGTAGGAATAAAGAGCACCTTAAAAAAAATACAAGGCAGAGTTTTATAATAAAATATTAAGAAACAAATTATGTTTAAAAGATGCCGTTACATTACTAACACTCGCCAAAATGACGGCTACTTGCATTGGAATAACATTGACAGGCAGAAAATGTTATACTAATGCAGTGTTACGAAATTTATTTTAATTACCATTTTGTTTACGGAGTTATTATTCATTTTTATAATAGACAGTTCTATTAATGTAAAGAGTAGGTATGAGAATCTTGGATACTAAAACTTTTATTGATATACAGATATTCAATGAGGTTTTCCTTAATTTTATTGTTAGTAGTTACTGTTTGGACCAGCGTTGCTGGGGAACCCGTTCAGGCATATACATTATAAAAATTGAATGGCCCCCATCGGGACTCGAACCCATGACGTACTGTTCCGAAGTCCAATATGCTAACGACAAGCCACAAATGCAGGTCCCTTTATGCAATACTTCTAAAAAAATTATTTAAAAAAAAACTAAATGTAAAATTACAATTCCGATCCTCAAATGCACATCTTGATGATAAATATTACTTATAAATAAATTTTCAGCCTTTTATACGTAGAGAAACTATGTGTTTTGCAATCCACGTGCAGACACTTTCTTTTATTATTATAGATTCAAGAAGCACTTTATAAAGTGTCTGACACACGTAAACTTAATGCAATTTGAAAATACGACAAAGGTTATTTAATTTTCACCCTACTATAAAATGTCAGGTCAAATACAGAAGTTTCAAATTATTTTCCTTCTAAATTATTTCACATTGTCCTATAAGTTTACTTTTGAATCCTATAAAATCCATCAAAAATACATTTGCGGATAAAAACGCTGAAATACTTTTTTTTAAATAATTATTTGTATAAAAGCTATAACTATCTTCTCCAACAAATAGATAACGTTAACCTTAAATACGTGTCATAGTATATTTCTTTTTAATATTTTGAGAAGAAATAATTCAATGTTAACCGAATTCACTTTCGTTGGCCTAGTCGAAATATATTTATTACGAATATTTCTATTATAGATTGCGTTTCTACTAAAAGAAGAAATATTATAATTAACCTTAACTTTTGAATAAAATAATTAAGTTTGGGAAGGAAAAAATAAGGAGTAAACAAAACAAAAGACCGCATCTCCGAGTATTTGAGACTACTAAATATTAATTTTAATGTTCTATGAGATCTTGTTTTAGATAAAATCCTTATTTTAATATTGCAACTAGAAAATTTAACCAGTCTAAGTTTGCATTAAAATAATATCAAATTACACTCAAACCTGTTTTTGTGCGGTGAATAGGGACCGCATAAAAAAAATTCGCACAAAACTTCACGAGTAGCTATGAAAAATAGTTTTCGCAACACAATTAAAAAATATTTTTTTTTTGCGGTGGATAGGGACCGCATAAAAAAAGTCTCACATAGGAAATTTCTCAAAACCTTACGAAATAACTAGGAATTGCTTTTTTAAACGAAATCAAGACACGAGGCTTGACAGCTACTTGGAATCTCGCCAAACCTTTTGGAATCTGATTTAGAAAATTCACATACGAACATTTTTAAATATTTTATTTACATATGTACTTATTATAGACATACAAAACTTTTCAAAACTTATAACCATTATCCTTCGTAGTCTGACAATACGCGAACTTGGTTCAAAATCGCTTTTATCACTTGAAGATACTACCTCACACTCGTTTAAAGTTGACTTTTTTCCAGTTACCATGTAGTCAGTGATCAATTTTTGCGACGACTGTTGTTTCACTAGACGCTTGTATATGTCTCGGTAGCCAAATATTCAATTATGTTCCAATTTGATTGAAATTTTCATATACCGCACAAAAAAAAATCGCACAAAAAAGTCGCACAAAAAAAATCACACAAAAAAGTCGCACAAAAAAAGACCGCACAAAAACAGGTTTGAGTGTATGTATGTATTAATAATATTAAGCAAGTTTTCAGCTTATTTTCATATTTTTACATGACTGTCTTTTAAAACAACAAATATTTAACAATCATTCACGCTGAAATATGCTTTAAATTAAAAAAAAAATCATTCCAATTTATATTCAAATTTTGAGAATTAATTATATGTAATTGTTAAGATAGTTTAATTAAACTTTGCGAGAAATTTCATTCTTCTTTAACATTTTTATAAAGTTATCACGTAAATCGGATTAATTTTGCATGAAAAACTTTATTTTTAATTATGTATTAAGCATTTATTAGAGAATGCTAATTTTATGCGTTTAATAAGATTATATGATTACACATGATGAATTAAAATAAAGCATTTCAAGGTAATGAATTATTTCATAAGCTTTTCGGTGACTTTTGGAAATGCATAATCTTTAGAATAACGCTTCTTTAGGAAATATGTCTTAATTTTATATGACCTGAATAGAACATGCATAATTCCTTCTTGCTCATAAAAAAATCTTACACAAAATAAAATATTTTTATTTTAAGTAATGTCAAAAATTAATTTTATTACTAACATTTCATCAGACGAAGAGATTTGAAGATTATTTTACAAACATTATGTTATCTTTTATTAATATGCATAGTTTTTTTTATAAGCCAGTTACTATCGACATCTTTTCAGAAAACGTAATTAAAGTGACTCTACATTAATAATTCAGAAAGGGAAAAAAATAATTGTATTATATTTTAAATTTAATTGAGATGGAGCATAAACGTCAATTTTAAATATGACACGTTTCAGCATATTAATGCAAAGCAGTTTCAAATTAACCTGGCATAGAAATGAGCTTAGTAAAATAAAAATAAAAATGTGGCTTTCTATACCAGATTAATCTGGGACTGCTTGGAATTAATATACAAATATTAAATAGTTGATAAAGTAGTTGTACAATAGAAATTAAAATATTTTATTTGAATATAATTGAATATAATCAACTATTTTAACAATGCACACATTAGAGACATGTAAGATTCCTGAAGACAATAATAGATTCATACAAACAATAATAATAAACTACAGGGGGATCTGTTTTTGATTATTCATATCCCGGAAACTAATGGTCTGAATTTGGTGACTTAGCAAAATTGTAGTTTCTACTTGGTAGAATATTTTAATGTCAATGTTTCTTTTTTTTTCTATCTTAGTTTATATATTTTCTAATTGGCGAAAAAGTCAAACTTTGTGCCAATCTCTGTATTTGTTAGACCAATATTAATCGAACTTAGCAAACTTCAAATAGTACTACAAAATAATATTCTAGTGTTGCAATTTTAAGAAACTGAGTTACAACAACTAATATATCCCCAATTCTATTATTAGCTCTTTTTATTTATGTTGGGGCATACATTCGTAATGTGCATATGTAACCAGCGCTATCCATTTATGTGTTATCTTATATGTTTGTCCTATTATCATGTCCCCGTCACCTGTATATATTTCATGTTCCCGTTACGTGTCTATATATTGTTCCCGTTATTACGATTGTAACGCCCTCTACATATTTTATGTCACTCCCTCTGCGCCGGGAATGCGTCAGTCATGTAACTGCCCTCTTACGGTGAATGGGTAATTTAGGTTCGTCCCACTCCGAGTTTTATGTTGTAATGTTAGGCATATGTGATTAAAAATGTTGTATGTTCAATCCTTGAGCAGTTATTTAGTCAATACGCCTTATATATACCTATTTTATTATTTCTTTAATACTAAAAAGCTATCCCATAATCAGCTCATCCCAAGATTTTCGAATTTCCATAAAACTCCAGTGTTCTAGGAAAAAGTAAAATTTGTTAAACTTCCATAATTAGCCATTTTGTCATTCAATGAAGGCATTATGCTTATTTACGGTGGGTCATTTGAAATAACTCCGTGCGAAGACCGGGTTTCTTTTCTAATTCGTTTAAGAAAACTGTCAGCTAATGCCCCCATTCCCTGATATTTCACATGTCCGAATGTACGTGTAACAGTGAGGAGTAGATGTCAAAGGGTTTATGACGCACGCGATGACGCAAAGAATGACGAAAACTTACCTTTCCGCTTTCGTGAGATGCCTTGCCTGGGCCATTATTTCTCGAAGTAGGAGAGTGACGTCATCTGAAAGCAGGAAGGGGAAAAAAAACTAAATAAAAGGTCCATTAGAACACACAGCTAATGATACCGGGATTTGAGGATCCGGAAATTTCTTGGATGAATTTTTCATTTAGGGAAACTGGCGCGATGTTAGTGTGGGTAAAAGGTAGAAGTGAGTTATTTTCCAAAGAAAGTGCATGAAAATAAGGACACGTCACATTGTATCAGCCAAAAGGTGAGAAATGTATAAAAAAAGAAAAGTGCTCTCTTATAACGTTAGTAGAAGCATTTTGTTCAAACATTTATCATTAAAAAATGCTATTTAATATAATTTGAAAATAGGGTTATTTGGGGTGCTCGGAGTCATGGAGTAAACATCAGCAAAACTGCTAGAGAGCAGTTTTACAGCAGCAAAACTGTTCAAGAGCACTGAGTAAACAGCAGCAAAACTGTTAAAGAGCAGCTTTACTGAATGTGTTTGATGTGACTGCTGACAAAAAAAAATTGGGTCTCAACATGCCTCATGTGGTCTTCAGCGGCTATTGATTGCTTGAGCAGAAAGAAGAGTGCCCAGATGTAGGTTAAACAATGAATATATAAAAAACTTTCGGTCATGTGTTATTTATGCGAGATTTTAATATATGGGGGGCTTGGTACCAAGTGGCATAAGTTTGAAAACAGAGTTTCGAGATAAGAGCATCCAAAATTTGCAACTCGTATTGGCTATAATGTTAAGTAAATTGACATCAACTCATTATTGGATAACCATAATAAACTACACTGTAAAAAAAGGTACTTAAAACTGAGTACCTGAACATACTCGTGTTTCTTTGAGAACAATTGCATCATAAATGGGCGATAGCATTCTAAAATTTAAGTAATCGTACTTCCTCAAAAGTGAGCAGTGTGATTTAATCTCAGCTTCTGTTCAAGCCATCTTAACAAAGCGACCTGACAAACTTAAAATAGTTGTTCAGAAGATGGTTTTCCACGTTATTTGATACCAATTGCCTAAATGGAAACTAGAGTTAGTACAACTCAATTATTTTATTTCCGATACTTTTTTCACACCTTTTTTAAAAAAAATCTTTTTATAACTTCTTCACGTCGCCATAGTAGTATAATGAATAAGGCTCTGGACTACAGTGTCTGAGGATCTGGGTTCGATTCCCAATAAGTTTTGCTTGTAATTATTGATATTTATTGATATCGATTTATGAAGACAGCCTATGTAGGCTAGCATCTGCTCTTTTTATTCATTTTTACCCATTGTACTCATTTTTTAGTACATGTCTTTTTTCAAAATTGAAACTTATGTATTCGGAGCCATGATAAGCATCGAATGTATTCAAAAATAAATAAATTTTACTTATTTTTGAATACCAATTTTTAACAATGTACTAAGGGATATAAATTCGAAAACAGAGTTTTAAGCTAAAGCATTTATAGTTTACAACTCGTCTTGTATATAACATTAAGTCAAATGACAATTCAACTCATTATTGGGTAACTTAATGAACTGGAAGCTATACCACTAGGCCAAATGATAGTTCTAGCTGCCTAGTAATGGAAAAAATGGGTTATCTCATTTTCAATTGGCAGACAAGCCACCCATATGAATTATTTTCTTTTTACGTTTTCTTAGCGTGTCTTTTTTACAAATTGTGAAGGAAAGTTTTTGTGACGCGTAAAGTCTTTCAAATCGTTTCTGATAAGGAGTAAATGTAGGACGAAATGGGGCGCAATAAAAAACATAATCTAGGCGCGGTTGAATCTATTTTGTACTAGTTTGATGCTTGAAAATGTTTTTCAAGGAAAAAAACACAACGTAGAAAACGCTAAGTGGTTTATCCGAAACCCAGAAAAGAGCCGCTTAAGTGAGTTTGCACTTTACACACTTTCCCTCTGCACCCGCCTCTCAGACACGGTTTATCTATTATTTACCTTTCATGATGTATTCAGGACTTTTTAAAAACATTTCGATTCACTTTGTATAAAATAATATAAAATATATCATTAAATATCTCAAGGATGTTATTTTCACTGGACGATATGTTACAAGACGATATCACAAGTAGGATAAACTGGTCCTAAGATTTCACATCATGTTAACTATTACGACCGAAATTTCAATTCACCCTTAATTGTATCAATAAACAGATGGAAATTTATTTTCTGAGGGATTAGGTTTGTCTACAAACTAATAAAGTGTCATCGCATCGTAAAATTGAATCCTGTAAACGAAAACCGCTGGATAAAAAGGTTAAGAAATATATGGCAGAAACAGACCTTCTACTAATAAAAGTATTTAAAAAATAACAAATTTGGGATTAAATGAACTCCAAAATGGGTCCTTTTAAAAGGGAGGGGTTATGTTAAGTTTTTAAAATATAAATGAATGGAATGAAAAAAAATTAATACTTTCCCTGAAAACAGATTTAGTCATTCAATGCCATTTAAATTAATTAAACTGTACTCTTTCAGTTTAAATGTATTGTTATTAATTATAAATATTTTACTTGAACGGAGAGAAATACTGTAACAAATTAAAAGAATTTAAATATCTATTAATAGTAACCAAAACACTATTGTGATTTTTATTTCCCCTATTATACTAACAGATTTTATTTTCTAATTCAATCCCTAGATTTGAATGCTTCGTAGGCGGCACCAATCTAATATAAAAATGTCACTTAATGTCATTAACATCAGAGCTAGAATATGCGAATCTGGTTGATCCGATAAGAATGCAGGCGTGATGTTTCCAAAGAAAAGTCACGTATTTTTGAGAAATAAAAAAAATCTCTTTCTAAGAATTCAATTGTCTTTTACTAAAAGGAGATTATATTTAGCTGTCGAAAAGACTTTCCACATGTCGCTGAAGGGGGGTGTTTGATTGCTATATTTGGAATTAATTGTGTCAGGAAAATAAAATAATTTGGGGCTTTTTAGAAATAATTAACGTTAAACCACGAAGCAATGTTTTAACATCTGCTTTTGTATTAGGTTTAACTCTGGACACAAGTTATAATTAAACAAAGCTTTTATTTCATTTATTTTATTGCAGAAATCTCATTTCGTTTATTTTCTGTTTTTCAATCGTTAATTCTTTGATAATTTAAAGAAACGGTTTTGGAATGGTCTTGGAATTTTGTATTTAAAAAGTAGTTTTTTTGTAGTTCTTGTTCTTATAAATGCCTAATTTATAAATTAATTTCAACTGTTTTTCTTTTCAACGATAATAAGTTGCAAGTTTAATTATATTTATTTTCTTTCGCGTCCTATACCAGCATTCTTTGTGTACAAACACAATAGTATTCTTCGCCTGGGTGGTGTATGCTTCTAATCAACTAAACATAACTTTTAAGAAAAAGCGTTTCAAATTAAAAAAGCCTATCTCAAAATACCCAACTTGTTAATTATATGGTGAAGGATATTTATTCAAAAATGAAACATTTCTGTAGTAGAACTTTCTATCATCAACTCGAAGGTATAACGCATAATTTTAAGTTAACGTGGATTCTGAATAGCTTACTGTTATATTCGTCCCTATACAGTCAGAGCATTTAATTCAACAATAGAGAACCTAGCACATTCTTCCCTATAAAGTCAAATAAAATAATTCCTTTTATCCAAACAGATTATTCGTATTTATAGGTATAATTCTTTAAATTATATACTAGGTTAACAACTTATAAAAGGATTAAAGAGTACATAATGGTAAAGTAAGTCAATTTAAGTATTATAAAAAAAAAATCGATATCAAAATGTATAAGACATTAATTTTTAAATCAATGGTAAGTGATTTTAGACTCTTGAGACTTCTTTCTATAAAATTAGGTCACTTCAATTTGAAATATTTTATTCCAGTCACATTTCTTTGCATTGATAAAATAGCGCGTAATACATTCAAATGCGGAGTTCTTAAAAACTTTCCAAAGAGTGCTAAAATACTTTATCGGTTCATAAAAATCGATGCCATAATTGACTTTGAAGGAAGAAAAGTCCGAATTGATCGCAAAAGACACTCTGGAATTTTTTTTTTGCTTTCAAAGTTCGAGATCATTTTGGCAAAAGGAATTTTCCTAAAAGTGCTTTTATGCAGAAGTTATGCATCTCATTTATTCACACCACATAGATATCTTACTATTTCCCCAAGTTCTTTCGAAATTCATCTGGAAGCTGTGTAACGACATTTGGGAAAGAATTTCCGGTCCCCTAGTAAATTCAGAACAAAAGTATTTTGAATAAAATAAATGTCGATCCAGTTCCCGAGAAATATTTCGTGCATAGACTATCGCATAACTGAAAATCTGAATATGAATATACATTCATATGAATAAAAGTATACTATATATTTTAACTTATATGAGTATAACAAATGAACGACAGTAGTATATAAATGTACGATATATACTGTATATATGTTACCGTTAAAGTATATAATGCAGTTATTTCAAAGAATACCTAGTTATTCCATGAAATAACTGATCGTGTCCGTTAAAGTGTGTAATATGTTATTAATTTGACACTTTAACTAGTTATTCTATGAAATAACTAGGTATTCTATAAATTAACTAATGAGAGACAGTTAAAGTGTAAAATAAACAATTTATCTAAAATGAAATTAAACTAATGATAGACAATTAAAATGAAAAAGAAGCAATTTATCTAATTTATGCAGCGTATAAATAATATTTATGGAAACGTACCATAAAATCATTTGTTACAACAAGGATTACTAAAATGACACTTGGAATTACAAAGAACATTATTTCTAAAACAAAAACATTTTTTGTTGACACACTGGGTTTTACACGAACATTTTTTAAATCCCTGACCAGTACCTAAACTTTGAGCTGTAGCAACCGACCGGAGCGATATTTCTACATCCGGTACTTCTTCGATTTTAATTAATTTTTGTTCGCAGACACTGAACTGGGATCGGGAATATAATTGGTTTATGCAATATAATTGGCTGTCATATGTCGTAAAGCGAAAGCTTTGCTGAATTATAATGTTTAGAAATTTAGTTATGCATTTAAGTTCTGCAAAATAAGAACCAAAGCGTATTTTTAAGGCAAATAAAATTTAATCGCAATAAAAAAAAAGATTTTTAAATATGTGTCTTAATAATTTCTAACAGAAATATCATTGAAATCAGTCCGATAGATGTTATATCATAATAAATAATCTTTTGAATAAAAAGGAAAACCGACTTTAAAAAAAAATACGCTAAAAAGTGAAAACAAATTATGGAAGAAATTGAAATTATTTAATATTATACTTATTACAACGTTTTGAAATCGACGCCAAAATTTAAGTTTATTTGAATTGGCACCAACTTCAAACTGTTATAAGTATAAAAATAATATTAAATAATTCAATTTTTTCATTAAAAAATATTTTTTGCTTTTTAGCAGATTTTCGTTAAAAGTCGGTATTCCTTTTTTTTTTTCAAAAGATTATTTTATTTTTTATTTAGTTGGGTGCTTCGCCTCCGTATTATTCACCTGGACATTCAAGTTGTTGCTAACTTTTTCTCTCGCCCGATGTAGTATATTTTGAGATAATCTGGTTTAATAAATATCAGATGAATGAAATTTCATTGCTGAATTATCTTTTTCTAACAATGAAAATATTTTGAACTCGGCGAAACTGTTAAAAAAAAAGTTCGGTTAATCGATATTTACGGATATATAACATCCGGATAACCTATTTTTTGAAAAAGGGGGTTTATCTTTATCCAACGAAAAAGAGTATTTTCAAAATAGGTGAATACTTCTTTTCAAACAGTTCGATTAATTGAGAATTTCGGACAGTTAAATACCGGATAACCGAATATTTGTTCTCAAAAGGTGCCCAAGCCAGACATCCCTAATCCAGCAAAAAAATAATTTACCAAATATCTGAATTAGAACAGAAATCTTGCGCAAGCATTACATTAAAAAAAATACATAACAGTCGAATTGATAACTTCTCTCCTTTGGCGATTTTGGTTGGCGCTCTTTAAGTCGGTTAAAAAATGAGTGTTTTTTTTTTTTTTTAGTTGCTAGAATGCAATATAATATTCGTGTAAAACTTCCTTCTATCCTTTCCAATACAAGTCTCATTACTGTAAGTTGTCAAAAATAAATAAAAATTGGCCTTTTAAGAAAAATATAATTTTTCTACAAACTTATGTTTAACTTTCCCAAACAAAAGAAGAAAACTTCTAACTGTATGAATAATTAATATTTTCGCAAATGGAGTTTGCGAATTGGAAGAAATTATGCATTTCTCGAAAGCACATTTTTAAAATTACCCCTGCATGTTTGTTTTCTTAGTGAGAGAGTGCATGCAAAGAGAAGTAACTTTTACAGAACCTCTTCCGGGCTTTCAAACGCCGTCATTAATTAGAGTTCAAGTAGAGAGACATTATTTTAACTGTTCTTTTTTAACTGTTCTTGGGAAGTTCTGTACCACATTTTATTACGGCAAAGTAGTACATGCAGTGCAAGATACTGTTTTTCCTTTAGTTAAATCTTAAAAATGAGATGATTGATTACCTTGCAATGGGTATTTTTGTAATAAGCATTTGCAACTTTTTATAACATTGAGGAAATATATTTTTAAATAAAAAAGATATCTACACTTTTCTTTACTCGATATTTACACTTTTCTTTACTCGATATCTACACTTTTCTTTACTCAATATCCTATTGTGCCAATAAACTCCATGTAACTAACCAACCAATCTTTACTCAATATCTACACTTTTCTTTACTCGATATCTACACTTTTCTTTACTCGATATCTACACTTTTCTTTACTCGATATCCTATTGTGCCAATAAACTCCATGTAACTGACCAACCAATCTTTACTCAATATCTACACTTTTTTTTACTCGATTTCTACACTTTTCTTTACTCTATATCTTGCGTTTGAAACCTAAAGAGAGCGCTATTATTCATAAAACGTGAGTGGTACTTTCCCACCTCGTTTGTGGTATTATTTTTCAAAATTGAACAAGAAGAATACGACCCTTCGTGATAATGAATACTTCAATTCAGCTGTAATTTATATATAAAAAAAACATTACAAAATACAAACTTACCTAAATGTGTGAATAAATTTTTAGCCACTGTGAGAAGAGACTGCATGCAATTAAAGAGAGAAGTTTTTATAATACAAAATATATCAAGCGATGTAACTCAATAAATCAAAGGAATTGAAGTTTGGTGGAAATTGATCATTTACCTCAATGGTAAATAATTTGTTAATAGTAAATACCGATCACTACTTTTACTTATAAAAGAATTCTAGACTATTATTAGAAACGAATGTTCCTTTAAATTTTCAATTATAATATGTGTGGTAATAGTAACAAATATATACGACAGAAATATTATCTGTATAAAATATATTTGTCAGTTTCAAATATCTGTAAAGCTTGCGTGCGGTTAAATATTGCTTTGAAAAAAAAGGTGACTATTTTAAGTTTATTATAGTTTTAATATTTCAGTTAATTCAATTAGTTAGTATAGTTTAAATATTTTACAAACAGGAAGTTTCATACATTTTTTAAGAACGATCTTTTTAAGTGTCTAGACAAAACATTTTACGTATTTATATATTTAACAATTCAAATATAAAAACATTCTATTTTGACTATTTTCCTATTATGTACCTTTCCTGTTTGTTTGCTTTTGTTTAAAAAAACTTAATTTAATAAGAATCACCAGAATACAATGAAGCGAAAATCAATAAAAGCGTATAAAAAAATTAGGCATTGAAATCTAAGAACACGAGCAAAAATAACACAAAAAGGTTTCAAATCATAACTATTGCAATTAATAAAATTATCTTATATTTCTTTTCTATTTTTATATGACATGAATATGTGATGGTAGAATAAAAAAAAAAGTTTAAAAAAAGACCATCAATACAAATAAAACTAAAAAAACTATGAAAAACTAAAACAGCATTCAGAAAACAGAAATATCGGAATGAGAGATCAAAACGTAAAAAATGAAGCTAGATTAATATGTTAAGGGTGATTATAAAACGTAAAAACGAAGTACCTGGCATTCTTCTCTTAGCCTCCTTTCTTCCTCGTAGTCCTGGGCTCTCTGAAGGACATGCGAAATGCATCGAAATGTCCCTCGAACTATCTCTTCATCTTCGTCACTAAAACTGGAAAAAAAGAGTTTTTTACATATGTGGCGCAACCCAACCCAACTCACAGTCCAAATTCTTTAAAGTCGTACTCTTATTTCTTGACTCCGATTAAAAAGTAAATTAAACCAACTATTTAATTATCACATTAAGATTAACGGCGCACTAGCAACAATTTCACTAAAACTTTCAATCACTTAACAACTAAAAAAATCATCAACTAATTCTGCTACAGATGTTAGATTTTTCAATTGCTAAAGTGCAGATGGTAAATCTCTAAACACGTATTACCACAATCCACACAAAATCACCAATATGTAAATTTGTCAAAGCTGTTAGCACGGTAGCGATCAAAAGGATATTTTGTGCAATTAAAAGTTGCTCAGTGAGCGAATACACTTTGAACTTTCCAGTTTGCATGCAACTAAATAGTTTAGTTACATGTCGATAGTTGTCAGTGCGTAGCTAGCCTTAAATATCTAATCGAAATCAAATATAACAAATACGTGGGTCAGAACAGTAGTTATGTCATTGTATAGATAAACCTACATACTTCTCATTTCAATTTATTTTTAAGTCGCGTTCTTCTTTCTAGACTCATTCAAAGGTATACTTAACCCAAGATTCAATTCAGTCTCTGCCTCTATCTCTATTTCTATCTCTTCTTTATCTTTCTCTCTATCACACACACTTTCAAAAATATAATTGAAACTATATGTAACTATATGCGTAAAGTCCATAACTTAGTAATCCTGAATTAGTAAAATTTACATTCTCTTTTATAAAACACTTGGCATAACATAATATATACACATTCAAAATATTATAAATTATGTTGTAATTTATGTACAATTGAAAACCATATTAAACAATGCATAATAATTTATACTATTATACGTTTTGGTTTTCATTTGTATCTTAAATCGTTCACACTTTTAAATGGCTTCAGTAAGATTTTAACCTCTGTCTCTGAATAGACCGATGCCTTAAACTAAAAGCAAACTCAAGCTTAAAATCTCCGATCCCCAACGAAACGCAAACTACTCTATAAATAAATCGCCGCTTACAATTGCAGGATAATAAATTTCAAAACATGTATAATATTTCTGCTTCTTTTGAATACGAATTATAAAATCTTCACATTAGAGAATATAAATTTTTCTTCCAATTATACAAGAATAGGTCTCCATAACAATTCGTGTATTTTAATAATGCACCAACCACCCTTATAATTAATTAAACTTCTCTGTACAGTCCTACAAACAAAATTTTCGAACTTGAACCAAAAACAACAAAGATCCAAAACGACTCACCTCTCTTTATTGATTAGACAGATGAGTAGCGCGATTCTGCTCTCATCGTGGACACATGGGACGGGTACGCACAGCAGAGATTCAATTTCAGAATCCAAGTTGCTCATGATCACAGACACTTGATCCTGAAGAAATAAAAACAAAACTTGTAAATATATCAGATTCAAAGCCAAGTATGTGTCGAAAGGATGATATATCTTTGTTGAGCTTTCAGAAATACATTTAAAGAAAAACGCTTGAAATTTAGAGACCCACCTCAATTCTATACCTGATATTAAGTCAAATAAATAATAAAATTTTAATCTAAAAAAACAGTATATATTTTATTTAAATAATAAAACTGTTCTATACAATAAATGAACAAAAGTCCAGGTCTATAATTCTAAAACTAATAATTGAAATCAATGCAAGATAAATATATAATTATACTTTGTTATATAAATACAAATTAAAAATGCAGATATTTATTTTTAAAACATTTATATGTTACTTTTTATATTATCTAACAGTAAGAGATTTGAAGTATTTTAAAGTAGAAATTTAATTATATTTTTTAATATAATATGATAGTCAGTTACTGATAACATAAATGTATAAATTAAAAAGCATGGTAAATTCGAATTCATTATTGTTAAAAAGCATTATGCTGCGACTTGTAAATCGAACGTTAAATACATAAATGAGTGAATAAAAGTATCCCAAGAAAAATTTATTAGACAAAATGCCATAAGCATAACTCTCTAATATGAGTGAATACATCCATTTATATGATGTAAGAATATATATATATTAGAACTAGATATCTTGCCGAAGCAGTAGCATAAATCACTAATATGCTTGCCGTAGTATCTAAATCGATACGATGTTATTAGTATAAGTATATATACAATATTAATCTTTTTTATTGATCTTTATTTACGAACCTTGCGCACACGTTTGATAAATTGCCTCTGAGAAAATATTACATACAGTAGGAACACCTAAAGCTAATAACATTCCAATTATTTTAGTGGTTTTTTTTATTTAAAACATTTTTAAAATAAGCTACACCGGGTGTCATGATAAGGACATCATTTTACTCTTTTAAAGGCGATCCATTCAGAAATTACAATTCCATGACAATTAACACGATTGACATAAAATTGATTTGTAGATGGAAAATTAGTCACCGATACGTGCAATTTCTTGAAAGCAAAGCACATGGGAGTCATGATTTTCAGGAGGAATTGCTTGTTTATCTTATATTGACGAAGTCTATGTCAGCTACCAAAGTATATATTTTTATTCTGATTAAACGACGTTTCAGGTAAAACTCTTCTGACTGTGCTTCGACACAGCCACACTCGATTTTTATTAAAATCAGCTACAAATTAAAAGGTTGTAGTTTTAAAATTCATGATGTTTGGCGCCAAATTTTTTGATTACATTTAAATCAAAAATATTTTTACACACTCACCGGCTTTATATCATCTAAAGTCAAGGATCTTTTTTCTTTTATTGCTGTTCGAAAACTGTTGCTTTGTAACTAAAAAAGAAATTATAATCAGTTAAAACTTAAAGTTAATAAATGTAAAACTACGCATAAAATCCAAAATAATTAATTTTCGTAAATGAAGAAAGTTTTGTAAAATACGTAACAATATAAAAATATGTCGGAAAATGCAAATATTCTTGATTTCAGAATATTTTCGTTTAAAAATGAAGCTTGTTATTTTTAAATCTATTTGAAAATTTTTTGTAGAAATGTTTCAATTTAAAATGTTGTATTAAGATATATAAATAAAAAAAAGGTATTACCATTACTCTCTACTTCTGTCAACAGAGAAATAAGAATTATTTTCAACTTGTACTACTAAGTCAAGTTTTATTATTTCATAATAATATTTTGGTTAATTAATATTCTAAAATTTCAATTTCTTTAGTGACAAAAGTTTTTAAAACAGACTTCATTTGTGGAAACCTGAGTTATTTGAAATGCATTTGCAATAAATATTTAATTTCCCCAAAAATATGAGCATTGGTTAAAAAAAAACATCACATGAAAGTTTATAATTAAATTTAGTAAATACTAGACATTTTATTATATATGTTTTATACATGGTATTTCTACAGTTTTAATGAAAATAAATTTATAAGAGTAATCTTAATTGTTTTTAGAAACTAAGTTGCATTTTTTAAAAAAAGTTGCTTTTTATACAATTAACGCAATATATATATTTTAGTTTAGGTTCTATTTTCCTGTACTCTATATAACTATACATTAATAACTTATCATAGTTTCTTAAATATAAATGAACTACATGTACGACTCGCGATTGCCCGAGATTTACGCAGCGATTTCTTGAGAAGAATCTTTTTGATTCTTCTATAAGCCGAATTCTTCACTGTAGTGCCATCTGGCGGTTTTAGTTAAAAGTCATTTCTGCTTAAAAGGATGGGGAAGGGCTTCTAAATCTCATGTAAACAGTGACCGTCCTTTTGTTTTGAGGGTCAAGTGTGCAAAATCTCATCAATCTCGGAATAAATCTGTAGATCTGTATAAAAAAACATACAAACCCACAAACACTCTACTTTATATATATATAGCTACAAAAATAAGTTTCTACAAGCTTAGGAATTACGCAAGTATACAAACTCATTTTCGAAATCTACTTACAGGAAGAGAAATTCGTTCTTCTAGAACCTTGTCACTCATTACCTGAAAATAATTATACATTAATACAAAATATTGCATTTATGTATTATACATTAATTATTATATAATACACTAATTAATATATTATACATTAATTAATATATTATACACTAATTAATATATTATACACTAATTAATATATTATACATTAATATTTTATATAATACATTTATATGAATTTTGAGTGAAATACTCCCTTTATAAAAATGTTACAAATAAATGTAAAGGCACAAGCTTAAGCTAAAATGTAAGTTTAAGTTTAAATTGATACTCAGATATCAACTTTGTGACCTTGCGACTTTATCTATGGTATGACAATTGCACAGAATCTTTAAAAATATAATTACATATAATCATTATCGGCCGTAAATAGCAAAGCTCAAGCGATTTTTGTAGTTCTAAAGTTGACTTCACAGTTTGGCAGTTAAAATAATTTTTACCTGTGCAAGCGCTTTTATATTTTCCGTCCAAAATTTAATTAATCGGAACGAGATAGTTTTATATTGTACCTCAAACCATTGGATAATAACGGAAAATGAAGTATTTCTGTGAAGTTTAAAAATTGGTTGCATTAATGGAAAAACTGGAGATTCCAGATCGTGATAGTATTGCCTTGAGCGAAAAGGAATAATAAAAACAATATAAATGTAATGGTAATCGTTACGAAATCTGCTGTGTTAAGTAGTGTTATAAAGAAAAAATAAATTTAGTGACAACCATCAAATAACCGTTGATTAGTTCAATGTAGTACATACTGGATAAATAATAGCTTAATCTTATTTGCAATTAAGTATGTATGACTAATGATTCCGATTAAAAGTTTCCAGAGAAATTAAAAATAAATAACTAAATTGTTGATTGATAAAGGAATAATTGAATGATTAGCCTTAATTGGGTAATGAATGGCCTGTTTTATCAACATATTCATCACCATTTGGGGATATATTAATTATAAATTGATTAATTATTTATTATTAAATAACTTAACATTCATATATATTTATTAAAAGATTCACTCTTTTTGTATTATTGCTTATGAATAATAAAATGTTTAAATTGATGGCTGAATTATTATTTATTGATAAATTTGGAAATGATTCCATGTTGATTTTTAATTTATTGGGAAATGAATATATTATTAAATTTATAAAGTGCAATGTTAAATAATTTTCTGAATATTAGTAATAGAATCTTTTAAAAAAATATTCGATTATATAAGTACGTTTTTCTTAAAAATTGTTGCATTTATGCTTATAGGGTAATAACATATCATTACAAATTAAGGGTATATAAAACACTTTATATAAGAAATGTATGTAGTAAAATAAATACATGCAGTTCTCTAATGTTTAGATTTTATGGGCAAGTAACTTAATACTTTTTAAAATTTTATTAAATAAATTATAATGGCATTTGTGGAGCTAACATTCAATACCTGTTTAGTCACATTAATGTGATTCGTAGGAAAACAGAAATAACTTTTCCTAAATTTTTATCTTGTTACATCGAGAATTATCATTTTACACAGACTTAAGCAAACAAAGTAAAGTTCCCTCACATTAAATTTAGAACACAAACTTATTTCATTCTTTCCTTACAAATTGTGAAATAAAATCCATATTTTGTAACCTTTAATTTACCCTTCTTGGAGGGGCACGCGATCTTGTGCCCCACCCCTTTATCTAGAAATGGTAACCCACTCCGTTTTCTTTTTCGACCTAGAGACATCCAAGTAAATTTTTAATTACAATAGGTTATTCTGGGAAATACCAACGATCCAAAGGAGCAAGAATAGATGAAAGTGAATCTGGCAGACATTTCTTTTTGTAAAAAAAAATATAGCTTGGGGTCTACTTTCATATAATAATAATATATTGTTTAAAATACATAATTGGTTCGTAAAGTCATAAAATAAAAATAATTATAAATTTTTATTTTTTATAGTGGAAAAGATGTCTTTGTTGGAAAATGTTAGGAAAATTAATAGATCATGCTCATTAATTCTAACCAAATATTTTTTACCTAAAATTGTGTGCATAAATAAAATTTTTACTGGTGCAAGTTAAATCTGACTTAACGCGATTTTTTTAATACCTATGATATGCAAGTTTAGATAATAGAATACTATCTAGGGAGCTGCCTCTGTCATTTTACAGTGGTTAAAAATTATGACTGATGCTTAGGATTGATTCTTGAGATTATTTTAAAAAGAAGACTAGAGGCATGTCACTTTTAGCTCTCATTATACGTTAATCACAATATAAAGGAATATATTTTAAATTTTCAAAACGTATTTCATCGTACTATAATTTATAAAAACTGTATAGAGTTTTCGAAACGTAAATGTTATTTACAGTAAAATATTAAAAAAAAATTTGAGTACTACTTCACGAAACACTTTAACCTTATTGGCATTACAACCGCATATTTTCCATCTATGTATCTATAGATTTTCTAGCAATACTAATACATTTTCAAGTTAATAAAATATTTAATTTTAAACGTTTTAAAAAGATAACGCATTGAGTATTTTTAAAAGTTATTTTAACTCTGTTAAAATAATAAAAATCGGTTTTCTTCGAAAGGCAACATCTTCTGGATATATAAATTCAACTTCCTTGCAGTATAAACCACTTTTCAATTTTAATATTTCTCTCGAAGTTTAGAAAGTTAAAAAAAAAGTGAAAAAAATAAGTTGGAGATGTTCTAAATATTACATAATCTACACATTTACAAAAACCTGACATAAACTATTTAGTTTACAAACCTTAATATAATTTGTATATTTTCAAAAGTAATAAAAAAACGTTAAAAATAATATTTTCATATTATATGTGATCGTAATATAAGTTCTAAAACCTACTTAGATATAAATCTCACCGTGCAAGATATTTCCTGTTCATCTTTGGACACTACAAGTAGAAAACTGAACTGTGCACCGCTTTCGCTTTCCAACTAAAAATAAAAATCGAAAAATATATATATAAATACTTTTTACATAATTTCAAAATATTAAATACAGAAATTTTTGAGAAATATTATTTTGACGAGTTAAAGTTTATTTTATTAATTTTAGATTATACTAACTTAAACACTTTCATACACAGTAATTTATTTTACAAAAAATAATAATTTAATAAAATTAATTGATTGATAAAATAATTAATAACATTAAATTCATTAATTAACAAAATTTATTTAATTAATTTACTACATTAATTTAATTAATTTTATTAAATAATTTAATAACTAATTAAATAAGTTTATTAATTAATTTACTACATTAATTTAATTAATTAATAAACTTATTTAATTAGTTATTAATTTATTTAAAAAAAATTAATTTAATTAATTAAAAAACTTATTAATAATTTTTAGCTTATTAATTAATTAAATTAATTAACAAATTAATTAATTTTAAATTAATTTCATTAATTAATGAAATTAATTTAATTACTTAATAAAAGAAATTTAATTAATTAATAAAATTAATTAATTATATTAACTAATTACATTAATTAATGAAAAAAAATAAAATTAAATAAATTAAAATAAAATAAATTAAAATAAAATAAATTAAAATAAAATAAATTAAAATAAATTAAAATAAAATAAATTAAAATAAAATAAAATAAAATAAATTAAAATAAAATAAATTAAAATAAAATAAATTAAAATAAATTAAATTAAAATAAAATAAATTAAAATAAAATAAATTAAAATAAAATAAATTAAAATAAAATAAATTAAAATAAAATAAATTAAAATAAAATAAATTAAAATAAAAAATAAATTAAAATAAAATAAATTAAAATAATTCAATAAATTTAATAAAATAAAATAAATTAAAATAATTAAATAAAATTAATTAAAATAATTAAATAAATTAATTAAAATAATTAAATAAAATTAATTAAAATAATTAAATACAATTATTGAAATAATGAATTAAAATAATTAAATAAAATTATTGAAATAATGAATTAAATTTTTTTAAATAGTTAACAAAAAATTAATTGAGTAAATTAATAAAATTAATTGAGAAATACAATACTTGAAAAATACTATTATATAATTTCTTTCATTTTAACGAAAACTTCAAACTGGTTATAAACATATTAAAAACTTGAACTTTTGAGTTTTAAAGTGAAATATCTATCTTCAAATTCTAATTCTATTCTAATTCTATTCTAATTCTATTCTAATTCTATTCTAATTCTATTCTAATTCTATTCTAATTCTATTCTAATTCTATTCTAATTCTATCTAATCTAATCTAATACTATTAAACGAGCAAAGTCACTATATTTATTTGTTTGTTTGTTTGTTTGCACAATCTCGATATCCGCTCCAACGATTTTCACGAAAATTTATGTATTATCAGTTTTTGGGGGTCAAAATTCGATTGGGATCTTCGAGCATAAATAGTAGTAGTAGAGAGAATATGACGTCATAATCGTGAGGTAAACATCTCAGACCAAATCGCTACAGACACGTGACTACCTTTCAAAATTTATGAATGAAAAAACGTTCGCGATTGACTTTTGTAGTAAAAAGTTTAAATTATAGTAAATGCGTAAAAATTTTGCGCACAGTCAACATCACCTAGACGGAGCCATGTTTAGTAGTTGTGTAATTGTTAAGTAGAACATTGACCATAGAATCTTAATACATCAACATACAAGCGACAAGCTGCACAGTGGCCTTTTTGGCGATGGGTCGGGGCATATGTCGAAGGAAAGACCCGGGAACGATGCCTCGTATTTTTGAACCACGGTCAGATTACGAGAGGTTTCTTTTAGTTTTGGTTTTTGTTAATTAACATCGTACTAGAGCTGCACAGTAGGCTATTGGTGACGGTTCGGGGCCTATGCCGAAGGAAAGACCCGGGAACGATGCATTGTATTTTTGAACCATGGGCAGATGACGCGTTTTTTTTCTTTCTTCGTTTTTTGTTAATTAACGTCGCACTAGAGCTGCATAGTGGGCTATTGGCGATGGTTTGGGGCCTATGTCGAAGGAAAGACCCGGGAACGATGCCTCGTATTTTTTTAACCACGGTCAGATGAGGAGGTTTTTTTTTTTGGGGGGGGGGGGTTGCTAATGAACGTCGCACTAGAGCTGCATAGTTGGATAATGGAGACGGTTCGGGCCTATGTCGAAGGAAAGACCCGGGAACGATGCATTGTATTTTTGAACCATGGGCAGATGAGGAGGTTTCTTTTTTTTTTTTTTGGTTTTTGTTAATTAACGTCGCACTAGAGGTGCATAGTGGGCTATAATTCGATGTTCGATTAATTCGATGTTCGATTTATTCGATGTTCGATTTATTCGATGTTCGATTAATTCGATGTTCGATTTGTTCGATGTTCGATTTATTCAATGTTCGATTTATTCGATGTTCGACTTCATCGATGTTCGATTTATTCGATGTCCGATTTATTCGATGTTCGACTTCATCGATGTTCGATTTATTCGATGTCCGATTTATTCGATGTTCGATTTATTCGATGTTCGATTTATTCGATGTTCGATTTATTCGATGTTCGATTAATTCGATGTTCGATTTGTTCGATGTTCGATTTGTTCGATTCACCGATGTTCGATGAAATCGATGACATCAATTGTATCGAATAAATCGAACATCGAATAAATCGAACATCGAATAAATCGAACATCGAATAAATCGAACATCGAATAAATCGAACATCGAATAAATCGAACATCGAATAAATCGAACATCGAATAAATCGAACATCGAATAAATCGAACATCGATGAAATCGAACATCGATGAAATCGAACATCGATGAAATCGAACATCGATGAAATCGAACATCAGCGAAATCGAACGTCCAATAAATCGAACGTCGGTGAAATCGAACATCGAATAAATCGAACATCGATGAAATCGAACATCGATGAAATCGAACATCAGCGAAATCGAACATCAGCGAAATCGAACGTCGAATAAATCGAACATCGATGAAATCGAACATCGAATAAATCGAACATCGAATAAATCGAACATCGAATAAATCGAACATCGAATAAATCGAACATCGGTGAAATCGAACATCGAATAAATCGAACATCGAATAAATCGAACATCGAATAAATCGAACATCGAATAAATCGAACATCGAAATCGAACTTCCGTGAAATCGAACATCGAATAAATCAAACATCGAATAAATCGAACATCGGTGACATCGAACATCGATGAACAGGAATAAATCGATGTAATCGAACAAATCGATGTAATCGAACAAATCGATGAAATTGAAAACCAAAAAAAAAACTCGTCATCTGACCAGTGTTCAAAAATACGAGGCATCGTTCCCGGGTCTTTCCTTCGACATAGACCCCGAACCGTAGCCAATAGTTAGAGCTATACAGCTCTAGTGCGACGTTAATTTACAAAAACCGAAACAAAAAAGAAACCTCTTCATCTGACCATGGTTCAAAAATACGAGGCATCGTTCCCTGGTCTTTCCTTCGACATCGGCCCCAAACCATCTCCAATAGTCCACTTTGCAGCTCTAGTGCGACGTTGATTAACAAAAACCGAAGGAAAAAAAATGCGTCATCTGACCGTGGTTCATAAATACGAGGCATCGTTCCCGGGTCTTTCCTTCGACATAGCCCCGAACCGTGGCCAATAGCCCACTGTGCAGCTCTAGTACGATGTTAATTAACAAAAACAAAAAAAAAAAACTCCTCATCTCACCGTGGTTCAAAAATACGAAGCATCGTTCCCGGGTCTTTCCTTCGACATCGGCCCCAAACCATCGCCAATAGCCCACTTTTCAGCTGTAGTGCTGCGTTATTTAAGAAAAAACCAAAAGAAAACCTTTCCAAAACTATTTTTCCATCTCGAAAATCCACTTACACCTCACCCTAAGCAATACAACATTTATACGACATATAAAATTCATTCATAAAATACGGGATATTTTCATGAATGAACTTGAAAAAATTTATGAATGGAATGACGTCATTAGTCACATGTGTGTAGCGATACATGTTGACCTCACTTTGATGTCAGATATATTATATCCCGTTGTTTGCTCTACTATGAGGAATCCATGCTCGAAGATTGGGATAGGTTTCATCTTCGAAAAATTTCATTTAGAGAGTGAACTAAGCAGATTAAAAGTTTGATTTCATTCTTTCCATTGCAAATTATTCATCGCGTATGAGTTAATAGGTTATATGGCAAAAGCAGTTAAATGTTATTTAATTCGTCATATGTTATTTTAATTTAAAACGTGGAAAACATTTTGATGATATATTTTCAGTTTTTATTCTAAAATAAAGTTTTTTTTTCCTCATAAATAAACGAAGGAAACGCCAGTAAATTAAAATTAAAATTGAAAAATCGTTTGCGTTTTTAAATAAACAAAATACACATTCTAATGACGTGACTATTTCGTCTACTAAATGCTATAAGTTTTCTAATAAATATTTAAAAAGAACTTGAACAAAATCGTTTGCATTTAAAATAATCAAAGTTTGAGCAAATTTAATCTTTCGATTTTTTTGCTGTTTCTGCAAGTGACGTCATAAGTGGAATTCACAAGAGAAATTTTTAAAATTCCATTAAGAAAATATCGTTTAGAAAAACAAGTAGATTTTTTTATTCCATGTAAAATAGATTATGTATTTCCGTAAATAGAACATGGAATTTTCAAAACAAAAATTAGAAGCAATTTCGTTTGTTTTGTTAAGTATTTATATTCCAATGAAATAAATTGAATAAGGTTTTATTAAATTAATGTTACATGTTGTTTATAAAATATATATTTATTTACATTTAAAATTAAACTTTGTCATACATTTTTATTTGAGCAATTGTTTATAAATTATTTATTTATTATTTTAGCAATTGTTTATAAATATTTTTTTTTAGAATTTATATGCTAATGGAATTAATTAAAATAAGTTTTATTACATTAATTTTAGGCAATATTTATAAAGGTAAAAGTATAATTTTATACATTTAAAAAACTATCGAACTAACTTTTGTTCTATTATTTGTAGCTTTTGTTTTACCAATTGTTCATAAATACACTTATTTCTGATAGTATTAAACAAGAAATAAAGAAAAATTATGAGTTTTCCAGTTTTCAATATATGTTTTGGGAATTGTGAAAAAAAAGGAAGTGTTTCCAAAAGTTCGATTTTGTTTACCATGGACTCTGCACTGCTTTGTGTGGAAATTACATGACGTCATTTCAAGGTATAAGCGACCCCGTCAGTGGGCGTTGATCGCAAATAATTTGTTGTAGGATCGGTCAAGAATGGGATCAATTGAACCTCACCAAATGCGTCCCATGGTCATAAAAATCTTCAAATAATTCAGTACTCAAAAGGTTAATACGGTATCGTTTCAACCTTGACGCGTATAACCAGTTGTATGAGCATATTTCTAAGAACTTAAAGATATTTCGATAAAAATACATTAGACGATAAAAAAATATCATGAAACGTCTAACCGTTGATATGGACATTTCAAAGCATTTGCATTTAATTCGATTCATTAGAAATATTATTAAGTAATAAAATATGAAAGCGAGCTGGGCTCGGTCCCCTGGTACTGGTTCCTAAAAGCCATAAGCATCAAGTACAAATGCAAAAAAAATATCTTACCTGGATCCAGGTTTAAAAAACAACGGTTCATAAATGTTTTAGTGAAATTATATAAAATGGGATAACTTGTTGTCTTTGATAGCTTCTTGAACGAATTTAAATCATGTGGTGGAAAAATTTATCACCAAAATACATTTGAAGTGTTGCTTAAAGGAGAAAAATAAATCCGAAATCTTGACGATTACTTAAACTATTGGTATGGGTCCAAAAATTCTTATAACAAAAATACAATGAACCTTATTTTCTCACAACACATTATGAAATTATATTTCGGCAGAAACTCACAAACTAAATCCAGCATAAGCTACTGGAATAAACCTAAATTGGAATAAATCCAAAAAGGATTTCGTTGAAACAAGTAAATAACTTTTTTACAAAGTGTTCATTTTGACATCATGTATTTTTAAAAAAAAAAACAGTTTTTTGGTCATGATTTCGATATTATTTTTAAACGACAGTTATACGAGATTTGTGAGTTTTATTACACAAGATTTGTAAAGACATTTTTTTCACAATATTATAGAAAAACTAATTTTTTTTTAATAATTATATGTTAACTACTTTCTAATTTGTTTAAATAATACACTTCAACGCAAAATATTTTAAATAAATGAAAATAATCTTTTTGATTACCAAT